>JAMXBB010000003.1:21562750-22148169 GCA_024138015.1 Lumnitzera littorea
CATATATATATTAACAATAAATAAATAGAAAAAAAATAAAAATAACATAAAAAATTATCAAAAAATTAAGGAAATTTGAAAAATAACAAGAAAATACATAAATAATAAGAAAATCAAAAAATCTAAAAGCAAATAGTTTAAAATGTATAATTTATATAATATATATATAACATATATAATTATATAACTAATTAAAAAATTGAAAATTGAAAAAAAATTGAAAAAATAAAACTAGCCACTCTAAAGTTAAGGAATCATTAGTAGCCATCTAAGAGTGATCATGTGATCTTACCCAAGTGGTTGTTAGCCACCCCCCAACCTTAGGATGACTGGTTTGGCTTGAAAAAACTAGTACATCATCAACCTATCAAAAGAAGTGGATTGTCGACCCACCAATTGGCCTTAGGGTGGCTACACACCATTAAAGGGCATCGCTTGACCACCTTGGCAATGAGTGGCCATCCCATGGTCAAGTTTTTTTTAAGAAAGAACAAAATAAGGTGCAAAACCTTATCGGGTTATGTGACCGATGGTGACTAATCGAGATTTATGTAATTTTCTTAGCTTTTGTTTTTTTTTTTTTAAGATCCAACCATAAGGTGCTTACCCACCCACCCTAAGGCTAGTTGGTGGACCGACAATCCACTTTTTTACGTGGATCATGACTCAACAGTTTTTTCAAGTAAAACTGATTATATCTTGGCTTTATGGTGTTAATTTTTTTTTTAATTTTTTCTAATTTTTAATTAATTATATATTATATACATTATTTGTATTAAACTGTTTACTTTAAATTTTTTTTATTCTTTTATTGTTTATTTGCTTTTTTTGTTATTTTTCAAATTTTATTAATTTTAGGTAATCTTTTATGTCTTTTGTTATTTTTTCTATTAATTTATTATTAATATATTCATATCAACGCTACATATTTATTACAAATGTGCCACATTAGTACCACGTGGCAAATAATGAATACATCAAGTGTTATGCCCTAAAGTGAAAAAGTTATAATAGTCATGTCATATAAATCAATCTAAGATAGAAACAAAACTCATAGCCATTATTGTAAACCCAATTTACATAGAGTATATATGACTAACCTACTTTAAAGTAAACAGGTCGTACGAAAACATCATTAATTTGTATGTGGAAGTCTTAAAACATATATTAAAACTTTGATAATTAAGGAGATATTTAAATACCTTAGTAATTTATGCTAAGAAAATATTTATATAGTTTGTTTCCAAAAGACCAAAAGATAAAATTAGAACTATAAAGAAATTTAGCAATTTTCCAAGTTTATATCCTTAATCCTCTAGAATCCAACGGTGACTAACTTAGGGTAGTTATAATGTAACATATTAATTAGCATATGCAAAAAAAATTATAAGGTTGTGAGCAACGATATTGCTTAGTAAGTAGGGATGGGGATATAAGACCATATAACAAATACAAATAGAGTTACCAAAAAGTTATTTAATAATGAAGGTGTTACAAATTTGAACATGTATTAGATAAAACAACCTTTCATCAATGAGTGCAATAGCCTAAGCTTATCAAAATTGAGTCCAAAGGTTTATAAGAACATAAAGGTAATAATACACCAAAGATGTTGAGTTTTCATCATATTGTCCTATCGCAACATGCTCCATAACCGATTTTTGGCCAAATATCATTAGTAGGGATGGAGAAATAAAACTATATAATAAATGCAAATAGGGTTATCAAACAATTATTTAAATATAGTGTAACAAGTAAATGTCATTGTATGACGTTATTTGATATGTCATCAAATTAAAAAAATTATACTCACTCTAATCTAGTTTCGAGGAGTTTCAATGTGTATGCAATAGTTTACGATCAAAACTAGGCTTATACAATTAAGACATTCCTTCTCCCATAACTACTTTTGGATTACCGCTTTTACCCTTGCTGCGAGCTCCTCTCTTATTTGAAGAAGATACCATTTCAACCATCTCTTTTGAATGGATCAGCATTTGGTTGGAGAATCCTAATCATCTTCTAATAAGCTATAATGCATGTCTAGTTTAAAGTTTCAAATCTAATATAATTAAATCTGGTTTAAGGTGACTAATTAATTTCACACAATACAAACATTTACAAATTAATACAATAGGCTAATAGTATACTGTCAAGCTCAAAGGCATACAAGTATGCATATAAGTAAGCTATTTACAAGCACAACTAAGTATAACCTTAAGTCTTCAAGTACTATGAAATGGTATTACGAAAGACGGTAATGTATTGATTTTAAACTTATTTGGACTTCTCACTTGCTCACTATGGTGCGATTTGTAATGTAATATTTTCGTTAGTCTATATAATATAAATATCATTTTAGTATTCATATAATTACTATATATAGACTTTAATTTTGTAACTCAGATTATTATCATTAGTTTAAGGTCCTATTATACTTAGTCTTTCAAATTTTAAATCTCTTATGATTGGTCTTACATTTAACTAGTCTCTCATTCAATTTCTGATTTAATCTCTAATCTACCTCTTTATTACAACTTAGTTTATAAATCTCAAGAATACTCGCTAACTTGTCCTTTGAAGTTTATCTAACTTCATTTTAGGTATATAAATTCTTCGATTTAGTTTTTGATTAATTTCTTAGTTTGCTCTATACACCCTATCTCTAATTTAGCCTTTAATTAGAATGTACTCCACATTTTTGCATGAATTCCTACGATTTCTATTCATGAATAGAATCAAAGTATACCACATAGCCTAACACCACTTCAGTTTGAAATAAATATACCTTACTTCATTATTTCAACGCTTTACATATTGCCCATATTTCAACAACAAGCCTATAATATTCAAATCCAACACTTTCAACATTACAAATTTAATCCCTCAACCTCACTCAATATTACAATATACCATAATACCTACCAAATTAGAATCTAGGTTAATTTTTTGGAAAATTATTAAGTGCATTAAGAAAAATAGCTATTTAATAGGATTTCTAAGGCCTAAAAAATTAGATAAAAATTTATAAAATAGTTTTATGAAAAACTCTTCATAGTAATTTAATATACATTATGGGTACTTAAAAAAAAAATTTTGAAGTCAAACAACATTAACGAGGTTTTTAAAAATGAAAGAGAAATTAGATTGAGCTTAGCGATTTTTTAAGGGCGATATATTTTAAGATTTAAGTTTAATAAAATAATATGCAAAAATAAGCCAGAATACAATTTTTCATAATATTCAAATAAAAATTACTATTTTGTAGTATTTTTATGAAAATCAAAATCAATTGTTGCACTTACCGAAAAACTACATTATAGTTACCTTTGGCTACACTATTGTTGTTGGCCCAACCAGGCATGAGGTTCACTGTTAGGTGGTGGTCTTGGTTGCTTTTTAGATTTTGATTTGGAGTGCAGACTTAGCACTTAAATACATTATTTTTATTTAATTTTTCTTAATTCTCTCCTATTTTTCTTATGTTGTGTTTTTTTGCAAAGTACTTGTTGAAAGTGAAATCCTAAATTTATAGAAGAGTTTATGTTGATCGGGAAAATTATAAGTATGTAAGCATCTTACTTCAACTTTTCCCTTTCATTTTGTGTGTCCTAATTGCCTCTTACTAAACCTAATCCACATTCAAGACCTAGTGTGCCTTAAGCAAAAATTTTCTAGTTGCCACCTAATTTTTTCCTCATTGTTTATTTATTTTCTTTTAATTATTTTAGTATTTATTAGATATTTTAAATAATTTTTTATATATTTTCCTACATGTAGAATCATATTTAATATAAACAAACAATCCTAAATATTATTCATATTATTTTATGATTTTTAGTATGTATATAATTTATTTTTAGTGGTTTGTTAATTATTGGAATATGTTTTACGTGTTTTTGATAAAAAACTAGTAAAAAAAATATATCTTACAAATATAATATTAAATTGTTTTATTATTTTATTTTCTTAAATCCAAACTTATAAAGTCACTTTTATTGATATTTTTAATTTTATTGTAAAATTCGAATTTAATCGAATAATTTTTGCCATAGCTTGAAATTTTGTGTACCAAATTCGAAATGTCCAATTGTGAGTTTTAGATGTGGTATTATAATGATAATTTTTTATTTTAACCACTCTTTGAAATGTCATTCCTCTGTATACACTTATTAAAACTTCAATTACTTATTTGAACTTATTTCCTAAATATTGATACTCTTTGGTATGATTCTTTTATAATTTAACACTTATAAAAAAGGATAAGTAGAGTCGAAACTATTTTTTTCCATATCTTTTTGAAAAGAACAATGAATTGAAGAAAGCTAAATATTTTAACTTATTAATGATATAAATTTAAATATATAGTTTTTTTTTATAAATTTTTTAATTAGAGTTAAAAATTGAATGAAAGCTTATGAATATAGAACAAGGCATTAGAAGAAAAAGAAAGAGGGCAAACAATTGAAATAGAATAGAATAGATTAGATTATTGAATAATCTAATAGTTGACTAATAGAAGTTTAGTTATATATATTATATCTATGTATATTTATTATTATTTTTGGCTCGTTTAATTTAAATATATATAATTAGTAAACTCGATAAAAGATATAAACTTATACTGCGTTTGACATATAAAATTGATTGTAAATGTAAGTTTTTAGATAAAAATGATTTTATATTCGAATTTAACTTGGAATTACCTAAATGTGAACTTTTAAAATTATAGAGGTAAAATTATACGTTTACATTATTTTTCATATGATTTATTATGGTTTGTACTGTTTTGCATTAGTTAGTAAATGTTATAGCAATTTATGTATATTCGCTGTGAATGTCTTAATTGTAACATTTTTCATATTAATATTCTACAACTTTTACTAATAGAAATATATTTTAGGCAAAACCAACTGGTACATAAATAGAGAAAGAAAGCGAGACGCTCGCAAGTCGCACGTTAACCAAAACCAAATCCTTATAGCTTTCCCTTCTCAGAAATAACCACACAAAATCACTCGCCCTTTCTGTTTCCTCTCCTCTTCTGTCGTTGAAACGATTGAACTATGCTCACCTGAGTGTCCAAAAAGCTTGAAGCAAGCAAGCTTTCGTATCCGAATTCGGCTATGGCGGTTCGAGCTGTAAACACCTACTCCATCTTTCGTTCTCTTCCTTCTCCATCTCCACCTCCGCCTTCTTCTCTTTCTCCTTTCTTCTCCTTCCGCTTCTGCAAATTCAGGACCTTTCACTTCCGCCGCCGCTCTTCCTCCAATTCCAAGTTTCTCATTCCAATGCTCCGTTACCGGAACATCTTTCCGATTAATCTCAGCGTTCAGAGTCTCGTCGACAGCGTCATGGAAGAGCTTGTGGAGTTACGTAGAAGGAAGCGAGTCTGTGCTGCATCTAAGTAAGTTGTTTTAACCTCTTTTATGTTGCTGTTTAACTTCTTGTGAATATCCCATGTAATACAATATAGTACGTTAAGTTGTAGAAACTAGTTACTGGTTACAATCGGTTATGCCGATATCTATGTCTTTGTCAATCATATGCTGCGATAAGAAACGCAGAGTTCGTGTTGAGTATACGTCTTATATTGCATTATGTGATCGGTGGAACAAGGATGGAGACACTTATGGGGGGAAAAGGAAATTGATATTACGCCAAGCAAACACAATTGTTTAAATCTAATTGCGACTGTGTTGCACGGGATTTTCCATGCTGATGGACATTTTTCTTTCGAATGAGAATCGATCAATCTATGTCACATTTGTAATCACTGGAAAGTGCAGCGCATAGATGAAATTGATCAAGTGTGTGCTTAACCATGCATAAATAAAGATGTTTTGATGCTACTAGTGAACTAGTTGGGATAGTTACTTAGTATCCGGAGAAGTTAATCGCATTATCTTACTTTTCTCCACCACCTGCTCGTCTGGGATGGAATAGATAAATATGACGGAGATACCTTACCCTTCCACCAATATAACGAATTCTCATATGCAGAGAAAGTTTTAAAATTGAAGACAATATTATTGAGAGTTTCATACATACATTTATATACGTACTCATGCACACACACACATTTATTTCTGATTTAATCATGTACTAACACTTTCTAGCTGCCATCACTTAAGAATTTTTCAGAGGATGGTCTATGTATCACAAAATTTTTCATTTGATGGTATTGAAATCATGATTCATCATGTGTCAATGTCAGTGAGGTGCATTTTGGTCACGCATGCAATCTAGTTGCTTGTGGTAGCAGTTTTAGAAAGTAGTATCTATCAGGTGGCTCTGTGGCTTCCAAAATCATATCATGTCAGTCTTGATCACAAACTTGTTGATGCAGTTATTGCAATTCTTAGAGCGGTTCTGGGGAATATTCATCAGTTCATACCATTTCCAGACATAGCTGTATTGGTATGCATAGCTTCGCAATCATTGAGGTTTATTTTCTTGGCTATGCATATGAAAATTTGAGACTCTTATTAGTAAAGAGGAGAATTATTGTTATACTGGTGTTCTAGCATCATGAAGGAAAAGTGCTTGTTTATGGTGCCTGAGCTCTTGACATTGCTTCAAAATACAAGAAGGCTATGGACTATGATTGCATCTCTTTGATATCATAGATATGATATGTTTAGTCCATTATCTAGTGATGTCTTCTTGATTTCTCATGTTGACGTGTTAATGCAATCTTGACTGTCTCCCCAAATCTTGGTAACACTGACTCTCTTTTTTCACATCGTGTAGATGGCAAATACACTTCATAACCTCTCATATATCTTGATGAATTCAAGAGTGTTATCAATATGAAAACTAGGTGCCTTGTTGGCTCATTCTTTTGGTGTTGTTTTGGTATTGTTTAGGCATTGGCTTGCAACAGGGTATGTGGTTAACAAAGATATCATAAAATAATATGACAAATACACAGAGCAGGTACATAACAAATTTAGTAAAAAAAAACAGGGTTGGCAAAATGCAGCTGTTACATTGACATCCCATATAAACTTTCAAAATCACAAGAGCAACCTGATTTCTTTTTTCATTGTACACCTAGACCCTTATTAAATCCATTTGATCTTCTAATTTTCCTCATGTGCAACAGCATTAGACTATTGGGCTTATAGAATCAAATTGTATAGGCTTCAAATTTGTAAATATATAGGTTTTTATCGGTATAGGTATCTTGTATGATCTATTTAAGCTTTTTTCATCTTTCATTAGGTTAATTTGGTCATTAGATGGTTTGGGACATGTGCACAAATTACTGGATCTTGTTATCCTCCCTGGGCTGCAGTTGTATACTAAAAAAGTTTGGGATGGATCTCTAATTACTAAGGTCGAAAATGATTGTTAATATTATTTACCTAAATATAAAAGAAAAGTTTACCTTCCTATAATTTACGTAAACATAAAAGAAAAATTTCCGATCCTATAATAAATCCCCGAATCAAATGGATTTCAGAAGGCTAATATCAGTTAGTTCTAGAAATAAATATTTAATATGGCCTTCCCAAAAATATCTAACCTACCAAGTGAATATTCCAACGGTTCTCCTCAGCTAGGTTGTGCCGATTTGGGTCTACAAGCAGGACGTCGACATGGCTAGTACATGTGATATTTGATGTTGAAGAACCTAAGTTAATATCAAGACAAATTGCATCTTCATTTTCTGAAAAGTAAACATAAAATAATTGATCAACTATATAATATAATGACACACTAATGTGTTGTAAAATTTCTAAAATCAAAACTGAAAACCATACCATATAAGTGTCAAAATGGAAATGAAAATTATAATTGCCAAGTTCTTGAAGAAAGTGCATGATATGAAAATTTAAAAATTCAACGAGCCATATCACCATTATCTATTATTGTAGCTCTCTATGGGAGGTTAAGATTTGGTTTGATTTAGGGTCTTATTATGAGATGTGGGTTTGGGGAAATGAGAAAAGGGTAGAGATATTTATAAGGAAATGTTTTTTACTTAGTAGGTTTTAATTTGTTTATGTTCCTTATAGTTTCTGAAATGTGAAAAATGTATAAAAGTGTCCTTGGCATGTTGTATTGGACGTGTCTCCAACATTAACACTTAAATAAGAATAATTTTACACTTTCAGGAGTGTTCAATATGTGTCATTGTGCGTCATAAGCTTGTCTGTTTTCCCAGACCGTCGAACACTGCATACCTCTTTTTGGAGGAGTGTTGGTGCAAACCAGCTCCTCAACTAGTGAATAGATCTTATCCATTCTTGCTTGGCAATAATTTTTTGACACATGGGATTGCTCAACTCTTGGTAAACACATCTCTATGTTAGGAGTTAATGGATGCATAAGGTGTACAAATTGAATAATGGTCCATCTTTTCTTTGATGAAGTGCCTGCATTTTAACGTTTATAGGATTGTGGGCAACACAAATTGCTGATATATTATCACATTGGAGTCTCTTAGGAACATCTCACTCAATCCTCAAATCATCCAATATAAATTTCTTCCTTAGCAACTGACAAACTCCTTACGTCATTGCTTGAAATTCTTATTCAACCAAGCCACGGGAACCTGTTTCTTGCTCCTCCATATAACTTGATTCCCCCCAAGAACAGTTCCTAGAGGTAGATCTTCTGTTGACAACCGGCCCACCATAATAGCTGATGTTGTGTGCTTTAAGTATAAGCCGATGTTAGTTTCAAGCAAACCGCCTTTTTCTGAAGTTGCTTTGAGACAGTACAACACATTATATACTGCCTGTGAGCAAACTTCTTTAGGTTTGTGCATGAATACTGCATTCACAACATAAGCAAATTTGGGTGTAGTGGGAGATGAAGTTGTCCAATCACCTTTTGATACTTTTCTTTATCAACAATAACATCCCCTTATGCTTTTCCAAGTTTGTGTTTGGGATCTATTGGTATTCTTGCTGGTTTACATGGTTGTATCTTTCAAAAAGATTAATAATTACTTTTCTTGAGAGATGGAGTTTCCTGCTTTGAATAATCCATTTCATTCTCAGAAAATATTCGAATCTTCTTAGTTCCTTAATGTCAAACTCTCTTGCTTAACTCTATTATGGATCGTAGGTTTGAGCAGCACATGATTTCCACATAACTTTTGTAGTGGGCAGAAATATATATGTATCACGGATTTTTGGTAACATTGAATTCCATATCCATGCAATGATCATAGAATCCATTTCATCCCATCCATCAAAATTGAGGTGCCCCCCTCCAATGCTCATTCCAAAAGGTATCTGTGTTTTCCTTTTCCTTTGTGGAACACGTGGACCAGTTGGGATTGATTCAAATAGTTCTTTCCTTTCAGACAGAAAACGAGCTGGATATGTTGGAGTTTCCTAGTCAGCTAATTGTGTATCACTTCTTCATGCTAGACTCCAATGTTGTAAGAAGTAAGTCTCATCTATCTCAGATATGGCTGTTGGCAAAGGATAATGAAAGGCGGAGGAATAGCAATTAAGATTGGGGGAGACAAGACTTTAAGACAAAAAGGATTGGCAACTAAGGCTATGAACGGTGCACTACAGTGCCGATTAAGGCCTAGCTGCCGAGGTCCCAGAAAATTGAGCTTGAAGCTCTGATGCCATGGGAAGATGCAGAATTTTTCTTATTTATTGAATTCACCCAAAAAAAAAAAATAGAAGTATGTACAGCATCATTAATATGTGCTAGGTGCCTTCAATATAAACAAGAAGTTGACTGTCCTATAATAGATCCCTCAGTCAAAGGGATTTCAGAAAACTGATATTTCCTAATTCTAGAAATACATATTTAAATGTTTGTGTCCTTCCAAAAAATAGCTAAACTACTCAATGCATTTTCCAACAAGTCCAACTTGAAGATTGTTCTGGTTCTTCCTGATCCAATTCTAAAATCATGAGTTATTAGGCAGTCAGTTGCCTCTTCTCTTGCAGTTTATTTTGTTTGATCTCCCTTTTCTGACTGGCCTTTTAATTATTGCTAAACACTTTAGAGAAAATTTGTGATTTTATATGCCCTCCATCTTGGGCTACCCTGCTCAATATTGTTAGTGATGAAAAAATATTAAGCCTTGCATATCCTCTTTGTTGAGTCTTTGAGCTCCGGCTGGTAGATGGTAATAACTGGTAAGTCAAGTTTGTATAACTCATGAAATGCTGATTACCCTACAGAGTGGCTCTCACAGGCAGTGGGGAGCTTCTAGAAGATAAGCTTGTTAACCGCACATTGGAAAAAGGGCTGTTGCTTGAGTTTAAAAAGGATTCTGACAAAGTGTTGCTGGCTGTTGCTCAGAGGCCTGATGGCAAGAAAAATTGGATGGTGTCTGACCAGGTTGTGCTATAGGCTGTTAATGCAGCTACTTAATAGCTGTATGAACTCGTAACGTTTATGCTTACACCTAGTTATATCTTCCATAACTAAGTTTGGTCTGCTTAAAATGGCAGAATGGTGTCACATCATCCATTAAACCACAGCAGATTACTTTTATTGTTCCGGGTATAGAAAATTTCGACCATGCAGAAATTCCTCAATTTGTTCAGAAAGCTGAGGAAAACTTGGTATGTTCTTGCTAAAATGCATGATATATTTTTAAATCGGACGGGCAGAGTTGTTCTAGATAAAGACAATATATGTGAAATGCATGCAGGACCTAACTCTACTCGAGTTTGCTTGGGTTGAGCTTCTTGAAAAAAATAAATCAGTGACTGCTGAGGAGTTAGCAGAGGTACATTCTGTCTTCAGAGTAACATATTGCTGTCACCACTTTTTGATGACATGAGGTTACTTTGCAGATGATTTTTGGCAGTTCAGAGCCTCTTGAAATCTATTGTGCACACCTTTTACTTTCAAAAGATGATGTTTATTTTACTGTGCTTGAGGCAAAAGGTTCCTGTTCGATATATGGTCCTAGACCAACTGCACAGGTACAAATTTCACGTTTTTATTGATTTATTTGCTTAATGATAAGATTAGGCATTGTTTAAGCTAGACAGACAGGGGAGAGAAATAAAGAGGATGGAGCAACGAAAGAGGAAGTCATTGCTATTAGCAATGACATGTCACGATCGATTGGTTCATCTGTGATCCATGTTCTAGGTGTATGAAAATAGAGTATCTTTGTTAAGCATGTGCGTAAAATAGAGTAAGGGGTCTAAATATCTGTTCCGCAATAATGAGCTTCACCTATTAATCAAATAAATCAACAACAATCATAGGTGCTTGATATGATAGCCCTCAGCTGGGGTCCTTTATGTCTTCTCACTGAGGCATATGCCCTTCATTTGCATGTTGCACCTTAGAAAATTTACAGGTCTGGTGCATCAGGTGTGCTTTTTACTTTTGACTACCTTCATCTAGGTTCACTTTTGATTGCTCCAAGTTTAGTAATTTGAAATGATGAGAAGTAAAACTTATGCAAATCCAAAAGTTCCACAGAACAATGTGGAGACCATCTTCTATTATTTGTAATTGCACACATTTTCTAAAATTTTTAGTCACATCCTATGATGCCCCTCAAACTCCGAAGATGTGATTTTGTCTCATCTTAACACCCAAGAATTTGCAATTGCTAAGGTTTTTATCCCAGAAGGAGCTGCAACATGTAAATATTGTTGCAAATTCAATCATAAAATTTAGAAATATATTTATATTTTTGTACCAAACAGGTCAATATTATTTGAAGTATGTGCATTCTTGTGATGAAATTATTTGGTCATGATGTCTATTTCAGTTTCGTGAACCTAGTTATTAAAGAAGAATTATTTTTACTAACAAGTCATCGATACTATAACTTCATATGGTATTATGTATGTAAAAAAATTTGTCAACATCTCAAAAAGAGTCACAATCAATGGTTCCAGTATTTGGTCTAGTTTCCTTTGAAAAAACTCTCAAATCAAGCATGGGCAATGTTAACAATTCTTTCTATTTTAGAAAGATAAGTTTTAAATAACAGCATTAGAATTATTTTTACCAACAAGTCATCGATACTATAACTTCATATGGTATTATGTATGTAAAAAAATTTGTCAACATCTCAAAAAGAGTCACAATCAATGGTTCCAGTATTTGGTCTAGTTTCCTTTTAAAAAACTCTCAAATCAAGCATGGGCAATGTTAACAATTCTTTCTATTTTGGAAAGATAAGTTTTAAAAAACAGCATTATTGCTGGTCTGAGAAGCTTAACTTTAAGAAAAAATCTTTTTTCTTAATGGATATTTTAAAAATACAATTTTTTTGATTGTCGTGGATTAACAAGGTTACCTATTCCACACAGTGGGATGATAGTCTTGTTGCTGCTGCTGCTTTTATCATCATAAAGAACAATCTGGATGTTGGAAAGAATTGTTTAATTTACAGTCATCTATATCCTGTTTTCAAATCACCACAACTGCCTGCTTAGGCATGAGTCTTAATGGAAAGCCAGCATCAAGTGTAAAGTGTTTCCTGGATGCTTCACAAAACGTGCAATCAGGACCCATCCAAAGCATGTATACTGTGCATCCCTTGAGTAATTAAGCATGGGCAGCCTCTTTGGTGTCATCAAATACTCGCCCAAACCTTATTAAAATTGCTGCCAATTTTCTATGACTGCCTCATTTTCTTTACATAAATAACTCCAAGAAGAAGGATTTAGGTTTTTGGAAAATTTTGTTCCAAGTAAATGGCACTTGCTTTGCATGCTGTAACATTTGGAAGTAGAGGGAAGAAGTAACTGTCAAATATCTGACGATTCTTTCATCTTTTAGTTTGTGTTTTGCCCCCGGTCTTCCTATGATGATCGTAGCATTCAAGTTAACCGGCATCCTGTCTAATCTTGTTTGGAAACGCTTTCTCATTTTGTAACGGGTGGGTATTTTTTCCGTTACAAAGTTTATGCTTTTTTTAATTTTTCCATCTTAAAACAAGACTTGTTTCATAATGGGTGCAAAAAACCTATTGAACAGTTGAAGAAGGTCTAATTTATTGTTGACTGATTACATTCAATTGAAAAGCTGATTGGAATAACCTTTTAGAGTTAGAAGATAAAAAAAGAAAGGCCAACATAATATTATAACAAGAATAAAGTTTCGCTGGAATTTAGCTAAATTCTCTTGTACTATGGTGATTTCATAATAAATAATCATGAATAAAATGGTGCAAAGAGTCTAGAGAGAGAGAATGCTCTCTCCTCTCTCTATTTTGACTTTAGGTTTCCCGCCTGTTTCATCCTAGGGTTTTAATTGCATTCTCTTCCTTAGCTTCTTCTGTCCGCTTCTTCACCGGAGTATCTTGCCTTCCTTTCGCTTCTCCAACTGGTTAGTGGCTGGTCATCTCCATCACCATCGAACGGCTCTCTCGCCTATGTTTGTCAGTGCTTTTCTTCGGTTGCCTTGTTCTTCTCTGTTGATTGTCCCTTGCTTCTTCTCTCCCTATCCGGTCATCTTTGCTTCTCGCCAATGGCTAGGGTTTCGTCGTCCATGGCTTGCTCTCACATCTATGCTTGTCAGCGGCCCCGCTTGGCTCTCCTTCCTCTTACCATGCCGAAGCCATCTGTGTCCTTCAAGCAGTATCCTTCGACGGTTGCTAAGGGTCTTTCTACGGCCACCCCACTAGTGTTATCGTCTCTGCCGGCTGCGACCATGGTTCTAAGAGCGCCGGGGCCCTTCTTCTTCCTTGATTTCTCCTATGGCTGATCTAGTTAAGGGTAAGTCGTTGTCATCTTTGTCTCTGGCGGGTGTAACAGCAGCTCCTCCATTCAAAGATGGCCAGGCAGTTTTGTCCTTCAAAGAGGCTTTGGTTTCAGCTCCTTCCTCTTCCACTACACCAAAGAAGCTCCCTTCCTGCCATCTAGCTACTTCTACTCCTTTGAAAGAGGCTGGAGAGTGCAAGTTGTCTACTGAGGCATGCTCTAACCCATCTTCTAAGGTAGAGATTGGCTGTTCTCTTGATTATTATTCTCCTATTATGAATGGGGATGAGCTTGTTGTGGCTCCACCAAAAGAAGTGGGAGAATTTGAAGCTCGCATTTGGAAAAATACGATTGTTGGCTGTTTTTTCGGAAAACTCTTCCTTTGTCGGTTGTAGAGAAGATTGCCCATGCAGTAGGGGACAGATTTGGCTTAATTAAGGTTGTGAGTAATGGGAGAGGCACTTTCCTCTTTAAGTTTCAAAATGAAGGGCAAGTTATGAAGGTTCTTAAAACCCCTTGGTATTTTGCAAGTCAATACCTTATCCTTTGACGATGGGATATGGGTATGTCTTTCGCAAGTGAAGCTCCTAGCTCCTTACCCATATGAGTTAAGCTTTGGAATATTCCTTTAGAGTTTTTCCATAAGAAGGGCATTAGTTATATAGCAAGTAAACTTGGTAAGCCATTGATTGTTGACTCTATCATTATTAGATAAGAAAAATTGAGTTTTTCCCGAGTATATGTTGAGATGCAAGCTAATATTGACTTTCTAAACTTAATCTTGGTTTGTTGTATAGATGGTAGAAGGTTTTTGTTGAAGTTAAATATCAGTGGAAGCCTCCTAGTTGTCCCCATTGTAATATTTTGGGGCATGATGCGAATGCTTGCTCTTTGAAGGAAGATGGACCCGTGTAAGTTCTTCCTCAAATCACAAATGTTAAGATAACTGAGGCTACTCCTCCTATTGAGAATTCAAATGTGTTATCCAAGATATTAATTGAAGTGAGATCCATTGAGGATACCTATGTTATGGAGAGCGATGGGCATCAAGTTGAAGATGAAGATATGAGTTTTAATGAATCTATAGAGTCAGATTCTTTTCTTATAATGACACTAACAGATTTCATTAGTGATAAAGTTGTCTCTTCTTCTTCCAACTTAGTGAAGCATTCTCTATTGGCTCATTCTAAGAATAAGAAGAAGAAAAGCAAAAATCGTAGGAGGACCTAGAGAGTTAGCTTATATGTGTTCACTAGTAGTTTCTTCTAGTATCTCTTAGCTTCTACTTTTGAATCTTTATTGTTGGAGTTGTATGCTCTTTAGAATTTTAGTTTAACTTTTATTTCATCTTTGAGGGTGTTTTGATTATTTATAGGGATGTTCCCTCTTTCTTGTACTTTTCCTTTATATATATATAGATATTGATTAATGTGATTTCCCAAGCATAGCTACTGCAAGCAAGTGGAGCAAAGATCAAACCAATTTCCCAAGGGAAGATTGCCACTTTGTTCATGATTTTTTTGGGTAATGTCAGTTTTATATATATATATATATATAAAACTATTTTTATATATAGTTATGCTTGGGAAATCACATTAATCATGCATGAGTACCTATTTTTATCTCGCATTCATCAAACCATCGTGTTTCATCATATTCCATTTTTTTCCCTTTAAGTTTGTGCATTTACAGTGGTTGGGTATAATTGTCCTTTAAACAAAGTGCTTTGAAGGTTCTATGGATATTTGCATTCCTTCTATCTTTAGTTGATCTTTTAATATCAATGTGTACAGTTAATGATGAGTCTTGGCTCTTGATGTTGCTGCTGCACTGTAGGTGGAAGAATTAATCAGGAGAAAGCATGCTCGAGAAACTGCTGAAAAGGATCTGCGGAAATTCACAGAGCTCCTAGCATCTGCTAAAGCAATGCCTCACCGTTCTAAACCTCCCAAATCTTCATGGATGGCTGATGAAAATGTTCGAAACAAAATTGAGTCACTTGAACATTATGCTATTGATGCTTGCAAAAGTGATGATCAGAAAAAGATGGCTTCAATGGTAATTTAAATGATAATGCTTTGCCTAATTCTATTCATACATTCAGATGGATATTTCTTTGAACTATGTGTTGAGATAGGTGGTATTATTTGAAAAGAAGAAAAAGGTATTGTCAAGGGGAGAAAGAGACTAAGTTACTATTTCTTTTTGGTAATTCAATAATTGTTAATCTGTGGGAAAGTATTTAAAAGGACCTTTCCGAAGAGCAAAGTCAAACAAGATTATCTAGTGATCTCCAGAACAATAAACATGACAACCAAGGGTTTATGAAAGCTGTGCTTTCTAGAAAGAAATTCAAGTTAACCAAACTAGTGATGCCAAGCTTTACACAGGAGATAATCCTTATATCTGCCAGAAAAGGTTGGCAGTGAATACTTCCAAGCCAAACTTCCTTCCTAGTGTGCCAAATACAGTTGAAGGAAGCTGCTAAAGGAACGCTTCTGGAGATGATGATAGGAAAGTGAGTTGTAGTAGAAACATTTCAAGACTGGTAAGAGGGTGGATAGCCTAGGTTGTTGCAGACATCCTGCAAGATATTTAATAAGAACTTATAATTCTTTTTTTGGGTTATTTACAGAAACTTATGACTTCATTCATTCATCCAACAATATTACTATCAGATGACAGAAAATTCATCATAATTCACACACCATCAATGTATACTTAATAAGAAAATCATTTCCTTCATTTATTGATGCTATTACATTAGTACCAAAAAGCAAATAATAGGCAAGCCTTCGGTCAATGTATAATTTAAAGAAGTCACAGGCATTTGTTAAGTTCTTTGCTTTATTACTGCTGTATATTTCTTGTCTGATGTTTTATAGGTTTGCTTTTGTTGCAAGATTGTGTATTTTCAGTGCATGTGCTCCTACTAACACTTGATATATTTGACTAGAAAAATAAAGTTATGCACATATGTGCTTCCACATATTTTTCTTTATTAGCATCTGTTTACATAGACTATTCTATCACTTGCCTGGCAGATCCTCAAGTCAATGGGACTCTCAAGGACATCATCTTCAGCAGTAAATCTTCTTATGGATATTGGATATTTTCCTGTGCATGTTAATCTTGATCTTCTAAAGCTTGATATACCTACAGTCCACTCAGATGAAATTATATCTGATGCTGAAAGTCTGTTGGCAGATTCATCTGATCCAGATGAGGTGAGCTATCTTGTTCTAGATTCTCTTTTATGATATTTGTCAATATTCAATCATAAATTACAGTGTATTTGATGAACGGAGGGGGTTTTTTACTGTGTATCTGTCATTATTATTTTTTATGTTATTAGTTTAAAATATCTGTTTGATTGCTCTGTATAACTTTCCTTGTAAAATCATTTGAGTGCAGGAAAATTTTGGTTTTGGAAATCTTCATCACTAGTAAAAAGAAATAATGGTTACTTGATAGATGTAATTTAGCTTCATATGAGTGATATTGTCTGAACTTTTGTCAAATTTAATCCAACTCTCATTTCAAGGCCTTTTAACCTTTCTTCGAGCATGTAACAAAAGATGGAAACTGGGGGTTTATTTGGTCTGTCTAGTAAGTGAAATACATCCTTTAAATATTACTGATGGTGTTTTGGCCATATATATATATATATATGTATATATGTTTGTGTATTAGGGGTGAGTGGGTACAAGGTAGATAGGATATAGAGCTTTACCCGTCCTATTTGTACTCTATCCTATAGGTATAAGTTCCGAAACTTTATTATCCGTATTCTACCCTGTAGCACTCTAGAACTATTATGTATACTGTATAGTGTAAATTGTATGAGATATCTTATTGAATCTGTAAATTTTTTATTTTTTATTTTTTTTAATAAATTTTAATATAGCTATTCTTTTCCAAACATAAAACAAATCTGACCCTCCCCTCCCCTTTTTTTTTCAAAAGTAATTATTTATTTAGCCAATATTTGAAATGACACCAATGAATGGAGTACATTAAGGTGTATTTTCAACCAATTTTTTTTTCCTTGAATGGTTCTTTAATCATTATTATTATAGATGAATTTTTATGGAAGTATTATACAAAACATTCTTTATGTAAATGAAACATTCATTTTATAATAATCACATTACGTAGATATATATATATATATATATATATATATATTATTGAAGGTGGAATTGGAAATTTCATTCCTTGAGGCATGCCTATGAAAAAATTTGGGATCTGTTTGTCCTTTTTCTGGTTAGGATTGGGATTTCAACTTTATGTAATTGCATTCTTATGAAACAAATAACTGGTGGACCAAATGTGCTGAATATTCATGCTTTTCATTTAAGATAGTGTAAAACTGATATATGCATATTTGGACTGGCAGTATCTGTAGGATGGATTTGTCTTCAGCTTCATCTCTGCTAATTGCTCATTGTTGTTAGGTCTACAGGAAAGATCTCACACACCTGAAAGTTTATGCCATTGACGTTGATGAGGCTGATGAGGTAGTGAGGCCATTTAACTTTATTTTGTATTAGCACTACTTTTTTTGTTTTGTTTTCAAGTCAAAAGGTGAAGTAAGTAGCTGCATGGGACTTTCTTTAAATAATAAGGGGGAGAAAAAGCCAAAGTGTTTTTATTATATGTGATCTTACATGGTAAACTGTGCAGCTGGATGATGCATTGAGTGCTGAAAGGTTGCTGGATGGCCGAATTAGGGTTTGGATACATGTTGCTGATCCATCAAGATATGTGCAACCTGGAAGTTTGATTGATCGGTACTTATAAAATTTCCTGGGCTAATATGGTATAGATATTATTGCTAGTTCATGAAATTCTTATTTATGTAGGGAAGCCTTGAGAAGAGGAACTTCAGTGTTCTTGCCCACTGCCACTTACCCAATGTTCCCTGACAAACTTGCCATGGAGGGAATGAGTTTGAAACAAGGAGAGCTTTGCAATGCTGTTTCTGTTTCTGTTGTGCTGCACTCTGATGGCTGGTAACTGTTTGGCTTTTCTTGCATCTTTGACTTGATATCATGTTGTTATTGGTACTTTATTGTACTTGTAGTGGTTAAAAAATTTATTTGGATGTGATGGAAACTGGTGAAAAATTAGATAAGAGAGAAATTTAAAGCTAGATAACACTTTGGAGTTTTCATCCTTTTTAGCTATTGGTAGGAGCAGCACCCCAGTTTGTTGCTTTTTATTTTTGACCATGAATAATACTTTTCTTCATTAAAGTAATCCTTACTTCTAGCAAGTCAAAATTGATAAAAATGACTGAAGATAATGATATTGAACAAACTTTATGACTAGTTCTACTAGAGTACCAACTTTAGAAGGTCTGTCTCACAAATTTTACCACATGTCTAAATCGACCTAGAAAAGTTGGTCTCCAATTGGCCATCTTTGCACCTGAGATCCTTTGGTTTTCAGGAACATAAAGTAATAATACCAGTTGGTTTTGATCTGTTCTTGGATCTTTTCAAATGTGATGCACACTTTAGCACCAGATGTGTACTTAAACTGTATTTGAGTTGTCTGATTCTAAAAAGTTAGAAATATGAGTCTTGGAAAGAACTTTGAATTCAAGAACAAATGATTGACAAAGAAACTTGGATTGTGGTGCATGCTTGGCTAGGTGGTGGATATTAAAATTTGTTGAAGAATAACCTATTTGTCCAGTTGCCTACGGTTGAGTAACTCAATTTTCAAAGTTCCATTTATCAGCATAAATTTCTTATCCCTAAAATTTGTCAACTCTACCATATTTTATCAGGTGACACTGTGATTGCTATTAAAAATAATTTTGTTATAATAATTTATTGGTCTTTAATATATTTTTGCTTTAGCTTCTTTATGGCTTTCTTGTTGTGAATAACTTCTGATGATTGTAAAGTTATATGTTGAACTTGAACTAGATGTCTGAAGTAATGATACAATGAAAGACCAATTAATGCATTATATGGGTTAATTAGCATTGCAGAATTCTCAGTGGATAGTTCAATAATCAAACCAACATATATGCTCACTTATGAAAGTGCAACTGAGCTGATCCATCTGAATCTCGAAGAAGAGGCTGAACTGAAAATCCTGACTGAGGCAGCAGGTCGCCGGTTGCAATGGCGTCGTGAACAGGTTGCTTTATATTTTTAATGATATTCCATCTCAAATATAAATAGTAAACAGAAGTTCAGGTGTATATTTATGTTTTCCAACTTAAAACTTGCTGTATGAAGTCCCACCTATACTGCTTGAAATTTTATGAGACTTTTTCTATTCAAAAAGTCAAATAATTGGATGTTTTAGTTAGATCATTAATATATAGAGTTGAAGATATTTGTGCAATCCATTCTACTTGGATTTACTGGGAGCACTTACAATAATTTATCTACATTTTTGAATAGGAAAATGTTAGATGAACTAACAAATCATTCTGAACTAGTAGGTTGAAATATGTGGACTCCAATTGTTGTGTGTACCTGTTGAACGAGCTATCTTCTCATCAGATGATTTTGTTGGATACATCATTTGTGTAAGAGATCTTGAGATCCATTATCTTGGCGTTTGAGAACCATTATCTAGGCGTTTGAGATCCAAAAAGAAGTCCATTTAGGTTCCATGGACCGGGAATAGAAGCATGAGAGGGTGTTTGCATGTTGTGAGTATAATGAGTTTACCAAGGTGCAGTTTGTGGCATTATAATTTACAAATTATACCAAACTTTGGTGGAAATCCAGAATGTCATTGTTAGTTAGCTTGATTTATATCTGGTTAGTGGTTTACTTCTAGTTTAGAGTTTTGTGAATATTGGGGTATGCCTTTGATCCTGCACATTGTGGTTATACATCCATACTTGGTTAAATGAAAATTTTGACTTAAACCCCCAAAAAAAAAAAAAAAAAAAAAACCAAAAATTTGATGGAAAAATCTGAAGGATTAGAGTAAGCAAGATAAGAGGTTGAGGTTATTGTTGTTGGTGAGATTTTGGAAGTAGTTTGAGTCTGTAAAAGAGAACACATCAGGCTTAAGGGTATGTTGAGGCTGTCTGGCGTTATCACTCCAATACCTAAGTAAGTAGAGTGTTTGAATATAGTGTAAGAATAAAGTGAAAGCAGTAAAGGAGAGAATAGAGTATTTTGAGAGCTTCACTGTACACATCCTTCAGCTATTTATAGAGTACGGAGACAGCCATTAAGAAGGATTAGTTAGAAGCGATTCAACTGCTTAGGGCATGTGGCGCTCTGTCAATTGGAGCAGGTGATAAATGTGGGGGATATGAGGCAATTGAGCAGTTATTTTTCTTGATAACTATAGAACCATTCATGCCTCTATATTAACATTTGAATGTTCAGACTTTGTGGACTAGGCATTGGTGACTTGAGCTCATGAATCTAGGTTGTAGAGGTTATTATGACCTGTTTTGAGTTCTTCCAACAAGTCATCAATTTGAAAGCTGACTTCTTGTTATTTATAGGTGGTGAGCTGTTAGAGTAGCTGACTCAAGTTGCAATTGATTGCCTTGAGGTAAAGTAGCTCAATTCTAGCTCGAAGTAAGTTGGGCTCCTATTAAAAATGCCTTAGTGAAAATCTGCTATCAATAGTTACAACTTGGAAGATGATGAGATGGATGTTGCCGATGAGATCGGTGCAGAGTTATTCCCATTGGGAGTTGTTTTTGAAATTGTGAGGAAAGATTATGATAAGGCGACATGTATATTGCTAATTATGTCATAGAGTATGAGTCACTAATGATTACTTGTGAAGTTCTTGATCCTAAGGAGTCGACAATTGGTAAGTTCATTACCAGCAAGAGATATGAAATTATCAATATCATTGGGTTACAGCCTTATAAAACCATAGATGATGTGATTAAGCTTACCCTTAAGGTTGAGAGATAGCGACTAAGGGCTTAAGTGAGATCACTGGTGGTTTTAGGCAAAGTTAGAGATGACCTTGATAATATAGATAAGGATGTTCATAGGGGAGAGTATAATAAGTGAGGCTACTGGGTACAAGAGTTGGGTGATAATAGTAGGCAAGAAAATTCCCTAAAAATTGAACGTGGGAAAACTAAGCAAAGGTGGGCTCGAAGAAAAACTAGTGAGATAAAGTGCATTAAATGTTTGGGTTCATATAGCATCTTAGTGCCCTAATTGTAGAGTAGTAATGATGAAGGGCAAGGTTCTTAAGTTTGATGTGGACAGTAGGAACAGGAAATTGACAAGAAATTGACTAATATTGGGGAGAGAAGGATGGCGGTTTTTAATGAGAAGGAATATGATACTTAAGGTCATGGGGACTCTGTCATGAATTTGGTTCTTAAGAGGAACTTGCATCTGCAAGCTAGGTCAAGTAGTGATTAAAGGGAGAATCTATTTTACATAAGATTCTAGGTAAGCTGTATATTGCTGTTATTGATGAAAGGAGTTGCACTAATTTATCTTTTGGTGCGTAGGTTGAGAGAATGGTTTTCCGAACATCTAAGCATATAGCTATATATGAACTCCTGTAGTTTAATGATTGAAGACCTATTCGCAATTACCAAGTAGCTATAGATTCCCATTTCTCTTAGTTATTACATTGGCATGGTTACTTATTATGTAGCTCTTATAAAGATTGCCCATATACTAGTGGGTAGCCTTAGCAGTTCGATTGGGGGCTATGAATGATGGGTATCACAACCCCTATTCTTTTACAAAGGATGACAAAGAGATAGTTGACAAAGAAATTGTATTCCTACTGATGACTCTAGAAGAAATTAAGTGCTACCAAATAGTGCTTAATAGGAAGACAAAAGGGAAGCAAAAGCAAAATTTATTTTTCAACAAAGGGAGCGTACAACATTAGAAAGGTCTAAGGTAGCAAGTAGGAAGGATCTAGATTCAAGGGTGAATCTTTGCTTAAAAATCTTTAGTTGAATCCATTTTTTGGTACTCGGGATTAAAAAACCCTTAAAAACATCTCTTTTAGTATTGAACTTTAGAAAGAAACCTAAATTTTAGATCTTTATAATTTTAGTATTAGGAAAATATGAACAACTTTCTTAAACTTTAACTTATGTGTAGATTTTATCTCCTTAATTTTTCTAATATTATAAATTACTCCTTTAAACTTTAGTAAATTGGAAAATAACCCCATATATTGCAAACAACCCCTTAAACTTTAACTTTAGTGTGAAAACACCTTTTGAACTTATCAAAGTGTATTTTAAGATCTATAAACTTTAATAATAGAGTGACTTTTTTTTTTTACTAAAAATGAAAATAACTATTATGTTGTTAATTTATTAAAGTTTAGGGAGATAATTTATAATATTTGAAAGATTAAAAGATAAATTTATATTGAGCTAAAAGCTTAGGGGTTATTTACTATTCCCCCTTTATATTTTGTGCATAAAGGAGTGTGCCTTCTAGATCTTAGGCAGTTAGCTAATTTATCAATGTTTAGGCCAGATCTTTATATGATTGGCTGCATCGGGGCATATATATCTCCCTACAGGGCCCATGCATCGATATAGTAGTTTATGCTATTTTGGTAGTGAAGAAGTATTCTTGGTGGGAGTTATACCCAAGATCTTACGCAAATTGTCATGAGTGTGTTTTGCACTTTAACTACTAGGCCAACCTCCTGGAGGTTTTGGATTATCCATTTTGCTTACCCTATTTTCGCAGATTATAAAAGACCCCTTTGGCAACTATTTCAAGGGCCTAATTTATACTCTAATCTTTGGCAGTGGGAACTCATTATATCTGTATCTCTGCAGCTAGAAGTTGTTTATTATTATGCATACAATTGGAAACAGTATGTATTTCAGAACAGCTAATAAAACATGCTCATTAGTATGAAGTTTTAGGGTTGACTCTAGAGAAAGTTTGTCTACCTTATTTTTTGAGTGAAAAATCACAACTAATCCATATAAATATTTAGTAAATGGAACTCAATAAATACTTTGAAAAGGTTAATTAATTTTTGGAGCTCGACCTGTCTTTATAGAAATTTTTCTCTCTGGGTAGCTACACAATCAGGGTTCATTCTTAAATCTTAATTATTTCCCTAGAGAAAGTTTTGTCACCTTTACTATAATCCAGTGTATGGAGCTACTTATACTGGAAGAAAAACAAGGAAGCTGGTTGAACAATTGATCTTGGCTTTAGTGTTGTGTAAAAAAATTGATACGATCATAAGGACTAATCAAAAAAAGCTTGATAATCTTAAATGTTGCAACAATTATGTTGAGCTTTTTAATGAATTGCCTATGGTTTGTTGAGAATTAACACTTTATCTATTGTTCTTTTGTTGCTTATGCTTTTCTTTACTCAAAACCAAATTGCTATATAGAAGCACGCATAGACATCTCAGCATATCAATCGAGAACTGGTGCTCTCTGTTGTTTCAAATCTGTCATGTAGTATTGTTGGGTTTCTCCAGTGACAATGATAGAGTGTTCCAGTTAAAAATGCTATATTATGAAAACATGTTTTGGATTATTCTATGGCATCTTCTTTTTTGGATTCCTGTGCACAATAGGCCCAAAGAATGAAATTTTTGGACTGTAGAGTCATAGCCAATTCTTTATATGCTGCCAGTCTTATCTTATTCTTCCCTTTTCAGTCTTATGGCTAATAATAATTATCAATCTTCCTTTCCAGGGTGCCATAGATACTGCAACACTAGAAACACGCATCAAGGTGGTAAATCCTGAAGATCCAGAACCAGTGATTAATCTCTATGTTGAGGATCAGTCTGAACCTGCAATGAGACTGGTCTCTGAGATGATGATTCTCTGTGGTGAAGTGATAGCTGCCTATGGTTCTCAAAACAACATTCCCCTGCCCTATAGAGGCCAGCCACAATCAAACATAGATGTTTCTGCCTTTGCACATCTCCCCGAAGGACCAGTTAGGAGTGCTTCTATTGTTAGAGCCATGCGCGCTGCAGAGTTTGATTTTAGAAAGCCTATACGCCATGGTGTTCTGGGACTTCCTGGTTATGTTCAATTTACATCTCCCATACGTAGATATATGGATCTTCTTGCCCATTACCAGGTAACTTTATTTAGTTTTATGAAAAGGCCAAATAAAGCTGTCATTTTTTAATGAAGAAAATTTATTATGTTTTTATCTTTTCCATAGAAATGCGTGTTTCTGATTACCAACTCTCATTCCCCAATTATCATCTTAACCATAATTATGATGAGTTACAAAAAAGACAATATATTCAAATACCAGGCTTGAAGTTGCAATAGATTAGATAATTTTCTGAATATTGCATTTCAATTTGATATAGATTAAACATTGAACATATACAGATAAAATATAAAACAAAAAAAAAAAAAATCCAAAAGGACCTAAAATCTTGATATGTGGCACTTATTTTCTAACTTAGTATTGTAAGTTGGTGAAGAATATGTGAGTTACGGAAATGGTAAAGCAAATAGGGTTGGTAATTTTAGGAGGAGGTGTTTAAAGTTTTGGAAATTGGGACAATGAGTTAGATTTTTTTTTTTCCTTCTTTTCTTTTTGTGTTGGGTAAGGTGAGATATATATTACTTCGCAAAAAGTGCACATGGGAGTTGTACATCAGGAATTGCAAAAGGAAACCTAGCTCAATTACATGGCCATAAAAAACTCTGAGGTGCTTTAAAGAGACGATTAAAAGATACAAGATAAAACTGTTCTTCATACTGCTACTATTGGATTCGCCATCTCTTCTACTCTTCTATTATGTCTTTCCTTTCACAAGTAGTAGCAGCCAACGGCAAAAGTATTCCTGCAGAGCATTCAATCTCCTAATGCTTGTCAAGTTCAAAATTCCAGATAGGAGATATACACTAGAGGGTTTAAACAGGAACTCTACAGTAGCATTATCTACACTTCTCCATAAAACCTTCACAAAGGAGCCTGCCAAGAAAATATGATCATGAGTCTCCACTCTTTCACACAAATAGCAACAATGTACATCAGTAACCCCCAGTTGACTAACTTGTCCATGGTAAGTAATTTCTTCTGATCAATCAGCCTAGTATCAGCACATGCCTTGAAGCTGTGCTTTTATCCCATACCAATGTAAACCAATCAGCCACAGGCATCCTTTCTCTTGCCAAAAATGGGCATTTTTTTTATTGATAAGTCTTTGGATTCTGCCCTTCTCCATACTAGCTAACCAGCAGCTGTAAAACATAGTTTTAAAGTACCAAACCTGTCACAGCCAACCATTTCTATCCACTTGGCTACCTTTAAGCCTCTCCATCAATAAAAGTGCTTAACATTGTATCTTTAGGATATCATGGAGTGGAGCCAGGCTGTTCTCCCATCCTTTCCACTAAGGGTCCTAGAGGGTATATGTAATACCCTTTAAATATTAGAAGAAGGAACTCTAAATTATTGAGGCTCCTTTTGATTTGGTATAATGGTCTAAAGTTCATTAGAATTTTGAAGTAAAACGTACTCAGATTAGATCAATTTTAAAATGGGTGATTTCTTGAGAAGCTGATGCATTAAAGGACAAAACTATGCGGTGTTTCATGCTAAAGCAGATAATAATTCGGTGAGAAAAGTTTTGATTGGATCATTAAAAATAGTATTAGAGTAATTCACCGGCCGGAAGGATATAGTCTTCATTTGGTGGTGGTCCTAGACCTGTATAACAAAACTGATGAGATTGTCAATTTTATAAGAAAGGTGCATTGTAATACTTCTTAAATACTAGTAGAAGAAACTTTAAATTATTGAGGTGCCTTTTAGTGTAGTGGTTTAGAATTTGTTAAAATTTCAAAGTTAAGCTTACTTAGATTAGGTTAATTCTAGGATTGGTGACTTCTTGGAAAGCTGTTATACTAGGGGATAAAACCGTACGGTATTTCATATCAAAGTAAACGATACTTTAGTGATAGGAGTTTTGGTCGGATTGTTACAAGTCAATTGTCATATCAGAAGGATACAAGGCCTCCGTCCCTAATCTTCTATTTTAGTAGAAGATTTATCAAGGGTCTAGTTTAGAGCATTATCCTCCATGCCCATGAAACGTCATTTGGTATCTCAATTTGCTAGTATGTCCTTTCTGACCGAGCAAGGCCAAAAGGAGTTTTCATTTTCCTTGCAAAGAATCTAAATGTGCTCTAACTATGCAACCCTATTCTACAAATTAATATCAATAACTCCATGCCCACCTTCCTTTTCTAAGTTTGCAAATGTCCTTTCACTTTATTTTAGCTTTGGCTCTCATATCTTCACAATCATTCCAAAAAAATCTTTTCAACTTGGTTTCAATCCGACTAAGAATACTAGAGGGGAGAAAGAAAATGGTGGACCAATGGACTTGAAGAGAGAAGGGGATGCTCTTGATAAGTTGTAGATGCCTAGCATAAGATGGTCTCTTACTAGACCAATGATTAATTATCGTTGAAAATTTGCCACCAAGTTGAAACACTCAGATTTTGGGATGCTCGAGGAAGAGAGAGGAACTCCTAGATAGCGGATAAGTGAGGAGCCAACTTCAAATCCAATGATGTTGGCGATCTGCTCTTTTACTTCATGGGACACACCACTAAAGAAAATGTGACTTTTTAATGGATTTGCCTTCAAGCCAAAGAGGACATGGAACTCCTTTATACCTTCATTGATAAGCTTTATAGTAGGAATGTCTCCTTTGACAAAAATCATGATGTCACCCGTAAAACATATTAAAGTCAACTTTTCTCTATTTTATCTCCAATGAAAATGGAATTCATCTGTAGCCCCCTTTTCTTTCATGATGCTAGAAAATACTTCCATTACAAGAACAAAGAGATAAGGCTAAATGGGATCACCTTGTCATAGCCCCTTAGATGCCAAGAAATAACATGCAACTCACCATTAATATTAGTAGAAAACATGGAAGCAGAAATACACACCATGATCCAAGTAATTAATTGATGTGGGAATCTAAGCACCCTTAATAACTACCTGAGGAAACTCCATTTATCATTGTCATGGGCTTTCATGTGGTCTACATTTAATGCACATCTTGCCCCTTTCTTATTGTTGTGGTAATCTCTTAGGAGCTCTTGTTCTATTAAGATGTGGTCCACTATTCTCCTCCCTTGATGAAAGAGATTTGTTCTTTGCTCGCCAAAGATGGAGGAAACTCCTTCAGGCGTTCTACAATGATTTTTGAAACGTATAATGAGTTGCAACGAGCAATTGGATTGAAATTCGAGAAGGATGAGGGGTTTTCTTTCTTAGGCACTAATGCAAGGTGGGTAGAATTAAGATCTCTTAGCATTTTATTTTAGCAAAGATATCCTTTGTGGCTGTGTAGACATCATCTCCTATTATCTCCAAGGTATCCCAAAAGAAGTTTGCTCCATACCCATTTAGACCAGGTGCATTTTCTCTTGCTAGAGACCAAGTAATGCTTTTTATTTCATCATCTGTTATAAGCTTGGTTAAGATTTCTCCATCCTGATTAGAAATGCTAATCCTAATCAAAGAATCTAGTTTTTCAATCACTATATTGTGTGGAGAGGTATCTAATATTGAGGACTTGAAATGTTGAACCGCTAAGGCTTTGATATCGTTAGATGAATTCACTCTCATGCCATGCTCATCAACAATAGAGCTAAAATTGTTTTTGTATTGCCTTTGCTTTAAAGAATTAAAAAGAACCTCTTGTTCTTATCCCCAAGTTGTAGCCAAGTTGCTTTAGCTTTTTGCCTTAGAAAGGATTCCTCGAATGCACTAATATAGTAGTATTCAGCATACAGGGATTTCTCTTTCTTCCAATAAGCCAATGTGGGATTGGATCTATTAGCTTCTTGGATGGTGAAAAGATCCTCTCTTTCCTTCTTCACTCGATCTGATATGTTAGATATATGGGTTGTATTGAGACTTCTCAAACGATGCTTCAAATTCAATTTCTTGGTAGCTTTAAACATGGCTGATCTATTCACTTCACAATTCCAAATATTGCTAACTACCTGCTTGAAGGATGATTCTTCCAAAAATCAAAATATTTATAGGACCTTTGGTTTTTGTTAGCTCAGTAAGTTAGGTTGTAAAGTTAGTGACATGTAATCAAAGTTTGATAGAGGTAATTCCACTTTCACCACCTGAATTCTATGGAGTAATGTGTCTAACCTCAAAACTTCGAAACGGTGTATCTTCAATTAGATGCCTCCTATAATGCGATGCCAAAACCTAATCTAGATATCATCGATTTAAGTACCCCTCCTCTCAACAAAAACACAACTAAATCCTAACATGCAATATGACTTCTTTTTGAAAAATTACGCAAAGAACCAAGAATAATACTAATTACTATATTTTTATTATATATCCATAAAAAAATAAAATAATTTAAAAATTACCAAAATAAAACAGAGAAATCGATGGCTGCTGGCTTGTCCTTTCTTTCTCTGTCTCTCTTTCCTCCCCCACCCCCCACCGACCAACCCCACCCCCCCTGCGGCCTCCTTCCTCTTTTATAGCTTGCTTTATGTATTTAGCTGCCAGGTTGGTGGAATTTGAACACAGACCTCATTCAGTGGTCATGAGATTGTTTTGAACCAGAATCATTAGACCAACCCCTTGGGGATTGCTGGCTCTTCTTTTGATTATTTGGACTTTAAATCACACTGATGCTGATTCATGGTCTACATCTACAGATGCTAAATCAAACTCAACTTTAATTTATTGTTCTTAATCAAAAGCAAGGTAAAGAAAATAAAAAATAAAAAGGGGTAATCTAGCCTAATTTGAATTGGAAAGAGATAATCCACAATAGCCAGAATTGATAAAACTTAGGATCCAAAGTTAAATCTCTTTTCTAATTAGTAATAAGAAACACTACAAAAATCCTTAACCCAAATATATGTATATAAAAAGTAATCTCTACATACGATAACACTGTTTTGTGAAGATCAATAGCTTCATTCTTGAACATATTAAATAGATTCTTTGATTTCTATTGAAATATAAATCTAAAGCTGCTCCTACTCTTTTAATTTAAGTTTTCCAGTGAGTTTCTTACATTTGTAATCAATATTTGACATTGTAATCAGAGCTTTTGAGTTCAGCTGCTCACATTGTGTTTTAACTCTTTGTCTAGTTAGGTTTAGGGGCTCTAATCAATGTCTTAGGCTACCTTGAAGAGTGTTGAAAAAATAATCTTAATACAAACTACACGTCTTTTAGATTAGTTGGTAATGGTTTTAATCAAAATATCGTAATTTCAAAGGATGAATTTATCAGTTTTGAAAAACCGAAGTGGATGTGAACTCTTTTACCTGTATGGTAATATTTCTAGAAGTGAAAGTGGTTCTTGTGATGAAAAGGGGTTGGGGTTGATACTTAGGTTCTTTAGACTGTAATGGGTCAATGCATGATTGTCACGTGATATGTTTTAATATCATTGTTCAAGGGTGATGGCTGTGTGGGTGGCCGCATTTTGGTCAATGGAAGTTTCTGAGATTAACTTTGCAGGCAGATATCCTCTATGTCAATGGAAAATCTTTTTGCAGGCAGAATTACTGGTGTTTTTTGATAGACTAGTCATGTTCTTTTCAGGCTTTAAAGATTGGAAACTACCGATGCTCGACATTTGACTAATGCTTTTGTCTGTTTGACTCTGCTAGTTGCAAGGATGAATCTTTACTAGTTATTGTGAATTTATCTGATTTAGAACCCTGCTTTGTGGGCCTGTTATGTTGCTGACTTTTTTGCCGTCATGGAAAAAGGAAGAGTATGCTCAATGATTGAATTCCCTTTGTAATGTAGTAGTTTTACTTTTATACAGCTGAAAGCATTTCTTCGGGGAGATCCTTTTCCTTTTTCTGCTGGGCAACTTGAAGGGATGGCTTCAATTGTTAATATGAATTCCAGGTTGGCAAAGAGGCTTTCCAATAGCAGCCTCCACTATTGGATCCTAGAGTTCTTGAGGAGGCAAGCTAAAGAGAAAATATATCGTGCATTGATTTTACGGTTCATCAAGGACAGAGTAGCTGCTCTTCTGCTGGTTGAGGTGGGAATTTGCCTTTTATTCAATTAGACCTACCAAGGAAAATATATTTGACCTATTTCTTTCCCCTCAGTTCAAGAGTGTTTGCCTAGTGCCTTTTTTTTTATATAAATTACAGCGATTGAAGCACTATCAATTTTCATATGAATGTTTGGCTGTTGAGGGAACTTGTACAATGATGGCTGAAGCAATCGGATAAGCTTGTGATTATTTTAGAATTTCAACTAGTCGGGGATAGGATGAACTATTCTGCTCAACATACTGTATTCTTGGCTTGCTCTCTCTATAAAGTTTTTCTTTCTTGTCATCCATATATTCATTCAGTAAGATAAAAAACGCTTATGTTGATTTTGGTTCCCATCTCTGTGCAGGTGGGACTTCAAGCTTCTGCTTGGGTATCAATAGGTAAGCAAATTGGTGATGAAGTTATTGTTCGTGTAGAAGAAGCTCACCCACGAGATGATGTTCTTTCCCTTGAAGAGGTTAATTGAGGGTGCAACAACAATGACACAGCAGTAGAACATAGCGAGAGTTTTACATTTTTCCCCAGATATTCATGGGTAGAGTAAATTGGTAAGTGCAGTTACATTGCATTCTGTTGTTAGAAAGACCTTGTTGAAAGTTACTGAAACTTTTTATTTGTTTATTTATTTATTTACTTGTTTATTTTAACGTGTGGTAGAAGATGCTTGGCACTGAAGTGAGCCATGCTCTTTGCCAAGCATGTTGTGCACAAACAACTGGGCTTATGGGGAAACTGTCTGATCCATACCGTCTCTGACCTTCCTCACTGCAAGCCCCTCCTTTGACTAGTTGCAAGGACTCTGAAGCAGGGCGGAACAGCTTGAGTTAAACAGTTTGAAATCTCTGGATCAGGCTGCCAGAATATCAAGTTCGTTGTCATGCTAGCATGGAAATCTTCTAATGTCAGCTGCTTGTGGTTTGTGATCTAGTTTCTGCAGTTGAAAAGTATTATGTCGGAAAAGTTCCATTTCAAGATTATGTCATCTCTTGAAGGCAATTGCTGTATTGATGGGGTTCTATGCCGTTACAAGAAGTTGGAGTGCATTGGTTGGGTCTTAATTTAGGAAGGAAAAGGTTTTGCAATTATGTTTATATTATATAGATGTTACTTTGAAAGGATATGTATATTGGTTGAATTTCTTTTCATTCAAGGGCGATTCCCTTAAGCTACTTCGGAGTGTTTCAGATGTAGAGTGCAACTTTCATGTCGGCGATTCAGCAAGAAGTCAAGGTGGTCGATGTATAAATAACCCATACAAAGCAAATGCTCAAGTGGAGAGTTGGTATGAATTCATCCTTTTCAGAGAGGTCAATGTTTGCCTACTAAGAAAAGTGATAGAAGTTACAAATTCTGTTGCCCCATCCTTTTAATTCATGAAGCCGGGAAACATTTGGCTCTCCCTATTTCAGAGTTACGGAATATCGTGATTTTTATTGTGTTTGTTCTCATTATCCTGAATGTGGGTGAGTTCACATGATCTTCAATTGAACATTTAAAGATGGCAACAAACAGTGATGGAATAATTTGAAACTCGTATTATTAGCAGGGCATAAGTTTCGTGCTGTATGTTATACGAAGCATTTAGTGTTGTGATATTAGCTATTGGTCAGTATTCACATCGTCCTAGCTAACACAAGCATGTAACCAACAGGGAAATAATAATGTCATGATGCCCAAAATATCATGTCCCACCAGTTGGTAGAAGATTGCAGTCTCTGCCTGCTTTGGATACTTCTCAGTTACCTCAGTTCATACCGCAGTAAGAATTGATACGGTTTGATTCGGCTCTGTTGAATTTTCCCTTTGAACCAAACTAATCATAAAAATACTGTTTAATCTTTTATTGCTTTAAAACCAAATCGGCTTGGTTAGGAGATTTTTTTTAACCATAAATTTCTAGCTGGTTCGGTTTGGTTGAACCTTAATCCATGGTCTGAAAAAAAATTAGATGGTATGATGTGTAATGTCTTATGGCTAACTATTACTTTGTGGCACCTAATTAACAGGATAACAAAATTTGGTTTGGATAAGGAATTTTTCATATCATATTTGAAATAAAAAAACTATATTTTGGTTTTGTTCAGTTTGGTTCATGATTTGATTTGGTTTGGTTGGTGCCTTCTTTTTATTTTTTACTAACTATGGGAAGGGAGGATTTGAAACCTTAGTTTATCTCGATAGATGGTGTCTTCCACCTACGTCCATATAGTGAAGTTGTTTTATTTAGAGTAAATTGTGCAAGTCATCCCTTGGAAAATTTGAAAATTGCATGCTCCCATAAGTTTTTCAAAAGTTAGTATTTTGCACTAAAACAAGTATAACCTGATTTTTTGTTGATTAAGCTAACATGAGTAAGATGTGAGTTGACATGGATGCCTATATTGTGATTTATTTATATATTTAGTTAACAAACTTAAGCGAAATTAAAAATATAAATAAAGAAAAAAAAATAAAAAATGAAAAGAAAATAAAAGAACATAAAGAAAAGGTTAAAAAAAAAAAACTAGAAAATTAAAAAAAAGGGGAAAGTTGTTTAAGGTTATTGTTGACCATCCAAGGGTAGAGAGAGATCCGCAGCAATCACAACCCAGTCAACTCAATTATGAAAATGGGGTTTGGTAAAACCAAAAAGAAAGGAAAAGGGCTTAAATGTCCATAGTGTTCAAATCATGTCGTGTGACTTTACATGTATTTAATTTTTTTTTTTTTTTTCGGTTTTGTCATCGCCACGAATGGATTGAGTGATCCATTTTCAAAAGCGAGTCACAAATTGCTGGCTACCTCTACTCGAAGGCTGTTAATGATAATATTAAACGAACTTTTTTATTTTTTTGATTTTTTTACCTTTTTATATATATATATATATATATTTTCTTCTTTCATTTATTTTTGCTTTGTTTAGTTATTTTTATCTTAATTTAATTATTTAAATATATGAATGCATCATCATCTAAGCATCCATTTTACTTCACACATGGCAGCTTAGCCAGCAGAGAAAATAGGATCCATGCTTATTTCAATGGTGCTCTAAATGTAAACTTTTGAAAAAGTTAGGGATCAGATAATTTTCAAAATTTCAAAAATGATTGATGTAATTTACCCTTTTATTTGTCATAACGTACGATTGTACCAATAGTTTTCTTCAATATATGTCGAAAGAACAGCTCTCTTGGATTTATAAACAGGTTAAGTGCTTTCATGTCTTCAGTAATGGTGTGTGAGAGCAGGTGGAAGAACGATCCCGCAATTCCAAATCTCACGCTACAAGAAAGTACCGCTATCACTGAAGCAAAGCAATTACCCCCCCATGTTACCATGAACTTGATGGATTCTAAAACATTTTACGAGTTTTTTTTTTTTCTTTTTTTGATAAAAGAAAAACAAATCGATGTTGCCGATCCAAACTAAACAAACGTGACTTTCCGGTTGAATGTTGACATAAAACTGCTATAACATCGGACAAAAAGGAAAACGAAAAGGTCGTCCAACCTAATATGTACACCGACACAAGGGCAAAATACCAAGAATTTTTGTATATTATTCTGAGAAAAGCACGACTATGAAACAGTTCATTTTTTGGAACCGCATGAACCTCTTTTAAGATAAAAGTTTGTTTATTGCTGTTAAGTATCATTATTTCGAAACGCTCTATTGCTATTTGGTAATGATACTAGAATGATCCATGTATATATCAAGATTTTATCTATCTTATTATTATTATTATTATTATTTATCGAGTGTTGCTTTATTTAAAGATCATTTTCTTTAGCATAGCTTAAAAGACAGAAATATAAGAAAAATCAGAATGGAAGAAGTTAATCTCAATAATCAACATCGCTCACAAATTGTAGTCCATGATTTAAATTGTCCTTTTGATAACACATAGATTCCCTTTACATAAATTTATTTTATCCCTTTAGTTCTTGCTTGCACCAGATGATGGAAAAATATTGATGTTCAACAGTTTCTTTATAGCATGTTTAATTAACTTCATAAAAATATAATAAAAAAGTTCTTTTTTCAACCTATTCCTCTTTAGTTGACATAGTTATTATTACCGCAAGACGAGGAATTGCAATTATTTCTTAAAACCAAATAAATAGCTATTCATCGATATTTTCTTACAAATTTCCATATTTTAATAATAAGAACCAGCTAATAGTCAAGCATGCCTTAGAATACAAATATATGGTTATTTTAGATATATTACTAATGTATTATTATTATGATTTGGAATACCGTCAAATGAACTTCTCTATTTTATTTTGAAAGAAATGCAATAATATTCTCGTTTCATTCTATGCTACTAACCAAATGTGTCATTAGAGAATGGGTGCATAATAAATTACCTATCTAAATAATCAAAAAAAAAAAAAAAAGAAAGGAAAAGAAAAGGGAAATCCAACCTTGAATGATCATATATCACGAGTTAAACTTGGTAAAAGGATAAATCATAATTATTGTGGGAAAAAAAAGGTTTTATTGGATAATATACATTATGTATATATATACATAGTATATAGTTACTAATTATATTTGGACACATGATAATATGAGGTTTTTTTTTCCTTAAATTGTCTGCAGCTACTACTATGTATTTAAATATAATTAATAATTATATCTTATATGTATATACACATGACATGTAATACTTAGGGGGAATTTATTTGCATAGCCTAAATTATCTTTCGTGTATTTTTTCAATAGTAACTTTAGACACTATTTTATGTAATATAGGCTTAGTGATTCCAGAAATATTAAAGAACCTATTGAATGTCGATCCATTTATAATTCCAATGGGACTATTTTTCCGGAATGTTTGGGTCGGTAACTCAACCAGAAGAACATCCGCACAAGCTATACTATCTATAAAGTCCATATCAACAAGATTTAAAATCGAGATAGGACATTGATCAGCAAAAACAAAATTAGCGATAATAGTAGGATGGGTCGTAGGATCCTATATCCCATCCGGCTATCCTAATGGAGTTGCTAGACTCATCTCAAAACTCAAACGGCTTTTAATCTTGTTTCAAATCTTGTCTTACTATCTTTGTAGGGTACCTATTTCCTAACCCACAAACCTATTTACTTTGTTTTTTTTTTTCTTTAGTCAAAATATTATTTTTTACTTGAACAAATTATCCAATTTGTGTTATTGTTGAATCTATGCATGTATATTGAATAATTAAATAATTCCTACTCATAATTTGTAGAATAAGAACATACATGATAATAACAAAAAATTATCCAACATAGTATAAGACATAAATTGTTAAAGAACACCAACAATAGCAACATACATGATAATAACAATTGAAAAATTGTAGAATAAAATGAAGTCTTCCATTATATAATTTTTCAAACTCTCCTTAACCTTCATATTTTCAAACTTTACATCTCATCTCCTTCCTCAAATTCAATTGTCTCCTTATCTATAAAGAAGGAGAAGGATAAGGATAAAATTCCATAAAATACATTAAAAAATAGTTAAATAGGCACTATTTCCATGAATAAAGAAAGTCAATATCAATATTATGTAATAAAAACTCTTACCTCCTTATTCTTTTGATAACCAATTTTGAGTACACATCCATGTCTCTATTGTATCCAAACTTAGTCAACTTCTATGCGAGCTAATTACTTGTCCACTGGTATTGAATACAGATTTAGAAGCAACCATGGACACAAGAACAACTAACAAATCCTTAGTTACTTCTTGCGATATAGGATATTTGATTGCATTTAATTTCCACCAACTAAGGATATCAAAATCATCATTCCAAGGCAACATATGCTCTTCTAAGTAATGGCATAACTTCGACTTTACTTAGCCAACCTTATTGTATTTGGCACTTAAGTGTTGCAATAACCTTACTTCCATTAAATCATTAGAAACACTATCGCTATTTGGTAAAGGAGCTGAAGAAGAACTACTTTTTACACTTCTATTAGGGCAAGATTCATGTTTACAATGGTACTCTTGAAGCAATTCATAATATGTGTTCCTAACACATTCTATCTCTTTAAAAGCAATTGCTCCATACATAGTAAGGGACACAAAGTTTACAGCTTCCATCTTAAAAAGAGGATCTAAAACAGTACACATAACCATAATAATATGCACATTACCTTAGTACTTTTCAACCTTCTCAAAAATCTTATGAGCCATTGTACTAATATTAATATCAAAAGAATCCTTCCATGCAATCAATGCTTTCTTAATTTAAAACACCTTCACAGAATAGTAATTTGCAATTAGATATTTAATATTAGAGAAAATATTATGATCAACTTCTTGCAAATCTCCTCTATTAACTCCCAATCATCATTGGTTGGAAGATATTTATAGTGTTTATCCATATATTGAACTCTATAAAACACTTCTTTATATCCAATTGCTACCATAAGGATCTCATAAGTAGAATTTCATCAAGTTTTGCAACTTAAACATAGCTTTCTTCCATATGAAATATTCAATTGCTTACATGCTTCTTTAAACTTCTGTACTTGTGATGGTTTTGTTGACCAAAATGCAACACTATCATGAATCTTCTCTATTGTTTATTCAAAGACAACTACACTCTCTTTGACAATCAAATTCAAAATATGTACACAGTATCGCATATGAAGTACCTTTCCATGAAGAATAAGCTCGTTGTTTCATAGCTTAGACATTAAGATTGTGATCATGGCATTGTTAGTTCATCAATTATTAAGATTGTGATCATGTCATCGTTAGTTCATCAATTATCAACCATTATTGTAGATAATTTTCTATTCAAATTCCAATACAACAATGAATTGAACAAGTAATTTACAAGATAATTTTCTATCCAAACTACAATAATGAATTGTGTGTAGGGTTGGAACATATATAAAACTACATAAAAATATAAATATAACTTAAGAAAAATGTAGTTTCCACAAATGAAATTAAAAGAAGTAAAGAAACTTACTACAAATGTCGACTTTGGTGTGAAGTGTGCTATCAAAATCATATATCCTCTTTTTTTATTAGATGTCTACATATCAGTTGTAATTGCAACCCAAGAATTAATTCCTTCAAGCAACACACTTAATTTTTCCTTCTCCTCATGATAGATGCTTGTAATTTCTTTTTTCAAGTATTGCTAATCATATGATTAAAAAAGGATTGAACGCTATTAAGAAAATTCCTAAAATACTCATGCTCGACCATTGAAAGAGCATATTCATGGACAACTATTGCTATTGTAAATTTTTTCCTCGAGATTTCTTGATTGAAAAACCAGTTTCCTATTGATAAATCACTCTATCCATTTTGACTCTTACTTTGTTTTTTATCAATTGACAAAAGAAATTGTTTCATGCCTTTTTGCTTTTTGTATTGCAAGGATTTTTTCTTTTTCAAATGGTTATGCAAATGTTTTGTTTCAGTTTGCTATGATAGTGATTACATATTGCAACTTCCTCCTCATCAGTTATTTTTTGCACCGTATCATTCCACAGGGGAGAAATTAACTTTTGCTTGCTCATATGCTCATATTGCTACCGTTGCTTGCTACTTGTGAATTTGATGTACTCATTGCTTTTTTTATTTTTTATTTTTTATTGTGCTTTCTTTTCAAACTTGGATATTAGAATTGGACTTTCCTTACTTTCATTCGCATTTATCCACTTGTTCATTTGAATTTCAATTTCGTCATCCATTTTCATATGGTGCAAAAACATTATCAAAACGAAGAGTAACTTATTACTTGAAATAACGAAAATAAAATCATTACAACAAAATAAGTCATATCATCTACTTAGATAATTGCATTTTAATTGAAATAAGTATATAGACTTAACTTTCAAACAATCACATCCTATAAGAAATAATCTCATCAATAAACATCATATGCGAATAATATACATTATATAACCAATTCAACATTGAAATCCAAAACACTTCATTATCATCTCTTTCATTACACCAAAATCCAAGAGAAGAAAGTTATATATATTTGTATAGATATATATTAACCCTTAATAATATTTACTTTGTCCAAAATATTAAACATATGTTATAATGAATCAATGCTTTGGTTAGTATATATAAAAAAAATATAAAATAAAATAATAAAGAAAGTAAGAACAAATGCATAAACAATGTCACAATAGAGGTACAATCGTGGATTTGGATTATAAGTTCAACCCCATCCAGTCTATAGCAATAATTGAATCTGATTAAAAAATGACCCTGTCCCACTCCTTTTTCTTTGCCATTTTCATGCAATAACAGTCCTTTTGAGTGGTATCATTGTGGCACTTTCTGATAAACCTTAAAATAAAATGAATCTGGTATATCTGGAAGGGTTAAATATGTTATAGTTAAAAGCTAGATTCTTTTCGTTTTCTTAAGATATATATGCAAAATACGATATTAAAAATATGCGGAATAAAAGATTTAGGTACAAGTTCCCTAAAAACATAGAGAGAAAGGATGTATACGACATATAGAGGAATTCGACCATTAAGGTTTTTGGATACCTCACCAAAGATAAACCATTTGCATATTCTTATAAAAGCTAATTTATACTTGGAAGTAAAAATATAAAAAATACGACTGTTCATAAAATGGAATTAAACTGAATTGAGAACCAAATAGAATCGTAAAATACAGTTTTATTTTCCTTTTTTATATTTGGTTCAGTTTGAAAATGATAAAACCATTCACGATGAATCGAAACCGAATTGCTTATTTGAAAATTAGAAATAAGCAACGTTTTTTAGTTTTAATTTTTAAACTCTATCAACATTTCAAAATCTAATCATATTTATCTTTTCATTTTTTTTTTATCTCTCATCTCTCACAATTTACTTCTTTTCCTTCACTGTTGCCTCTAATCTCTCGAGTAAACTTGTATACTTTCACTATCACCTCACAGTTACATAACGCAACGTGGCTTTAATTGTTACATAATGTTTCTCTTCTCCAACATCAATATTTGGTTGAAAACTTTGGTGACTATTAGTATAATAAACTAGACAATGGTGATATTAAAAACTATTTAAACCAAATCGAACAATTAAAAGTTATTTGATTAATTAAGGGTTTGAATTAAAATATTTTAAATACAGTTTAGTTTGCTTTATCTCCAAACCAAACTAGATTGAACTGAATTATAAACACTCCTACTAAAAAAAAAAAAGGGAGGGGGGGAGGGGTGTGTGTAGGGGGAATCATATAATCTTTCTAAAATTGAATTGTAATATTCTAGATTTGTTTCAAACAATTTTCAAGCAATTTGAAAGAAAAAAAAAAATGAGCTCTTTACAAAATGCAATGTTTCTTGCTCGTGTTTTTATTTCACATTGTATCATGTATGGAGATTCTACGGCCCCGTCCACTTTTTTGACGGGATTGCTTTCATCTTTCATTTCATCATTTATTTACATGTTTTAAAATTTAAATAATTGAATTCAAAATTTATTTAATGATTTAAATTTAAAAGAGTGTAAATCAAATGTAAGATGGATAGTGTGATTGCTCCCATATAAAAAATAAGGTTGGGATGGTAGGAAAATCTTAGTTATGGATTGCTGCAATCTTCAATCTATTAAAATCATCGTTACGGAATGATCTCATCTTCATCAAGATGTCAGAGTACAAATCAAGGGGTTCTCTTCTCATTATTTGTTGACATTCTGTGTACAATCAATTGATTGAAACTATCTTTTTTTCAAAAGCTTTATTAAAATGAAAATGATTTCGTCATCTTAATCATATTTCCATAATCCTTAACAATATATATCCATACATATATATTATATATACATTATATGAATATTATTACAGAGATATTCAATTAAAGTCGAAAATCTATTTTAGATGCGGAATATACGTTTTTGTTAAGGTAACTCACATGAAAAACATTTTATTTTATTTCCAAAAATAATTCAATATTTTCTTGATTATGTGCGAGTTCTAAATCTTTCCTTTCTGTTTTGAAATTCCGACGGAAGCTTAAGACAAAATATCTTCAAGGAATGGACAATTGAGTTATCTCGAAGATTTCCATATTCGGCGCAAAAGATAAGACTTTCCCCTTAATCTGAAATGCAAAAACTTAGTAGAATCAATTTACTTCTGTTGTGAATAACAAATCATATGCAAGATTAAATTTTTGAAATAATCATTACGATTTATTTCTTAATTGTCTTATAAGACGGATCTTCAAAAACTCTTTCTTGTAAATTTACTAAAGTTCACCCAAAGCCTAACATTAGCAAATAATGAATGATCTTGTGCTTGTCATATAAGAACTAGGATAAAATCTATCGTGCCCCGGGCCTTCGTATGGCAATCAACATGTCTGATAAGCTACCCCATTCTACACGCAACAACTGCCTTATGTGCTAGAATGTTAGAGATTCTAGCTTAATTATCACTTTTATACCTTTCTTAGAAATAGATATGAAGTATGTAGATATAGATACGGATATGGAAACATTGGAAAGAAAATATGGAGCATCTCATCTCAATTCTCGTATGAAGCTTCAAGATCGCAGGGTATTAGATCAGCCACCAAACAGTGAAATGGGATTCTACCGTATAAATCTAAAAATTTAGGATATAGAGGTAATTTATTTGATAGGATTATATTTACATATAAAATGCTTACCTCGAAAATCTTTATACTTTTAATATGGTGATAGGTGTTACTACTGTTGGAGGATGATTAAAAGATCTCATTCACTTAAAGTATAACCCTATAACAAGATTTTGAAATGCTAATCTACAAAAGAGACTATAAGAAAGTAGACTAAACGAAATAGGCTTAGCAAGTGGTTGGAGACTCATAGTGCACCATGATGCAACATTGACTAAGGCTATTTTCTAAGTTGAGTATTATACATAAATACATAAATGACACCTTATATTGATATCTAGCTCGATCGAGAATATAGAAAATACCCCTACTTTATTTTGAATTTGAGGAGTTGGACTTCAAAAATATAAGCAACTAATGATCAAGTCTAGACTTGTATAATTTTGACACTCTAGCTATTTCCAAAAGACCTTAGTGGACAAGTTTTTAACCCTATACGACCTCCTTCCACATCACTTAGCTTGGATGATGTCATGAAAAGGTGATATGTTGCCTCTCTTAAAGGTTTGTGTTTGGTCAAAAATCTAATGCATCTTAATGGATGCAATGCATGTCTTGTTTAGGGTTTTAACCTAACCATTTTATCTACTGGTTAATTGTAAAACCCGAAAATAATAGAGAAAAATAAAATAAGAAAATAAAACGAAAAAGAAAATTTTGTAGTATTATAATTAAGGGCAAGTTTGGTATTGGCAGTTTTAACAGAGGGCATTTCGAAAATAGGAAAGTTCAGCGAAACCTAGGTATAAAAGAGTCACTTAGGGTTTGAGAAATCCCTTTCCAATCTTTTACCTCTCTTCTAAGGTTTCGAGTGATCTAAGAAGCATGGAAGTGGAGACATTGAAGATTGGTGAGCTTGAGTTATAGGAAGTTGAGGTATGTGTCTAGAATGTCCTTTTATTAAAGAGTTTCGTTGTACTACTATTGAAAAATTCATTTCCCCATGTCTAGTAGCAAGAAAAACGAATTGGCTAAGTCCTATTGAGTGTCATATAGCCGATTTTAGATAAAGCATTTGAGGTAAGACATTTGCAATGATTTGTTATTGAATTTCTTGATGAATCTCGACAAGTTTTTGTTTTGGATTTGTAAGGCATTTTGGGAAGTAGGCATAGGGTTGTCCTACGCATGTCCTATGACATATTTGCAATGGTGAATGCATTAGAAACAAGTTCCAATGGATAAGAATTTGATCGTACATCTTCTATGTATTGTTTCAATGAATAGTGAATTAAATGGTAAAGTTGAGATGCTGATTTGGCTGTAAAAGGATATTTTGATTTGTGTTTTTGAATGGTTTGGAGTTGTTTTGTAGATGGTTTATCATCTTACGTGTCACGCCCCGAACAAGAAGAGTCATAACAGTCCCGCCGTGTAAACCAATCTAAGATAGAAGCTGACCTCACAGCTGCTATCGTAGATGCAGTTTACACAAGGCGTACAACTCAACTAGCTTGAAACGTCTGTTCTGACATCTGTTAATATCCAAACCTGTGGTAGAGCTTTTACAAAATACTTGTTCTATACAATCTGTAGTTTAGTACTACAACAGTAATTATACAACATTTCACGTCCAAGGGTAAAGATTACAATCAGAGTCTTTTAAAAACCACAGGTTATACGATTTATATATAATAAGTTAGAAAACTAGTGGGTTCCTAGGGAATTCCCATTTAGTTTTCTTCAAAACTTAAAGACAAAGCAAAAGCTCAGGTTCAGTTAAATTCCTTGTTCCTCACTTTCCCATACAGCAGCACACTAACCTGAGAATGGTGGTACCTGAACATCTTTGCCTTTACTTAGCACCTGCAAAAGAGTCTGTAGGGGTGTGAGCACAACTAGCTCAATAAGTGGGGCGGAGTCAGAAGAGTACTATACAATTACAAATAAGGTTAATAATTATGATGAAATGCAATGCAATCATTCAAATGAAAACATCGCACAGTATTAACCGGTCCACTGTGAGGTTAGAGGAATTTCATCCGCTCCAACCCGGATTGAGGAGTTTCATCGCGACTCAAGTTAAACCAAACCCGGGCTTGTGCAATGGAGAACACCCCCCCTCCCAAGACCGCCTTCGAACCACGGCCCCTAACCTTGCTGCGACCTCCTCGCCTATCACTTAGTTCGACTAAGGATGGGAAAAGGACCATTTCAGCTATCCTCATCGAAGGAAGTCGGTGTTTGGCTTAACACTCTTAATTGTTTCCCCTAACGGGTGATTATGCATGACCAATTACACTTTAGTCGAATAATCATTAGTGATAATCAGGGGTGACCAATAAGTTCACACAATACAGAATTCATGCAAATATGCAGAACAGCACACCAAGGAGTTGAACTCTTGTCACAACAGAGTATCATTCACACACATAGCATGCGCATAATCATTTAACTACAAACACAACCAGAAGTATTCTTGGGTTTCCGGATACTTTTAAATAGTACCCAAACAGCGGCGAAGCTACCATCCCAACTTACTTGTTCAGACGTTCGTTATTTCTGACTTGAATTGTCAGCCGTCTTTGGAAGGTCCTAATTACACAAAAGGTTTAAATTTAGTTTTCGTAATAATTACGAAAACATTAGGGTTTAATCTAAAATGGATATATATATACATATATATATATATATTATTTCCATAATATACAGTCATGTTATTAAATTATTAATTATTAACATTGTACATCATATTTACTATTACATATTACATATTACATATCGTTTTGATCGTATGGAAACGTACTTTTTGTTTATTAATTCACGTTTTGATTCCGGTAGAGTTATCAAAATGTGTATATTCTTGAATATGTTATAGATATAAGCTAGTTTGCTTAAGGTTATCCGGTTTCAACAAAACTAGTGTTATTGAGTTCGTATAGACTTAACGATACATCTTATGAGTCTTGTTCCTAGAGATGGATTTTAACAAGTAGTTTGAATTTTTAATACAATTATACATAATTATATAAAAACGACCGTATTATGCGAAATTTACAGTTTTAAATTATATTTTATCCAATTTGTCCTTATATTTTAATAATATAAGTATTATTCAATTTTAATACACCTAAAGTACATCCCGATCAGAAAATATTAATAATTATAATAAAATCTCTATTTAACCCAATTCGACCAGCAATCCTATATATAGGTTTTATTTAACTATTTTACTCATTTTAGTCTATTAATATTACAAATACACTCCAACTTGTAATTTAAGCTATTTTACTTAATAAATTCGTAGTAAATAGTTTGGATTACCTAATAATTCCCCGAAAATTTCTATGGACTTCTAAAAATATAGGGAATTCAATTATCACTTGGTTTCAAGTTTCCGACCTATTGCCTATATTTTCGTATTGACGATTTTACCCCTAAATTTGATAATTTATCCAATTATAATTCTTTTGGCATCCAATTAATTTCAATTTGAATTAATACCATTATTATTTATTATAGATCAGTACATGTCCATTTCATCAATTAATTTCATAATTTCCTATTAAATTCATAATTTCAGCCTATTTTCGAACCAATTTCAGGCCTAAAAATTCAATAAATATTAAAATTATTCAAATAAAAATTTGGGCTACGTAGCAATTACCCATATATCATACATATCCTACACAAAAATTTTCAGTTAGAAACAACATCATATAGTACATTTATTTCACTAATATATATTCGGATGAATTACAGATTTCTTAATAAAGTATATTAAATATTACGAATTTTTCAAAAATAAAAATATCACATGAAAGCATGTCTAAAATAACCTAAGTGTAATTTTTTTCATAATTTTCTGGGCGGATTTACTATTTTTTAGAAATTATTGAAAAACAAGGCAGAAATTTGACCTTGGTGTTCTTAGGTGCTCCGGTGGCCGGCGGTGGCTGGGCGGTTGTCGGACGGCTGGCGCGGTGGGTGGACCGTGTAGGGTTAGCTGGGTTTCACAGCAGATCTACTCTAGGTTAGGTTTTCACACTTTCACTAATTTTTCTGTTTTTTTCTAAATTTGTTTTTTTTTTTCTACGATTTTTTCTAATTTTTCTTTCTGATTTTCTCTGATTCCAAATTGCTAAAACTATCTTGTCTGATGATCTTGGCTTTTTATAGTGCCTCAAAGTCGGTTTAAGGATTTTTCTTTAATTAATTCATATTTTCTTTTCCAATTTCTTTTTTTTTTTATGCATGAGGTGTCCAAATATTATTACTGCACCTTTTGAATCAGCAATTGCAATTCCATCCTCCTGCCACGCCTCCTTCCATTGTTATTTAATTAATTTTTCTTTTTCTTTTATTAAACAATTACTTAAATATAGATATTATATGTTAGAATTAATTATTTTAATTAATATACAAGGTTATACCCTATGTAATAACATGTGAAATATATAACTTTACTCATATAATTAAGTTTCTAGCATATCTTTTATTTTTAGGATACATTCTAAGGTTAATTTCATGAATTCAACACAATATATATATAATTACTCAATTTAAAGTTAATTTACGAGTATAATTATTATTTGTACCGGATATACTAAAAAAATTACGTGTATTTTTTTATAGTTAATTATACTACATTATCTCATTTTATAGCTCAATTAACTTATCTCTAAGTTCTCGTTACAATCTAAGTTCAATTTTAGGAGTTCTGAACATTTTAGGGTTTTAGTAAATACTCCAATTTCTAAGAGCAAAATTGGGATTTCGGATCATTATTACTAAAATCTAACTTCACTGTAATATCTCGACTAACTTTTTCATTCTAGTTGCAAAGTTTGGGCTCAATTGGATAAGTTATCCTAAAAACCCTAAATCTGAGCTCGGTTATCCTAAACTCAATTTTGGAAGCTTATATTAGGAATGGTGTTTTGCAAAAACAATGGAAGTGGGGTTGTATGCAGGGGATGGAACACAACTGCAATTTGTAGAATTCTGTAGATTGCAGCTAGCGTTCGGACGCTAGGTGCAATTTTGTACCTTTCAACCATGGCGTCTAGACGCTAGTTAATCCACCATCTGCATGCCATGATCCCTATTGCGTGCAGCAATGTTTCTTCTGGGTTTTTGTTGTCTTCTAAGCATGATTTCTTATCTTAAATCCTTTTCAAAGTTTTTCTAAACAAGATTCTTCACCTAAAACATTTTACAGACCATTTCATTCTCTTAGTAATCCTAGGTAACTCAATAGACTTAAGTTGCAAGTCGGAGACGGTTGAGTTGTTAAATTGAGGAGTGTTATTAATCAAGTTAGAGACCAAGTACAGGTATTGTTCTAGTATAAGTATAGTTTATGAATTGAGTTTTGGTATTTATGTTATGGTAGGTTCTAGAGAAGTTGCTATTTTGGTTTCTAACAAGTCAACGAAACCAAGTACGAAATACTTACTTATTGGTTGTATGTTAGGATAGTGGATATAATTGAACTAAGTTATTATTAGACTTTAAATGAATATGTGTTGGGTATGCTTGATTGGGCTCAAGGGATTAGGAGGACTAACCATTGGGGTAGTACCCTGATGATCCTTGCATTATAGTGTTTTGATTGGAGTTTCGCTTGAAAATGATCTAGGTAAATTTAGGTCATTTTTGTTATGTAGATACTTGGTTATTAGGATGTTGGGGATGACCTAACACTAATATTATATGGTACTTATTATATATATGCTAAAAGAATAGTTATTGCATTATTTTATTCTGTACTTGTTTGTGTATGATTGAATTGTATGTTCATGCGTATGTGTTTGATATGTTTTGTACTAGGCATCATATCAACCCTCTTTAAATTTTTAAGTGTAGGTAAAGGTTAAGGCAAAGCTAACATGGTGAATTGAACTTTAAGGTGATGTCGAAGATTTTTGTAATTGTTGTTGAGATGTTGGTAATGGTTTCATGTAGTTGAGTAGGATTGAGGTTTTAGGCTGAATCAATTATCACACTTTTAGTATTTACTTTTATTATTGTATCTTAGATCACAAGAAGTCACTTGAGACTTCACTAGTTAGATTGTGTAGTTGAAGTAGAATAGTTGTAGTTTCTTTTATAATTTATATAGATATGTTTAGAAATTTGGAAAGTTTATTTTAGAGTTTTAAGTCTTAGATTTTACTAAAATATGGTTAGAGAACACTACATTTATTTGGAGAACTAAAATTTTGTGATGTAACTGAAGTTTAAATTGTGATTGTTTGGAGATCTCAGTTAAGGTTTACTCCTAACGTGTTAATAGAGGGTAGGAATACATAGCAAGCTATAGCATTCTAGGTTTTGGAGCGTTGTTATTAAAGTGGTATTAGAGCCTAAGTTTTGAATTATAGAAAAGTTAGAGTGGTGAATTGTAGTACAACTTAGGTTGATAAATCATAATGGAGTTTAAGTTTGAAATCTTTAGGAAATAATCTGTAGGACAACAAGATGGTAAGAGTAGGTAAAACGGGAGGTTTGTTTAGAACTAAAGTAAACCATTACCTTAGTTATTTTATCTTATAAACATGACTTGATTTCTCTATTTTCTTTTCATATTTTATTTGCTATATAACTATGTTTCACATATGTATTGAAATATTTATTTATTTGCTTAGTTTGAATATATGTTCTTTTGGGTTGCTTTTCTTTCATTTCTTTTATCTTCTTGGGTGGTCAAGTGTTGAATGTGTGAAGTTGGATGAGTTTGTAAGAAGGAGGGTGATGATGCATTTGGTTAAGCTTGTCTCTGGTAAACTTAATTTAATGAATAAAAGTCGAGCATAGGTGCAAAATATCTTTAAAAAAATAAATAGTAATTTGTGGTAGTTACAGAGAAAAGATTTGAGAACCCATAAACAAATATATGACTAGGTACGCACTTAATACAATCAAATATATATAGCAATTTACATACCAAGAATTACGTATACGCTTCATAACCCTTAATAAATATAAAGATTGAATAAACTCAAAAATGGACCAAGACACTCACTAGGTGAATAAAGCACCTTCTTAGTTGACCAAAACATCTATTACGATAATGTTAATAAGCATACCGATATAAAAGACATAAGGATGTTTACAAATTTAAAACAAAACATTGAACTAAGAAGCAAAGAAGTAAGCTCTTTACAACCATAGAAACCTCACTAAAACAATAAATAAACGAATAGTAATAATAATAAATAAATAGCAAAACTTTGAGGGATACATAAAAGACCCAAATACTAAAATGCTTCACTAGACCATACAAAGTAAGCAGTTATGCATTGAAATCAATTACAATATAAAATTGTATTATGTAGACACAGTTAATTCTAAATTAGTGAAGACCATGAAAATGATAACTAGAATGTAGAACATAAAACTAATTTAAAAGGTTGAATAAAAGACTTATGAAAACTTAGCATATATATGCTTGTATTGGAGTTGATGAATATTTCTTCCTTCTTATACCATCGCGTGTCATGTCAGTTTTGTTGAGTTGGTATGAGTTTGATCAATCTATCATTCTGTGTCGAGTTTGAGCGTTAGTATAGTTTGTCGAGTCATTTTAGTGTCCTGTTAATATTCATCAACCTTATTCATAGGTGTACTTATGCTAATTAAAGATAATGAAAGTAAGAAATGTTCTTTAACAAAAAAAAAAAAAAGTTATAGGTTGGAACAAATAATGAATTTAATCAACTCATACCCTCTTCAAGAATTAAATACATCAACAATCGTAAGGATGAATAATAAAATTGTCAAATTATGACAAGCTGATGATTAAACTTAATTAAATCATACAAAAAGTACATGAGCTTTTAGCAAACACCTAATTACACTAATGATAGATGTCATAGCAACAACATAATCCCTAAGTCTAATAAACAAATTAAAACAATTATAAAAATTAAGTATATAAGGACAACAATAATAACATGTTAATAATAATGAGTTTAGGACAAGTAAAGAAGATGAGAAGTGAAGTGACTTTTGGAGGCTGAGGTAAACTTTATAGTGTTTTAATCGATTATAAGTGGATAAGAAGTGGAATGAATAAGAGTTTTGCAGTTAGATACTTATGTACTTAATGTAGTAAGGAGAAGGAGCAAAATTATATGGATTAATAGAACTAAAAAGTAATTATGACAAAAGTGTTGCAATTTAGTAAGTGGAGTTGTTGCTTAAGTGCATTTATGGAAAGGTTTATGCTTGGATATTTAGCTATAAGGAAAATTTTTGGAAGTTGTATGAAGAAAATTTAAGGATTGATGTTGGAGATCTGTATATGGTGAAGAAAACTTAGAGAATCAAACTTTGATTGGAGGATTGCAAGTAGATAAATTGAAGAGAACGAAGGAAAATTTCATAGATAGAGGATGATTGGAGACAACTTTATTATTCTAGGAGATTTAGTTATAATTTGATGGCATTGGGACAGTAATTCTAACTTGAATACTAAAGTAAAGTGGACTAAGGAATGAATTTGATAGTATTTTTGACACCAGATATTGGAAGAAATTTAGAATTCATATGGAAAGTTTCTAGATATTCGAAAATATTTAATTGAAGAAATTAATGGAGACTTAAGGATTTGATCCTATAACGACATGAATACTTAAGTATGCAAAAGCAGATTTCAAGGGTAAAAGAAAGCCTAATATGTAAAGGTCAAAAGGAGAAAGGTACAGTAAAAGAAAGTTGCATTCAAGTCATAGGTTGGGAACCTTATAACGAATTGGGAAGTAGCTATGAAGGCAGAAAAATCTAATAATTGTAATTACAAGTCTAAGTTTGTACAGAGAAGGACATATGGAGATATAGATTTTAAATGAAAGATGGTAAAACAAGAGAAATGAGGAGAATAAGGAAGTTTTGCAAATAAAAGTTGCATAAATATGAATTTACAAATGTTATTGTGGGAGTACTAGTTAAACCTTGGTGGAACAAGGAAAATGAACTGAGCTTAAGTTCCTCATATCAAAGAGGGCTAAGAGATAAACGAGACAAAAGTATTAATATGGGAGACTGATAGAATTTAAGATTAAACAAAAGACCTTATAGATAATCCAAAACTATTTAATTTAAGAGACTGATAGGGGATTTAAGAATTTTGTTTTGTAATGGGAGAGCTATAGAGGAAATGAAAGGAAAAATTTCAAGATTTATAAAGTGAGCAAGTATGTTGAGACATAGTAGAGCAATCAATCTGAATGGAAGGTACATGGGAGATGTAAGAAAAAAATAAGAAATTTTTATTCTAGTGATTCAGGAAAACTTTTGAGGAAAAAAGTTTGTATAAGGGGGGAGAATTGTAAACTTGAAAATAAAAGAGAAAAAATAAAATAATAAAATAAAAGGAAAAAGAAAATTTAGTGGTATTATAGTTAAGGGTAAGTTTGATATTGGTAGTTTTAACAGAGGGCATTTTGGAAATAGGGAAGTTTAGTGAACCTTAGGTATAAAAGGGTCGCTTAGAGTTTGAGGAATCCCTTTCCAACCTTTTACCTCACATTACAACTTGGTCTTCTAGGGTTTCAAGTGATGTAAGAAGCAAGGAAGAGGAGACATTGAAGATTGGTGAGATCTTATGGGAAGCCGAGGTAAGTATTTAGAATGTCCTTTTATTAAAGAGTTTCGTTGGACTACTATGGAAAAACTCATTTTCCTGCGTTTAGTAGTAAGAAAAACTAATTTGATAAGTCTTTCCGAGTGTTATACAACGGATCTTGGATAGACCATTTGAGGTAAGAAGTTTGCAACGATTTGTTTTTGAATTTCTTGATGAATCCTTATAAGTTTTTGTTTTGAATCTGTATGGCATTGTAGAAAGTGAGCATAGGGTTTTCCTGCATGTGTCTTACAACGTATTTGCGATGGTAAACATGTTAGAAACAAATTCTAATGAATAAGAATCTAATCATACATCTTCTATGTGTTGTTTCATCGAATAGTGAATAGAATGTTAGAGTTGAGATGCGGATTTGATTGTTAAAGGATGTTTTTATTTGCATTTTTGAATGGTTTAGAGTTGTTTTGTGGATGGGTTATCGTTTTAGGAATGGTGTTTTGTAGAAATGATGGTAGTGGGGTTATATGTGGGGGATGAAATGTTGCTATAATCTATAGAGTTCTACAAATTGCAACTAGCGTCTGAATGCCATCTCCCATAGCGTTCGAACGTTAGGTGCAATTCTGTACCTTTTGACCATGGTGTTTGGATGCTAGTTAATCTAGCATTAGGATGCCATGATCCTTGTTGCATGTAGCGACGTTTCTTCCGAGTCTTCATTGTTTTTCAGGTGTAATTTCTTATCCTAAATCCTTTTCAAAGTTTTTCTAAACATGATTCTTTACCCAAAACATTTTATAGACCATTTCATTCTTTTAGTAATCCTAGGTTGAGTTGTTAAATTGAGGAGCATTATTAATCAAGTTAGAGACTAAGTATAGGTGTTGTTCTAGTATAAGTATGGGTTGTGAATTGAGTTTTGGTGTTTATATTATAATAGGCTCTAGAGAGGTTGTTGTTTTGGTTTTTAGTGAGTCGACGAAATTAGGTATGGAATACTTACTTATTGATTGTGTGTTAGGATAATGGATATAACCGAACTAAATAATTATTGAACTTTAAATGAATATGTGTTGGGTATGATTGATTGGGCCTAAGGGATTGGGAGGACCAACTCTTGGGGTAGCATCCTGATGATCCTTACACTATGGTGTTCTTATTGGAGTTTAAATTGAAAATGATTTGAGTAAATTTACTTCGTTACTTGTTATGTGGATACTTGGCTACTAGGGTATTGGGGATGACCTAACACTAATACTATATAGTACTTATTATATATGTTGTACTAAGGTCGTAAGTATCCCTATGTTACTTAACGACTTAAATAAAGACAAATAAGAGAATGGTTGTTGCGTGATTTTAATCTATACTTGTCTATGTGTGATTAAATTGTATGTTCATGCGCATGTGTTTGATGTGTTCCATACTAGGCTTTAGCTTAGTCCTCCTTAAATTTTTAAGTGTAGGTATAGGACAGGGCAAAGCTAGTAAAGTGAATTAGAACTTGAAGGTGATGCAGTAGATTTATGTAATTGTTGTTGAGATGTTGGTAATGGTTTTGTGTAGTTGAGTAAGATTGAGGTTTTGTGCTGAACCAATTGTTAGACTTTTAATATTTACTTTTATTATTGTATATTGGGTCATGAGAAGTCACCTGAGACTTCTCTAGTCAGATTGTGTGGTTGAAGTAGAATAGGTGGATTTTTTTTTTTTTGTTTTTATAATCTGTATAGATATGTGGAGTTATATAAGTTTATTCAAATCTTAGATTTTATCGAAATATGGTTGGAGAACATTATATTTATTTGGAGAACTAAAATTTTGTGATATTACTAATGGTTAAATTGTGATTGTTTAGAGATCTTAGCTAAGGTTTACGTTTGATGTGTTAGTAGAGGCTAGGGACACGTGATGGACTATAGTGTTCCAGGTTCTAATGTGTTACATTAATGGTGATAGAACAGAACAATATCGTAGCTACTTAACAATAATGCAAGGTGTAGAGGCAATACCATAAACCATGTACAATATGCTTAGGTACTCAAGTCAAACACATACAGTGTATACATACAATCAATTTACTTACAAGGATGAAAAAGCATGATAGTTCACCTTTTTACAACAATAAGTCACTTGCACTCAATCAAACCAACTTACTTATTTGATCATTCCTTAGAGTCTTTGACTCAACTGCAAACTTAGTTTATCAATCCTCTACAAAATATTATAAGATTTTAGGCCCTACAAAATATTTGTATTGTGTTATGGGGACATAATACATCCTACACATTATATGATTCTTACTTTGTCTATCATATTTAGTAGGACAAATTATACGGACCATCATTTGAAAACTTTGAAAGTTGTACAAACTCTCAACATTTTTAAAATTAAGTATTTATCCCCTTAAAGTTGGAACGAGCCCTACTTTTATTATTATTATTATTATGATTGGTTGCTTATGCCAAATTATTTTTTGGTGTGGATATTAAGTTATAAAAAACAAAAACCAAATCACTATTTATATTGACATGGCATTTTAGCCCCTTATTTAACATGTTAAACGAATTTCCACGTTAGCAAAACTGCATTGCGTCTAGGAAAAATGATTAAAATATTTTCAACACAAATATCAACATAGGGGCAAAACACCTTGAAACCACGATATATAAAATATATACATATGTATATATATTAATAAAATAATTGGATGCACAAATGGAAATAATTACACTTAAATATGCTTGAGATACCTGAAATATAATGGGAATCTTTAGATGACATAATGATGAATAAAGCAAAATGGAAAGAAAAAGAGTAAATCGTATTAACATTCAAAAAGGAAACTCCTCGAATTGACATGAGTTAAATTAAAAAAATAAAATAAATCGACATGAATCCAAACACTGTTTTCTCATTTTTAATAGCTGAGGTCAAAAGCCCTTCCATTTGTTTAACTGCTCTACCTGCCGGCTCCTCCGCGGCTTATCCAGCTCTCCTTTCCCAAGCCATTGGACTTTCTTCTCTTTGTCCTCTTCCTTTCTATAGAAATACTACCAGCATGTTAAATTATTGAAAATAAATGAAGGCACATGTGAATAAAAAATGGAGGAAAATGTGCCAAAACATGATATGCTGGTCTTTAATCTAGATATTGTGGGTGGTAATGGCATGTTTGATGTTTCATCTTATATATTCATTTCATTGTTTACTAAAGTAATGTTGACACAGTAAGATGGACCGATAAGAGAGGACATGATACCAAACCACGGGAATTGCGTCTCTTGTCTTCTTGTATTGCGGAAAATTTTAAGATCGAGTCTGGTCTTTTATTACTTCTCTATCGTTTTGAGCTCAAATTATCGCATTTGCTGCCCAAAGTTTATTGAAATGTGATCTTTAACATTGAAATGGTTAATTTAATACCTCAATGAAATTTTTATTATCATCGTTTATATTATTTGACATAACTTTGTTAATGTTATTTTGTAAAAATTTTTATATGATTCAAAAGAAATCATAAAATAGATTAAATTATGTTAATATATGTCATGTTAGCAAATAGACATTAATAAAGTTATTATAAATAGTATAAATAACATAAAAGTTTTATTTAGATATTAAATTGATCATTTTAAAATTTCATTAATAAATTGCACATTTCAATAGACTTTGGATAGTAAATGCGACCACCCAATTACCAAAGGCTTGTTTGGCTTTATTGGTTCGGATCTATTAAAGAATTCTTGCGTATGACATATCCACGTGATTTGTAATTGACTGCCCATGCATTCTTGTTCCCGGTTCTCATGGCAACCGAATCTCCGACAAACGTACAGTACACATACATAATCAGAGGCTAGGAGACAAGGAACAATGCAGCCTGAACAGGACAATTGCATTTCTGGTTTAGGCGTTCCAATATTCGATTTAGTACGAGTATTAAACCTTTGGAGTTATTCATAAAATTAAGCACAACTATGTAAAAAATTTAAGATTTAATAGGATATTTCAAAGGGGGTAAGTTATCGATATTTCCATATTTAGCCTCGGTTTTATAGGAAATCGATTTTCAAACTCTCTATCTTATGTTGTAATATGAAATTTAGAATCATCAAATTTTGTTACTGTAATCAAGAATTATTATAGTTATTAATGCTTCTAGCAGCTAGTGGTGGATACTACAACGTGTTATTGGTAGTATTTTGTAAGTTTTCTTGAGTTAAAGATAAGTTGATGCAGCAGTTGTAAGGGTGGAAGCAGGGTTCGTTGAATGAGGCAACCGACAGGTACAAATGGTACAGCCCGTTCGTGCCCTCCACCCAGTCTTCACTTCATCTCGCTCGAGAAGATGTACTGGATTCATAAGTTATCATTGTATTTACAAGTGATGCAACGTAGTCATATAATGAAATCAAGGATAAGGACTAATCGATGTAGTTTGCTTCACTAGGAGAATTATGAATGGGGGTTGTAAATAACAAAATTAAATAAATATCTCGAATTTCATACATAACTCGATATTAGGGCCAATGGCTGGCCGACTAAGGGATGCATAGCTTAATGAGGGTAGATGGCAGTCTACTATGGCTTAGTAGTGGATGACCAGCCGAATCATCATTTCATTCGCTTCTTCCTTTGTGGTTCGAAAGTATTTCCATCTTAGGTTGTTTTCAAAGATTCTACATAAACTTATGTCTTGTGGACAAGACTTCATACTTATACCTATACATATATAAAATCTGAATTTTTTTTAAAAACAAAAGTAAAAGGGGAGAAATAAAATAAAATAAAATAAAGTTTTGGTGGAGGGCATTTAAGCCTAATAAAAGTTAGAAACCTCCCCTTAACCCTAATAACCCTAACCCTATTTAAACCCTTACTTAAACAACAGGAGCCTTTTCACCATCTTAACTATAGAGGCACTAAAATTCGGATCGTTGTACCTTGGGTATCGAAAATCACAAGAAAAGGGCCAATTTGCTAAAAAACACAATTACAAGGTATGTTGACTCTAGTAGACGTTGTAATATGCGTTTTTCCATAGAAAAGAATGTTAAATTTGATGGAATCCTTGATTTGTAGCATGATGAAGGAGTGAAATTGATTCTTTGGTGTTGTTATAGTGAGGAAATACATAAGTACCCTTTGATCTAAGGTTTCATGTTGGTTTAATGTTAATAGAATAGATTAGAGTTAATTTTGTGTATTTTTTATTTGGTGATTTGGCTAATCTTGGTGTTTGAAGGATTTTTATTGAATGTGTAGAGGTTGGGTGATGTGTCAGGATTGTAATGGCGTTGGATGGATGTTTTGAAGTGGTGATTAAAGGGGAAAATCGAAGTTTGAGAGGAACACAGCCAAGGACTACGGCCATGGTTGTGACTGTGTTATTTCACTAGGGTTCATGTTAAGTTGTGCACAAAGAGGAGCAGAAAAATTTAGGACAAGAGGATCGTGGACAAGGTTCACGATGGTGACCCTTGCCTCATGGTCATTCTTTTGTACAAGTATAAGAACAAGAACTACGACTAAAATTCACGATCATGATTCTTGCCCGTGCACTTGTTCCACCTTTCATTCCTTCTTTTCTTACTTTCTAGGCTTCTAAATCATAAATTAAACCAATCTACATCATCTTAGGATTCTAAAATTGTCCTAAAACCATAAATAACAACAATTGAACCCAAGATTCAAGTAGGATTATGGAATCTAAGTTAGTACATGAAAGAATATTTTAGAAGCAAATACTAAATACAACTTTTATTATTACCAGGTACTAACCCTAGACTTACCCTTAGCCTAAACACCAGTAACAGTAATGGTTGCTCTTCAAATCTAAGTATGGGATGCGTGTTTGCTTACTGTGCTTGTTTAGAACACTTGTTTAATTGAAATTAATTCAAATTTGGATTTAATGAATTTTTTATACTGCTTGTGGTTGTCTCACTTCAACCTCCTCTTAGTTGAGTCTAAGAGGGTTGATGAGGCACTTGATGATTGTACGCAACTCACCTGATGGAGGTTTCGTACCAAGATGAACTAGTTAGGAAGGGTTACGTAGATAATGGGTAAAACCCATACCAATGCTATTATGTATTATATATTTTGCCTATCTAGAGGTCATAAGTTACCTCAAGTCTTGGACGCCAAGACTATGTTGGTTGCTAGATAATGATTAAGATAATATAGTCTTTATTGCATTGGTAATCATGGTTATGCATGTGACTTGTTGGTAGTGTGTATCATGCACATGTATTTGTTGTATTCCATATTGGGCTTTAACTTACCTCGTATTAACTTTTCAGGTATAGAACTCACGTAGAAGTTACAAGGTCTGATAGTTTTAGATTTGATCATTGAGACTATCAAGTTGGGGAGTGGTGACTAGGATTCTATTGTGATAATAACTTTGAGTTAGGACAGATGAAGTTTGTTTGTAAATAAGAAGTTCTTGTTCAAAGCTTTATGAAATTTACTTAGATAGCAATTATTTTGATTTATGAGGTGATTAAATTGAGACTATTTGGAGATTGATACATGTATTTGGGAGGTTTTAGTGTTTATGTATGCCTAACGTGTCAGTAGATGATAGGGACACGCAGCGGATTGTAGCACTTCAAGTTTTGGGACATTACAATTAAAGTAGTATTAAAGCTTGGGTTAAAGGATAATTAGACTACTATGTGTTGATCTTTAGAACAGTGATATATGAAGAGTGCGGGTAGATGAAAGGATAAGCTTAGTTTTGTGATGTTAGTTCTAATTAAAGGATGTTGGAGTGGGTTGTTATAATTTATCTAATTATCTTCCTTATCACTTGTATTACCATGTCTTTTTCCTATTTCTTATTTAGCTTCATATTATATTTTATGCATTATATCCATTTCTTGTGAATACTTGTCTCTCTTTATTGTTCCCCTCTTAATCTTTTTGTATCCTTCCATAGCTTAGTTAGGTGTGTGATGGGAGAAGAGTTGGATTAGTGTGATGATAATGAAGTGGAAATTAGTGTAGCTAGTCCCCTTAATATGCTCAGTACGGTATGTAAAATACTTAGTAAGAATTAAGCACAAAAGGTTTAACTTATAACAAGGAAAGAGGAACAACTTAATGATATAGTATCCAAATATATCTATAAGCACTTCCATAACTAAGACTCAATAATGCTATCTAAATTCATATTTGATAGTGTAAATCCATAAACAATAAGAAAGTAATACAAAACTTTAAGCCTTATAAAGAACTAAAAACCCATGGCTAGTATTAAATAAAAGGCATTATCATTTTGTGAATCTAAAAATTCAATAGGCTCAAATAATAAATCAAAGTGCCTCAGGTCAACAAACACACTTTTTGGCTTGACCAAAAAGTACGATAAAACTAAAGCTTGAAAACCATAAATATTGACTTTCACATTGAGGCAAAATAAGAAATTGCTTCACTAAATTACCTATAGTTGGCAATAACGCCAAAAATAAATACGTATAAGATTCAAGACTGATGATAATAATGATAAATTAAGTAAAAGATTAAAATATGATTTGGTGTTCCTATCTAAATTGGCACATATATACATAAGTTGGGGTTAAAGAGTTATCATTCTTTCATGGTGAGTTAGGGTAATACCTAATCTATCAGTTGTGTCAATTGTATTGGTGTGTCGTGTTGAGTCCAGTCCTGTAGGTTGGGTCAAGTTGTTAGTCTTATTCGAGTCAAGTTGGTCATATGTGTTACTCATTGACCTCATATCTATGTGTATGAGTACTAAGATATATAATATGGAAATTTTTCAACATTAAAAGAGTTAAAGAACTAAAGTAAGAAAAGATATATAATGATAACTAAACGTTCAAGCCTAGTAGGAGTATAATAAGATATTCCACTACTAACTAATGAGTGGATTAATAGGATATAACAAACCTTGAGTAGAGTAAATAATAAATAACTATAATCTGAACTACTATGAATGTAATTGTAATAATAATAACAATAATAAAGGAGCAATAACTAAAGAAGTAACCAGGGATCACGAAGTATGACAAAATTCAATAAACCTACCAAACTCAATAGAAGGGATTCAAAACGTGTGATAAAACTTAAAAGATGTAAATGCGACGATAGTAAATGAACTGACTACAATATAATTTACAAAAATAATGATTAGATTAATATGACTTAACTAATTAAAAACATGTATGTGTAAAAAAATAATAAGAGCAGTGACAATAAGACTTCTTCTTACATTCTATTAATGAGCTAAGGACAAGCAAGAAACGTACATGGTTAAAGAGTGAAGTGTAATAATAATAGAAAAGAAAGGAGACAAGAGAAGTCTTAAAGTTAAATGATGGGTGATAGTTAGTAAGTAAAAATAGGAGCAAATTGTGGAAGTGTGGTTTTACTTAAGAACTATAGTGTTGTTTAAGGCTTTGCAAGGACTAGAAAATAGCCATCTTAATGTTACATGATGTTGAATCGATAGAAGTTAATAGCCAATATAGGAGACGGCGTTGTAAAAGGAGGTACTGTGATTGAGCTATATGATGCTTTTCATACAAATACAATGATGGGGAGATTGACATTGGAAGAGTGGGAGGCAATGTGTAGATGTTGGATTGTTAAATAGGATTTGATAGCAATATGATCAAATTACGAACAAACAAGAAGTGAAATAAACAAAAGAGTAGTGTCAAAGGAGTACCTAAATGCTATGGAGACTACAGGTAGAGGCTATACATTAATCAAGAGAGCCAGGAAGTCAACATAATAGAAGTAACAACAAGTCAATAGACTAAGGAATCGTAAAGGAGTGGTACAAGAAAGATAGAAGAAACTTCAGGTGAAGTTGAAAGGACTTGAGTAACTTTGTGGATAGTGTTAAAATTCAATTTGGTGATGGATAAAAGAGTTTTGCTAACTCGATCAAAGAAATATGAGGAAGTTGATGATTATAAGGGTAGAAAGAGAAATGAAGAGTTCTCGAAGTTGTTTCAAGATCCATGAGTGAACTTTTGAGGACGGAAATTCTGTTTTTTGGGGGAGGAGGGGGGGAGTTGTAAAAATAGAATTTAAAAAAATAAAACAAAGGTTTTAATAGGGATGCATTTATGTATAATGAAAGTTAGAAACCTCCCTCTTATCCCTAATAACCTTAACCCTAACCCTTACTTAAATAACAAGAGCCTTTTCACCATCTTAACTCTAGAGGCTCTAAAATTCGGATCCTTATACCTTGAGCATCAGAAATCACAGGAAAAGGGCCGATTTGCTACAAAAACACAATTATAAGGTATGTTAACCTTAGTAGATGTTGTAATATGAGTTTTACCATGGAAAAGAGTGTTAAATTTGATGGAATTTGTGATTTGCAATTTGGCGAAGGAGTGAAATCTATTCTTAAGTGTTGTTACAATGAGGAAATGTGTAAGTGTCCTTTGAGCTAAAGTTTCATGTTGGTTTCATGTTATTAGAATATATTAAGGTTGATTTTGTGTATGTTTGATTTGGTGATTTTGCTGATCTTGGTGTTTAAGGGATTGTTATTGAATGTATGGAGGTTGGGTGATGTGTCGAGGTTGTAAGTGGTGTTGGATGGATGTTTTTAAGTGATGATTGAAGGAGAAAATCGAAGCTTGGATGGAACACTGCCAGGGACCATAGCCAGGGTTATGATCATCTTCTTTTCTAGGGGGTCGTGTTGAGTTGCACATAAAGAGGAGGAAAAATTTAGGACTAAAGGATCATGGCTAAGGTCATTTTTTTTGTACAAGAACAAGAACCATGGCTAAAGTTCATGGTTGTGATTCTTGCTTGTGTACTTGTTCCACCTTTCATTCCTTCTCTTTTGGCGTTCTAGCCTTCTATATCATAAATTAAACCAATCTAGATCATTTTAAGATTCTAAACTTGTCTTTAAAATGTAGATAACAGCAATTGAACCCAATATTTAAGTAAGATTATGGAATCTAAGTTAGGACATAAAAGAACATTTTAGGAGTGGATACTAAACACAACTTTTATTATTACCAGGTGTTGATCCTAGACTTACTCTTGGCTTAAACACCAGTAACAGTAACAATTGTTGTCTAAATCCAGGTACGAGATATGTACTTGCTTGTTGTGCTTGATTAGAATAGTTGTTTAATCGAAATTAATTCAAACTTGGACTTAATGAATTTTTTTGTGCTACTTGTGCTTATCCTGCTTCAACCTCCTCTTGGTAGGGTCTAAAAGGGTTAGTGAGACACTTGGTGATCATACACGACTTGCATGATTAGGATTCTATATTGAAACGACCTGGCTAAATCTAGAAAGGGTTCCATGGGTGATAGGTAGGACCTACACTACTATTATTATGCATTTTATGTATTACTTATCTAAGGGTCATAAGTTACTCTAAGTCTTAGGACACTAAGCCTGTGTTGGTTGCTAACTAATAATTAAGATAATTAATGGTCTTTGTTGCATTGGTAATCATGGTTATGCATGTGACTTATTAGTGGTGTGTATTATGTGAATGTGTTTGTTGTATTTTGTACTAAGTTTCAGCTCACATCGTATTAACTTTTCAAATGGAAGTACTTGAGTACAAGTTACAAGACATGACGGTTTTGGATTTGATTGTTGAGACTATTAGGTTAGGGAGTGGCGGCTAGAATTCTATTGTGAGAATGACTTTGAATTAAGATAAAAGAAGCTTGTTTGTAAATAATAAGTTCTTCTTCAAAGCTTTATGAAATTTACTTAGGTAGTAGTTATTCTAATTTATGAGATGATTGAATCGAGAGTATTTGGAGATTAATATAAGTATTTAAGAGGTTTTAGTATTTGTGTACACCTAATGTGTTAGTAGATGATAGAGATAAGTGGTGAGTTATAGTGCTTTGAATTCTAGAGTGTTACAACATAACTATTTAATGTAGCAAATTTGCTCTGCTTACCATGGTTTTTCACTTGTAGTGAATATGTAATTATCCATGTAAATTGTTGTGTGCAATTTTCTTCTTTCATTAAAATCTTTCTTACTGTTGGTTTTTTCTAGTATAATTATTTATCTGTTTAACTTCCTTGTAGGCACATAACAAAAGCATTCATCAATCATGACCATCTTCATACCAGAAAATGGAAACGTTATGAACAAAATGTATTGTGCTTACCAATTTTAAATTAATAGGTAAAGATGAACTTGTAACCACTACTCACTTTTGTGACCAAAACCAATTGATTAATTTTGGAAATTAGAATCTTTTGGTATAAAAACATATGAAAATGGAAATCGATGGCGCCCAATACCCCGCGCCGCACCCCCCTCGCCCCCCCCCCCCCCCCCCATTACATCTGATATTGATAACCATTTATCGGTTTCATAGTTAGAAGTTCATATTTTGGTACTAGAACAATATATAGCTAAAAAGTTGAATTTATCTTAAAGGATGAATAGTTTCGTATCCAAACTCCTCCTTAAATTGCAAAACTTATAAGGGACATCAAATCTAATTGTATCATGATGAGTAGCATAATCCATTAAATTAAGAGACTATGCATCATGTCAAGCTTGAATTTTCATAGTTTTTAATTTTTTTCTTAACCCAGCCTATATTTAACCTTATACCTATTTAATATAGATCCTTGATTAAGGATTAAGAAAAACTTGATTTTTTTTTTTAATTTTGAAAAAAAATTTGGAGTCATCACCCGATCGAGGTTAAGAAAATATGGGTTAAGTTAAATCAATTAGGTAGATTAATTTTAACATGACCATTAGTTTATTGGAAAAACCAATTTTTAAAATGATTTTTGAAAACCAGAGGTTTTGGATTCAAAAACTACCATATTAAATCCTAATTGGGTACCATTTTTATCTTTTCGAAATTAAGTTTATTTTTTTAAAATACCTTTTAGCTAATTCTATATTTACAATTAAAAGAAAATCAATTTGTTTTAATGAAAAAAAAAAGAAGAAATTAAGATTATTTACAAAAAGGGAAAATAAAAAGAATTTCTAATTTTAAGTTGTTCCGTAGGTGCTTACGTACTTCTAATAGGAATTAGACTTTCTATAGTTCATTTGTTGTAAAACTTTAATTTGTTGATGTCTTTTAGTTTTTGAAAATAGTTGGGATTAAGTTCTTTAACTGTTTGATTTTATTTAAAGAAAACTTTAAAGGAAGGGTCTTAGTTTTTAACTTTGAAAAATTCTAAAGAAACTCTAATTTTGAAAAAGGGTTCATTTATTTATTTGGGAAACGGATTTTTCTAAGTGATAAATTTTTTTTTTATTTTCTTTTTATTTATTATATATTTTTTTATTTTGACCAAACATGCTTAAAAATAAAAATAAAAACAGCAAAGCTTCTCTTCCCCCCCTTTTTTTTCTTTTTCATTTTCTTCTTCTTTCTTTCTTTTTTTTTCTTTTTGTTATTTTCTTCTTCTTCTTCTTCTTTTTTTAAATTTTATGTACAGATTTCTATTACAATAAAAGAAGGGAAAAAAATACAATTCAAAAATAGAAAACATACAACAAACACAAAAGGGCCGAACTAGGACAGGGGCATGCATGTAGGTTAATCAGGCAGACTTGGGTCGGATCCATATTGGATTTGAATCATAGGCAAAGAAGAAGAAATAGCCGATCATGGGTGCTACGAATGGTTTTAAGCTGAAACTCAAGCTAAGAATGAGGATTTTGTAAGTTTTTTATTGGTGAATGGGGGGTTTTGTGAAGTGGCGGTGGTAAAAAATGATGGTTTAGTGGTGTTTCAAGTGGTGGTTTGGTGGTGTTTTAAGTGTTGGCCATCAGTAGTGGAGTAGGTTGCCATGTGCAATGGTTGCTGAAGAGGAAAGTAAGCTCAGGTTAAGGGTTTTAGGAGGCTACGAACTTAGTCGTGGGCTTGGCTTCAACCGAAGAGTAGTAGTTGATAATGTTTAGAGCTTTAGGGTCGTAATGGTTAGGGATTGGATGGGTGGCTGATTATGGTTGCGTTAGGAGCTACGACTAAGCACGTAGTAAGTTGGGCTTGGTTGGGTTGCTATCGAGTTGGAGAAGCTAAAGAAAGTGGTTTTATGCTTGAAAAGCATTGTAAGAGCCACAAATTTTGAGAGAGAGAGAGACCGCGATGGGGAGGCTAGAGAGAGAGAATGTGTCAAATGGGCTTTTAAGAGGTATTTGGAAGATTGCCTAATGTTGGAGTCATGTCTTGGAGTCCCTATTTATACTTTCTAAAGCTTAATCAATCATGGAAATGATCGGAATGCTTTAAATTCAAGAATTACAGAAATTGGGTTTTGATTTCAAATTCAATGCTATTTGAAGGAATTGATAGTCAAAATGTGTTTATGAGTGTTCATACTTGCCCAAAGACAAAATAGAAGCTTTGATTCTTACCTAGTTTACTCGAATTTGGTCAATTTTATCAAGTGCTAAAATCTTGGTTTGTAACTTTTTTTTTATTTTTCAAGCTCGATTTGGCTTCATAAATGACTGTATTTGGACAAGTAATTGGAACTCATTCATAGTATCCTACGTAGTCTTCGTGATTTTACTATTAATTAGTGAAATCATGAAAGAAAAGGGATCAAATATCAACAATGAGTACGTTGGTTAGGTATGCTTCATGTAAGAAACCAAGAGAAAGAAAGGGAAAAAGAAAAGAAAATTAGACACGGTTAGCCAATTACAGGCTGACATGTATTCTTTTCATTCAAAAGAAAAAGAAATGCATAATGGACTTGGTACAGGGATCGAACTCGAGATCTCTCTTTCCCACACAATTCCAAGTCTAAGCACGACACCAAATAGGCTATTGGCTCATGCCTTATCATTTATTATAAATAAATTATATTTAAGCTATGTGACTGCTTAGAACCCATTTAGAAAATTAACTAAACCAAACCTAATGGCCCAACACAACTCTAAATCCTTATTTTTCTAGACAAATATTTTCCTAAATCTATTTTAAAAATAAGAAATTTCTATTTTCCTAAAAGAAAAAAACTATTCTCTTAAAAATTCTATTTTTTTTTATATTTTTATGAAATTATCTATTTTTTTAATTTTCTAAAATTTCTAATTTTTTTTATTTTTCTATATTTTCTATATTTTTATTTTTTTCCTGAATTATGACCCTTTTCTTTATTTAAAGGAAAATCTGAAAAGCAAAAGGGGGCAAAAATTGAGGTATCTACACATCACTAAATAGTATAGCTGAATGCTCCAAAAACATTTAATTCGTTGAATGGAATAAGAAGTGAATGGAATAAGAAGTGAATGGAATAACAATTACTACAGAAATGGAATAAAGGTGTAATAGGTGGTAATTATATCATGGTGTTTAGTTAGGTGTAAATAAATTGATATTACATTGTTTACTTCATAAAATTTATCAGGGAATAACACATTAATAGAAATGGAAATACCTAAAATACCCTTATTTAAAAGATTTATAAAATATAGAACAAAGTAAAAAAAAAAATGAAACATACAAAAACAATAACACATCGAAAACAGAACTAAAACCTTAACTCCACAATCACAACACCCCTAAATTGAAACGCTAACCTCAATTTGAGGAAGAAGTAGTGGAACTCAAATGTGAAGACTGCTACAACAAAGCCTTTCTCAAGGAAATCAAGTTTGAACTTTAAATCTTTCTAGTTTCTCACCTTTGATTAGAGAGAACAATTTTAAAGTGGCATCATTTAAAGTTCAAATCTTTCCTATTTTTCACATTCTAATCACAAAAGGAATTTCAAAATGCCAAGTAGGACATGCAATTCATGCTTTTGTTTTTATTTTGTGAGACCTCATCCCGACTAGTATTTACAAAAGAAGATATTTCTAATTTATGTTTCTTTGAGCAACACCACTCTCAATTGTTGTGATTATGTTTTTCTATCCCACATGTATGCACATTGTGTAGTAGTGATGGCTATCAAGAATATGAGAACGACTTTGTCCAATATCTTTTATGTTATCTTATTTGCTATGGATTATATGGCTACTTTTACTAGGGGCTGGATATTACATTAGCTAAAAAAATGCCACAGCTTCATTAATTTACATGGGTCACTTTCATACTATAATCATTGACGTAAAAGAAACATGATAGTGCTTGTGAATTGTAAGCTCATCAAAGTTTGCCTTTGTAATCTAATGCATGAACAATCATATAATAATGTTTCTTCAAAAATGTAAATAAAATATAATTACTTTCTAGCAAGTAATCTTGATCTAATAATGTATAATATGTAAAGAGTTGATGTGGTCAATATTTATCAAATTATGTTATCAGTTGCTAAAGTGATATTTCTTTAAAAAAAAAAAAAAAATCTACTATTAGTGTCATATATCATTCTTATAAATGGTGTTTAATGAACCTACCTTGTAATTGTCTTTCCTAATTTAAAGCATTTCTTAATCTAATTAGCACATTTTTTTGTAAGATATTGATTATGATATGCTTTTATGATGCCACAACTGTAGGTTTTACAAATTCATATCCTCGGTCTCTTTTTACATTGATTGATAGAAAAAAAAACATTTATAAATTTATTACCATAATAACAATCTTCTAAGGGCATAGTTGGTAGCATTTTAGGAAAAAAATTGATTGTATTTCTCTAACTTATTGTTTTGATTACCATAATTGTGGAAACTTTCTTAGTAAGATTATATGAATAACACAAGAATGGAAAGGAGGATGTAAATTTAGGAATGGAAAAGTGTTGTTTATTTATGGAACATTTATGATGTAAGAGAGATTTTCATTAAGGACTTTAGTCTCATTATTACTAATGTTTTAGTACGTAGGAGCATGATAGACTTCGTGGAGACTTTATGTTACAGTCTTGTACTTGAAGCGATGTTGATACCCATGTCTTGTTATTACTCAACTTGTTTTCAAGTTTGTGAGGTTGTTGAGGGAATGATCATTCACACTCAATTGTTTATTTGGAATTTTGGTTTTAATAGATATGTGGTCATTAGCTTGATGTTTCATGGAGACTCTTAGAGCCTTAGTATATTCTTCGTTAATAAGGACACATGGCAAGTTGTGACTCCTACGTAGGTTCTCGAAGTATTACAATAATCGTGTTGTCATGATCTTAAAGGAGGCTTAGTAGGATTGCTTAAAATTTTCATATCACATGTGTACTCATGATACGAAAATTGCCTTATTAGTCAGAGATTGTAAGACTCTAAATAATTAATCACTAATGTTTGCGATTTTTAATTAATCAACATGCTATAAAATATAAATAACTATGGGTATCTGATATTCCACAATCCACAAGAATCGCAGAGAATCCGTATCCTTTACTAAATGTTAAGATAAGATAAAACAACTTAATAATTTACAAGAAATACTATATTATACATAATCTTATATAAATATTTTCTACATCAATCGTTTCTATATCAACTATATACATTTCTATCATCTATAGCAATATTAAACCTATTTCCAATTTGTACTATGTTCCTAGGATTTTCCTTAATCCTTACTTAAAGGAACTTGCAAAAGAAATTATAGAGGAATGAGGAAACCACAGCTTAATGAATTCGTTCCTCATCATTACCGTCAAGCGAGTTATCAAATATTATTAGCACACATGCAAGCTATCTACATACAAAATGAATGCAAGTGTAATGAATACAAGAAATACATTCATAAGAGTCCAAAATTATGGATAGTGTAGATTTATATCGGTTACTAATTGATTTTTCCTCCGTACTTACCTACACAGAGCACCTCACCTTAACTGCATGAGGCTGCCTAGGGGCAACATTCCACTAGACATTACTTAACTATTACCATAGTTTGAGAATCAATAATCAATATAGGTGGACCTCAATTAGGGCTGCCCACCAAACATATCAAAGGCCTTTCGGGCACACAAAACAAGTCCATCTCGCCATCAACCAATATCTAAGGCCTTATGGGTACAAATATGCAAGTCTTCTCGCAATCAATTGGATATACTATGTTAGCTTTACCTTAACAATAGAAATATCATTCACGGGCACTATGAGCTCCGAGCCCTCATAGAAATCATATAAAATATATTTAAGATTGGAAGAATATTCTCCAAAAATATTTTTCTCAAAAATCTGCAAAACTAGTACTCTTAATCAATATACCAATTGAATCACAGACATGTGACAAATATAACTAGTTATTTTAGTCGAATAGTTATATTTACCAGTTTAAGAGAGTGATCATACGGATGATAGCGTATAAAGTAATCAATCATTCAATCAAACAATCAATATCAACTAACAAGTAGCACAAATAACAAACAACAAGCAGCACAAATAACAAACAACAAGCAGATATCAGATCATAAAAACTCCATCACCTAGGTTATGCTCACTTTTCCGCCCTTTGAGAATTCTCAAACTTAATCATCAAATACTTAAAAGATAAGAAAGCTTATAAGTGTTCTGAAAAACTAGGTTTTCCTATTAATTAAATATTTATCATTATTTGTCTAGTTTCCCACTATAATCTAAATATGGTATAAATATAGTTTAATTTAAATCTTTTACCTATTTTTCTCGGTTTATCATAAATTTTTAATATTGTACAACTTCTTCGTTTTAACTTCGATTTTTATCGTTTTCAAATGTACTTTTACGTAAAAGGGTCCGTTTTGGACATTATAACTCGCATTTTCTATTATAATATAAAAATGTTACGAAATTGAATATTTTCACTTAAACAATTGTAAAATATGGTTTTAAGCTTTTCTTTGCATATTTTTGATTTAATAGTTATTTAAATTTTATATTTTGTAATTTTCTTAATTTTAAGTTTATTTAATTATAAATTACGTGTTTTGCTATTTTTGAGGGTTAATACCTGTTTAATTCATTTTTACTATTTTAATCATAATTAATGAATTAATTTATTATTTTTTAATTACGAATTTATTTATTTATTTTTTAATGTTGACATGGCAACAAAAGAAATTGCCATGTGCCATGTCCTAATGTTTTTATATTTTTAACATTTTTTTCTCATTTTCTATTTTTACATAATATGTATATAATTATATTTTATTAAATTTTGTAAATTAATTATTCTATTTCCTTTATAACTCATGGCATATGTTTATGTATATATATTACCTTACTTTATTTATTAATTTGTTATTATGGTATATTACACATGTATTATTTAAGTATACCTGTATATCGATGTATACTATACTATTAACATATGTATTTTATACATATATGTATACTTATGTAATATAATAATATAATCCTAAATATGCTACATATTCTATACGTATATAAAATATCTATATATATATATACTTATATTTTTATATTTTATAATATACATATACAACCGAATTTATATATATATCTATTGAAATTACTTAATATACATAATATCATATACAAATATACATGTATATACAATCACGTCTATATATATATATATCTATATAATGAAAATACATAATAGAAAAACTATTGTATACGTATATATATATATATATATATATATCGAACATATACTATGCTATATTAGTATTTTTGTACTTTATACATACATAAATAAGTATATATATTTTTTGGTCACTTATTTATACATATACCTATATAATTAAAATATTGAATATACATATATTATACACGCCTACATATATATATACATATACACAATTTCTTTATACTTACTATTTATAGGACCAATTATGACATGTATGTACATATGAATATTTTAAGTATTTACACGCTTATGAGTATGTGTACATGGTATACTATGAAATTTTTATATAATCCCAATTCATGTACATAATTTTTTCCTTACAAATAACAATAGAAAACCTATAAATTTACTATATACACTTATAATACATATGAAATTCTATGAAACATATGTACATGAAAAAATATTTTTAAATACTTATTACAAAATAAATATAATGCACATATTGCTTACCTAATTCTCTTAGTATCTTGATGAATAGAAGATGGTAAGGCTCCTTCTTCTTTTTACTTTACTTGATGTAATTGGAAATGGAAAGAAATTACCAAAAGAAAATAAGAAGGAAATGGAAAAAAAAAAAGGGTCTTCATGATTTAAAAAAGGGAAGTTGTGCTTAGTTTTGAGTTTGGATACTTAAAGGTTGAGAAAGAAGAAAAACAAAGCAACAACCATAAAGAAGTAAAGGAGGTGAAAAAAAGTCAAAAGTAAAAAAAAAAAAAAACAAATGATTAAGATATAATGTAATCCTTAAGCGATAAGGCCCTTATCTCCTTCATTTAACCTCCACCAAGTATTTCTTTTTAGCACATGGGCTGCTATTAGTATAGCAAGAAAGAGAAAACACATGGAGAAGAAAAAGAAAAAAGAGGAAGGAAAAGAAGAAAAGAAAAAAAAAAAGAAAAAGGGAAAAAGAAACAATTAAAAATCAAAATTTCAAATGTAAAATTATACAATTATATTTTTAATAATAATTATGAAATAATAATTGAAATTTTATAAAATTTATTAATTAAATTGTTACCCATTATGTTCATAATATTTAGGGATTATCTTAACGCGTTCTTTAACAATTTTACGTGATTACGTGTATCGGTTGATAATCGTATTTTATTAGGTTTTTAATACTTTTAGGGTATAATTATTTATTTTATAAGATTTGGTTTATAATTTTAGAGTTATTGTTAAGTTTGAGTTTAATCTCGGGTATTTATGCATACATCGATTTAAAGTTCTCGTATGTGATTTAGGTTTCAATCGAATTTCTAAGGTTTTTATTACATATAATTATTCAGTTTTGTAATTTAATAAAATTTTCATCTTACTTAGCCTTATTGACTTGTGAGATTATCTATAATAATATGGTTCAATTATACTCTTAAATAGCAAAATTCGCGGGGTTTACATGTATTGAGTGGTTCAGATTCAATTATTTTTTTAGATTTAAAATAGGAAATATTATGATTATTGTTATGATGAGAAGCTCTTTATTTCTCTTGTCTTCATTTCATTTTAATGAATTTTTCTTCCTTCTATAGTGTTGGTTAATTATAAATGTCAATCCTTGTTTAGATATACATATTAGAGTAATGAAAGGGATATCATTTTAGGTGTGTTTCTTTGTCTTTGGAATGAAGAAATGGGGCTTACCTTTGAAATAATATGCTACTCTACATGGCTAGATGTAGCATTGATGGCAAAAATATTATCTCTTTATGATTTTTTTTTTGTTGTTGTAAATATTATCCTCAATTTTTCTCTTTTCTAAGGTTTATGACATTTTAGGTCAACTTGTAAATATTCTCCAGATATAGATGTCTATTGTAATGCTTAATAGGTGTTGTTTAATTGTAAATTTCATGGACATCTTTCCATTAAGGGATACGTTCCCTTTATTTAATACTTGAAAGATCTTATATGTTTTTTTGCATAGAAGTTATTGTTGCTGAATTAGAATTTCGTCTGTCACTAAACGACTTAGCACTTAAAGTATAATTTTATTTTGTAGCTTGTATCTTAAATGGACTAAATATTAGTAATTTAACCTAATAGCCATGTAGAGTTTGGATCAGCTTTCAACTCTATTTGAGAACTTCCTAATAACAAAAATCGTTTTGCAGGACAATGGCAAAGATTTAAAAGATCAAGTAGACTTTGAGATAATTGATGACTCAAGCAAAGAGCAAAGAGTAAAGAAAATTGGAGAAAATGAGGAGTTTTTTTTTTTTTTTAATGAGACTAATTTATGTTTACATTGTAAGTTACTATTGTAAGGGGAAACTGCTTATCAATGAGAAGCTGTACATTGTTATGATAAGTTATTATAAGGAGAAATTGCTTATCAATGAGATAGTTGAATGCCTTTACAATTAGTGGACACATTTAAAGTTATTGTAGATATTCTCTCAAATTTGATTCGTATGATTCTATCCTGTTTATTGTTTTGCACAAAATTTGGTTATTAGTCCACTAAAACATTATGCCCCTATACACTGTGAAGTAATAATACTTGAACTTGATAAAAATTTCATAAGGAGTATGTTCTACCTACAATTGTGAAAAGGTTGCTCCACAACTTAGGCTTATAGGATCGGTTATATAGTACATGCTCATGTTTTCAATATCATTGTTAATACTATAGGCAACACCAAGATATTAGATTTTTATTGCAACTTGTATACAACTAAATCTTTGGAAGTTGTGGATAGAAAGCTAGGAGTTTGGGGGGAAAAAAGTTGATAAAAAAAAAAAGAGAAAAAGCTAATATAATTAGCAATTTTCGATTCATAAAATGACTTGATCCTACAAAGAGATCAAATAAAAGAAGCCTAATCAATGACATAATACAGTTAGCGGAAATCATGGAGCTTAAGGTTAAAATCATTTTAGTCCCAAAGTTGAAGTGAAACAAATAAATAAAAGACAAGTAATTTTCTTTGAAGCATCTTTATAAAATTGACACGAACCAATGTAGAAGCATAGAAATTCATCGACATCCTTTCTTAATTAAGAAACTTAGAAAACCCTCACTAACATCACTATTACACTACATTTTCACAAACTGAAAGAAGCACCATTATACCATACCTCCACAAATTTGCACACGTCATTGCAAACATTACTGTCTATGCATTCACAACTTTAGAAACCACTATAGTATACTTGCATATATCATCACATACCCTTGTACATACCACCATCAATGCATATTCACTTTCAAAAGCAACCAAGAGCTATAACACAGGAATTCTCCAACATATTAATATCACCAATAACATATTTTTTGACATGAAAATCAGTAATAATTAAGCAAGTTAAAAATTAGACTCAACTATAAATGAAAAGTTACTTTACAAAATAAAGATCCCACATCCATTTACTACAACCATTGATACAAAAAACATATACACCAATATCTAGCACCTTGTATAGTGCTTAAATAGCTACAAAGAATGAACTTTAGATAAAATAAAATCCCAATTACTTCAAATGTCTTTTAGAAGCATTCTTACATAAGTCAAATGATGCAGTGTTCCAACAACTACAAAGCTATCCCTAATAAGAGTTTTTCTATCATGAAACCCTATGCAAAGTCCTCCAAAAGCCTCCTTACATAAGTTAAAAGGTGCCCTAGTTCAATTGTGTAGAGTATGGTCAAATTTTTTGACCACTTGGGCAACTTAGTTAAATCACCATACATCTAACTCTCGAATAAACCATCAATATTTTGAAGAGACTTATTTAACTTGTTGACTTGTGTCCTCACTTCATTAGTTGCCAACCTTTTAACCGTTGACTCTATAATATTATTCATGTTCCCTATTCCACTTTCAATGCTTATGATGGTAGATGATAAATGCGAATGTGGACCTTCTCTTCTCATTTGCTATGCCCTTTAGTGATTCATCTCTAGTTGGCAACTCAAATGTCATGCCCTAAGATTACTCTCTATCCAATTCTGGTTAGTATTGAAATTTTCTTTTTCCTTTGTTGATCATTGATGTGTAACCTCATTTTATTCATCACTATAAAAGCATAACTTTATTTATATAATCAATCACATTTGACCGAGGCTAAAATTGATGCTAAGTTTCTATATGTAAATGCACTAACATGTATAATGTATGTTCATTCTATTTTCTTAAAAGAACCTTTAGAAATGCACAAATCATCACCTATATATCATATCTATGCTTTTTTTTTTTAATTCTCTTTTCTCAAAATAACCTTACAAAAGCACAAAACATCGTATATGCATTGCTACAAAATGTGGATTCAAGACACCACATCCAAATTCCGATGATCAACAACAAGGATGGTACATTACAAAGCAAAGTTAGTTTTAGTAATTACAACAAAAGACAACAGTGTTGAAATTAGGACATCAAACAATACAATGAAACTCCCTCAAAAAACAAGATAACAATCTCAAAAAATTGGTATCTAAAGGATATACCATATACCCCGGTAGCATGAGGATGTACTAAGACCTAAAGGCACATTATTGGTGGAATAATATGAAAGGGAAACTGCAAAATATGTATTGAGGTGCCAAACTTGCCAGTGTATCAAAATCAAGCATTAGAGACAAGCAAGTGAGTTGTAACAGCTACCGGTTCTAGGGTAAAAGTAGGAACAGGTTATCGTAGACTTTGTGACAATGCTACCAAAGACTTTAAGGAAGCATGATGTAGTCTAAGCGATTGTAGACCAACTAACAAAGTTAGCATTCTTTATTCTCATCAACACCAGTCACTCATTGGATAAGCTGGCTAAGTTATATATTAAGGAAGAGGTAAGGTTGCATAGAGTATCGGCAAAGATTACGTTAGATAGGGACACTTGTTTAGTGGGTAGGTTTTAGAGAAGTTTACATAAGGCCTTAGGTATGAAGTTGTAGTTTAGTATTACCTTCTACCCTTAGACAAACGGGCACTCAAAGAGAATTATAAAGATCATTGAGGATTTGCTACGAGTTTATGTACTGGATTTTGGTGGCCATTAGGATGAATACTTACCCTTAGTCGAGTGCCTATAACAACAGTTATCTGGTAGCTATTCAAATAACCCCTTATAAAGCCCTATATTCACCCTTACATTGGGACGAGATTAGAGAAAGACAGGTTTTAGGTCTAGAGTTGGTATAGGAGGCAGTGGATAAGATGAGGTTAATTAGGTAGAGAATGCAAACTACATAGAGTTGCTAGAAGAGTTACATTGATAAACGGAGATGCTTGTTGGAATTTCAAGTAAGAGATGAGATTTTGTTGAAAGTATCTTTGTTAAAATGAATTTTCAAATTCAGGCCAAGAGGGAAGTTATCTCTAAGGTATATCAAACCCTTTAAAGTGATAGAAAGAATCGGAAGTGTGACATATAGATTAGAGTTTTCTCCTAAGTTAAAGGGTGCCCACAATGTTTTTCATATATCTATATTGAGGAAGTTCAAACCCAATCCAGAGCAAGACACAAAAAAACCATTACGTATAGGTAATGGATGTGGAGACCCTATGGTTACAACTAGATTTGTCTGCTAGTGAGTGGCCCATAAAGATGGTAAACACTAAGGTTCAAGACACTTATAAAGAGAAGTAACTTGGGAACTAGAAGAGGAGATAAGAAGGAAGAACATAGAACTATTTCAAGAGTAAGGTATATCGATCAACTTTCAGGGATGAAAGTTTTTATAGGTGGGGGGCCAAGGGGGAGAGAGTTGTAACATCCCAATTAAATAGAAAATGGATTATAAAAATAAAAGGAAAAGGTTTAATGTTGTTAATATAAGCTAAGGACAAGACAAGCATTAATGAGGATAGCAAGAGATATTTTTGGGTAAAGGAAAAGTTAGCAAACCTTAGGTATATAAAGGGCCGCTTAGGGTTTTGAGAAACCATATTCTAGCTTTTTCACTCTCTTGTTGTGTTGCTTAGGGTTGCGCGGGTTCTTGAAGCCACAAACAGTAAGGGTTAGCATCTTTGGGTCGAGAAAAACTAAGGTAAGGCCATTGCAATGCCCTTTCATTGAGTTTTTCCCATGTATTCTGAATAGAAACCTGCTATTCCATGTAGCACAGCTACAATATGAATTTAGGAAGACTTCTTGGGTGTCCTACAATGAATCACGTGTGGTGAGAGCGTGTCTAAGGGCGTAAAACCTCAAGGTAAGTTGTATGGTATGTTTTCTTTAAGTTTTGATAAGATTTCTTAAAGGGAATTCATTTTTTCAATGACTTTAGGGCATCCCTACAGCATATTTGCAGTGGTAGATGTACTATACATGATTCGTAGCAAGTATGATTCTGATCTTATATACCTCATTCTTATTGTTCCAATGGGTAATGTTTTGATGTGAGGGTTAAGTTTTTGGATGTGAGGGTATTATGATTCATATTTTTGGCTGGTTCGGAGATGTATGGTTGTTAGATTGTTGTTTTAAGAGTAGAGATCTGTGTTTTCGACAAAGAGTGGGGTGTGTGCGAGGGATGATCGCATTGCTACAATCTACAGTATGTAGATTGCAGCGCCATCCCCTTTAGCATCTGGATGCCAGGGTTTGTCATGGTCTTTTCAAGCATGGTGTCTGGGCATTAGATGGACTAGCATTCGGACATCCCGACCCTTATTTCTTACAGTAGCATCCTTTAGAGTTTTTAGGGGTTTTTCGAAGTTGCTTTCCTATCTTAAACCTTTTTAATCATGAATCATCACTCAAAATAGTAACAAATCAATCTAACTACCTAGTGATGCTAGATTACTTATGTGACTCCTAAGTAAACTTAGGTTAGTTAAGTTGTTGTGTTGAGAACATTGTTAGTCTAGTTTCGAAACTGAGCGAATGTGTTGTTTCTCATATGAACAAGTTGTGAGGCATTTGATTTAGTTTTTGAGTAGACATTACAATCGAGTATGGGGTTTGTATGTTGTTTGTTCTTGTATAGGATTAGAAATGTTAAATGGACTTAACAAAAACTTGGCTTAAATAAATGTGTTGCTTGTGCTTGGTGGGACCTAACGAACTGGGAGGACCAAACCTTAGGGTGGCACCTCAATGATCCTTACACGACAGTGTTCTGATTGGAGTCATGCTTGGAAATGATCTGAGTAGATTTAGGTTGATCCTTGGTTCTTAAGGTATTAGGGAGAATCAAACATTGATACTTATATGTATTATATATATTGTATGCCGGAGTCATAAGTTAGTCCAAGTTTCAGGATGTTGGAACTTGTCGGACCTAGATGAAGATAGTAAATTGTGGTTGTTGCATTTAGTCTTAACGTTCTAGTTGTGTGTGTGCTTGTGCATTACTATATGATTATGTGCCTGTGTTTGATATCCTTTATGAAGCTTTGCTTACCCCCTAGGGTTTTATTGTTTTTAGATGCAGGCACAGGTTTTTGTTACTAAGAAGAGCTTTACAATGAGTATGACATTTATGGCGATACTGCGGATTACTACGATTATTACTCTGATTATGGAGATAGATCTGTGTAAATAAAATAGGGTTATAAGTTTTGTTGAAAAATTTATCAAACTTTATTTATGTCTTTTTGTTATTACTTGAGTCATGAGAAGTCACTTAAGACTTCTCTAATTTTGTCGTTGGCAGTAGTTTGTTGTCATGTTTTTGAGGTTATGTTATGAGATGTTAAGGTTTCCCTTTTGGGTATTTTGAGACTATTGTTAATGGACTAAGTTAAATTTTATTCCTTTGAATAAAATATAAAGAAGTTTTGATCCCTTGTATTTATTGGTAGATTAAGGATTTTATAAGACATCCTTGAAAAACAGAGAATGGGAGTCATTATAGGTTATAGGTGATTAATGAAGTTTGTGATGATGTTAATGGGATGTTTATAGATGCTTGACATGTCAGTAAATTATAGGGACACGTGATAAGTTGTAATTTTCTAAGTTTTGGGCCATTATACATTAATAACCATTGAATTGAATATTTAAAAGCCTTTTTAGAAACAACCTCTTCTATTTGCTTTTTTGGTCTTTTTTCTTTAGACATTGCTCTTTATTTGAAAATATTGAAGAAGCTTTTCTAGGTTATGTCTACGACTCCCCAACTAACTAATCAACAAAATTAAACTTCATTATTTCCAAAAGTAGCATTTCTACTTCATCATTAACCTAGCCTAACACCCTTCTTTTGTCTCATTCTTACCAATCTATACAAGTCAACTCAAATACTATACAATAATAAAACAACATTAATATCAACTCATCTAGTATCTAATCAAAAAAAAAAAAAAAAAAAAAAAAACAACTAACCAGTATTAAGTGGACACATGATAAGGCATAATATACTCCTAACTAAGAACAACAATGTCAATAGAATGGAATCACTTTGCATTTGATTTAGATATGCAACAAAGGCTACTTGATTTCTACAAAACAAGATAAGAAAGGATAAATACATATAGAGAAAATGGAATCTAGTATAACATTACTTTTTATGTGGTCTCGGTAACAAAGACAGGACAATGGTAGGTTTGTCTTTAATGCTTTAAACCTTAGATCGATTACCTTGAAGCATCGCTTAAATAAAAGCGATGAGGGGCTTAGGGTTTGATGCGTAAGAGAATAATGGCATATTCCTCTTTTATTGATGTGCAAAAGGGAGAGAAGCAATGACCATGGATTAGGGTTTGTGCTTTGAGAGAAACAATCAATGTTTTTGGTTATGGAGTAAAGTAGGTTTGGTGTATTATGTAAAAAGAGAGGGTAAAGGCTATGATTTTTTATTTTCAATAAGGGTAAAATTGGAAAGAAAAATTGGAAATGGGAGGAGAATCCAAATTTTGAGCTTTAGGATATGAATGTAGATTCAATGTTTTTAAGGAATGAGGATTCTATTGAATGGCAATTATAAGGTTTTCTTTTACAAGTAAACAATGTAATTGGGAGCCCATGAATGATAAAGGGGGAATCCATTCCCCCAATTGAACATAGCATTTAAGTGTAACATGGCATATATATGCCCTTCATAAATTTTAGCTTGATCCTTACCTATACCAACAATTCTAAGCTTTTGCTTATGTCTAATTTGAATAGACTCACTTTGCATAGCTTATGGTTTAAGAATCGATCTCCTTATGTTCATAGAATATACTTCTTTTAGTCAAGAGTAAACAATTTCCGCTTACCCTCTAGCCCAACTACTACTACATCAATAACTGATTTATTCTTACCGACCCCTTTAGCTGTAAACTAACCTACTTAAGATATGAGCTAAGCTATTTAGGCCTTGTTTAACCTATTTTCAACATAGGCTAGATTGTTCAAGCCTGCTTGAGCTCTTAAGTTGACCCAATCATCCTTTAGCTTAGTTGTTTAGCACCCAAAATCAAGACTAAGTTGTAGAGAAGTTGAAGACTGAGTTTTAACCTGTTTTGACTAGTCGACTTAAGGTTTAAACATGCCAAATGAAGAAACAATTACTACAATGGAAGGATAACTATCTCTAATCACCCTTGAGATACTCGAAACATTCCTTAGGGGGATGATTTCACTTTCCTCAACTATTGCAATCCACTTTTCCCTAATAAAGATCCACTTTTTGCATTTTTCTCAAGCCCATCCACTATAAATATGGAATAAGGCCAACGAGTAAAGACATCTAAATTTTCCTACACCCATACATTGCTACTTTGTGCCCTTACTTTTCTTCTTCAAGCTCAAACTTAAGTATCAAGTGGTCTCGCTGAATAACCCTCAGTTGTTCTATACACATCCTCTTTGTTTTGCAAGTTACTATGCAAACTTCTATGGCTTTAAGGCCCAACCAATAGAAATCTAAAGATGATACCATTTTGCATCTTTGTATTAGTATTGTATCATGTGACTCTTTTACTTATGGTGAAAATAGATTGTAGGCATTTGAATTTTTCTATATAATAACCATAAATAGGTACAGATGGATAAGTAATAGTCAAATCGATTGCAAACTCATTACCTTCGAATTCTATCCATGGTCTAATTGATCCTTGCTCAAAAGGTTTGTTTTTTATACGAATGAATGACACAAGAGAACATATCATGGTTATATCTATAACCATTTTTCTATCGAGATCTCTAACATAAAACTAGTAACCAAACCCAATAGGAATCATATTCAATTGAATTTAGAAGGTCTGCTTATAAGAGGATTATGCTTAAAATATGTTTCCATTAATTTCCTTGATTTCATTCTTAGACTCTTTAGTAAAGATTAAAAAGCTAGAACCTTAGATCTACTCATATTGCTACCAACCAAGCTCTTAGTGTAGACTATGAGTTAGGTTCCATTACACCGCCATCAAGCTCCTTCTAAGTGCCAAGTTGCCACCTTAGCTTTAACTTCGCTCTAACTACAATGATTTTGAAACCAATCTATACCAAACACCACCATTATTGAAGATCTCATCAAGATTACATTACAATCATAAAATGTACAACAACAAAAGAAAAACAAGTACATAATGAGAGAATTTACATAGAATATATGGAAAGCACCAAAATGACATAATAGAAAAACCATAGGCAAGGCTATGTTCAAGTTTCCAGTGTAACCGTACCATAGTTTTTATAACAACTTGGTGCAACGCTCTTACAACAAAGTCTTGAATGATTTACAAGGTTTCTCTCTCTTCATCTCTATCAATGTCTATAATAACATATATAGAGTGAGAAGTACATCTAAACCCTCAACACTCAAAAAATCACTAAAATGATAATAAAACATAAATGAGAATCTTAAAAAATAAAAAAATGGCCTCACCAACTAGGACACTACTAGTTAGCATGCCATAGGCTAGTTGACTACCATCTATGCTAGTCGGTTACCTCTCTTAGCCAATAATGTGGATTGCCAACTAGTAAAGAATGAGAACAAGAATGCGATAAAGGGAGATTACAAGTAAAAATATAGGAGATAGCAAGAGTAAGAAGAACAGAGAAAAAAGAGAGTGAGAGGAAGATGGATTTAGATGACTGGATAGGAGGAAGAAGAAATCAATAGAAAGTAGCAACGATTGCAACAAATTTTATTCTTGTATGCACAAAAAGTTGCTCAAAAGTTCGAGTGTACGATAGTTAATTTCTTGTACCCTTGTTTTCCACAAGAGAATGGCAAAATACTAATTTTAATCCTTGAATTTCACAAGAGTTAAAATCAAAACATGACTTTTCTTGCACTTTGATGCAAGAAGATTGTCTATGCATGTTGTCTCACATTATGTGTAGAAATACCGTACTTTCTCACATGTAGGATCTCGCATTATGTGAAATTAGTCACAATTACATGAGCATTGAGCTTCAAAATACGAAGACATCTTTTTCTTTAGACAATGAATTTATGTCATTCAAAATCGTATCTAAGCCAAAATAATAATGAAAAAAAAAAAGAATATATTTTTTGTTGAATAGCTCAAAGATAAAACATGATTTACTTGAGTATACTTCCTTTAATCCGACAAAATGTGCTGCAATGCATAAATTATGCTTTGACAACTAATGTGTTTGACTGCATATATACCTGTCAACCCAATAAGAGAATATTGAAGCCATTATGTTGTTAAATTTGATAAGAACATCAATGCAATTAATTATCAAGAAGACAACTTCATATAGTGAATAATAAAATAAAATAATCACTAAATTGGAGTTGTCAAAGTTCATCATCTAACCATTGGGATGGTTATTGAGCTAATGCAATGAGGATATTAACGAGTAATTGATAAACTGGAAGGATCCATAGGATAACCCCCAATTTAGGGATCCTATTCGGTTGGTATATGACTAGGTGACTTACATTAAATGAAAAAATGGGAACATGTAGATACGGTAGAGACGGAGGTTGGGCGAGATCAACATTGGTGGCACATTCACATGTCTCATGGATGGATATTGAGGTTGTTGCTGTGTTGGTAAAGAGGACTTGAATGTACGTAATGATGCGGTCGATATGGTTGTAGATTTGGTTGGCGTGTCGTTAAGCATCCATTTTCACTCGTACCCAATACGTGTTAAAAAGTGCACACCGTCTTACCTAATAATCAACCCATCTGCTTAAGGGATGAAGGTTGATAGTCAGTTCATGAGAAGTCCGGTTCATGCGTGGCAAACTAAACATAGGTTATCTCCGTTTTGCAGATTTTTTTTTTTTTTTTTGGACTTTTTTTCTTTTTTTATTTATTATAATAAAAAATTTAGGACAATAGAGAATTATAAAACTAATATAAAAAAGACGCAGCTATTGGAAGGTTTTTAGCAATAAATGATGGTGGCATGCATACGTGGAGGCTTAAGCTAGCTGCAAGTTGCAACAATTAAGCATTATGGAAAATATGATAATGGTTTGCTTTTTTAAATACGGAAATAATTTTCCAATTTCAAGGGTTTCCGCCGTAGAGGGATTTGGTATTGCTCATATTCTTTAAGAAATGCTTACCTATAAATAAGAAAATATTAGAACCTGTCAAGATGTATTTGATAGGTATCCGGAAGAACAACACCTAAACCAAAGGTTTTCTCGTATAACGTTGCTTCACCGTAGCATCATGATAAATCATACTCAATTTCAGTAAATCATGCTATTAACAATAAAATAGAAGCTATTGAAATTTTTGTTTTGCTAGATTTCAATAAATTATACCTATTAATAGTAAAAATAAAGTTATTGATAGTTCTCATTTTACTACTAATGGTATGATTTATTAAAATAAATTTGGTTATTTACTATGTATAAGGATTCCCCACTAAGCATCATGGCTAAATGGCCAAAACGCCCAACTCATAATCAACGAATTTATAGGTTCAATTTTTACTGGATGCACACCAATGAAACCCTGTAACAAGTCTATTTGAATTGTCTATGTATTAATGGAACCCTATCATCCATGCATAATGAATTGACGGTAGTATATTCAAATCATAACATATGGACAATAAGATTGTTAAGTGAATGAGCAATAATCAACACTCTTAATGGTTTTTCATGGTTGGCAATCTCAACATTAATTATTTACCAACATTATTTATAGGGGTGGGAAAAAAGCCAATTAAATCAAATTCAAAATATAATTTTCCAATTTAAATTAAAAAAATTTTATATTAAAAATTTATAGTTAGTTTGGAAAGATTAATTAGATTAACTCAAGAAAACCAATATAGACCATTTTGATAAAATTATGATGATAATATCTAATAGTTATGAAAGCAATATTTGACAATCATAAAATTTTAATTATAAAAAAAAAAGATAAAAAAAAAAATAGTTTGAAAAATGTCATCTTTGAATCAAACACAATTGCAAGGATTACAAAAGGCTTTACCACTGCAACGTTTGGTATTTTTCGCGTTAGTTTTTAACACCAAATAGTTCTAAAAAATAGTTTAAGGATAAAGATGCACTCTTTGTACATAATCCTTTCGAGAATTCGCACACACAAAAATAAATAAATAAATAAAGACAAAAAAGGTCAATAGTCAAGTAGAAAATTCTGAAGGACGACAATGCAATGAACATGTCTTTGGGAGCAAAAAGTTACAGGAAGTGAGGGGGAAAATAAAAAAATAAAAATAAAAACTACCCAAGCTTATTGATCTGGTTATAATAATTTTACCACCGTAACTTATATTAGTTAGATTTTAGTACATATACACGTTTATCTAGGATTGGCAATTCATGTTATTGTTCTTGATCCGTTTAATAAGTATGTTCCGTATCTAAATTGGATATATTTATCAATTATAAAGTTATAAAAAAATCTATAGGATGCATAGGGATGCAAAAAGTAAATAGACAATGATAATATTTAAATTCTATAAATACAAATTTCTTAAGGTTTTAGCACTTAATATAAAATTACGATCCAAATAAAAGTTTTAATGAAATAAAGTTTAATCAAACTATAAGAAATCCCAAAATTTAAATTACATAACATTATCTTAATCATATCACCTATTTTAAGATGTATCGAAATCTAAACTATCAGCATCTTATCATTACAATTTTAGTATTTCTCATAAAACTTTGTTCACTGGCAATGAAAAAACAATTAAATTTTCATACATAAAAAATATCTATCATCTACATAATCTATTTTCTCTACGTTCAAAATTACTTCAACGAACAATTGTGATATATACTATTTTACCATCCACAATCTGTTCTCTTAAAAGAAAAAAAAAATGCAATCATAACATATTATAAAGACTAAAATAATTAATAGAGTGCACTATTTTCTTATAAAAAATTCTAATAGACATTTTTAAATAAAGTTTAATAGTTTAATACATCATTATCATTGCACAATGAAATTAAAAAAAAAAAGATTATCATGATAAGGAATTGACACATAGTATTTGATGCTATAAAAAAAAAGAAAATATATATATAAAAAATTAATACCCGACTATATAGAGAAGAAGACTCAAAACTTCATACTTACTTTAATAGTTGAGAAAAAATTCAAAACTTGTGAGTTTGTGAAAGTCAGATCAACGTACTTAGCTTACAGCTAGAAGTTAAAAGGAGAGAGAAAGAAAAAGAGTGTAAAGATAAAAAGAACAATAGTCGTTAAAAAATACTTATATTTTACTAATTTAATTGTATTAATCGTCATATAGAGTGTGAATTGGACAAAACCATGTATATTTTTGCTTTGCTTTCTACTAGAAATGAAAAGAATAAAAGAAAATATAAATTTATTTATAGTAGATGGGTTTAAGAGTTAAACTTATGACTTGTTTAGGGAACTTATTTGATAAATGTGTTTGTAAATGGGTCTGGGATCTTGACTCGAACCTAAACACGAATTTGAACTTATCTAATCGAGTTTGGACCAGTTATATCTTGTGTCGATTTTTTCCATTCCCAAACCCATTTAAATTGTGTTGTATTGTATTCGAGTTTAATGGATGGGGTTCAAAATTGTCGGCCCTACATTTACCTTGTTTTATAAAGTGCTAAATGCGTTTGCAATGCTGTTTGTAATAGTTAAATGAAATATAAAAGCATTGGAAAGAGAAAAGCATGCTGGAAAAACGACTTAAACATTCAAAGCTATTAGTGAGATAGTAAGGTCGAATTTTATAACTTCATACGTTCCACTAAAAATTTTCAATTGTTTAATTGATATATATTAGCGTCAAACTTTTTTATTTATAGCTATATTTGGAAATTTTCATGTTTTTGGAAATTGACCTTGATGAATGATTTATGCAAATAACTCCAACATTTAATTGTAATTGAATTAAAGCCCTCGTATATTTTGGTTAGAATTATAATATTATCAGATTCGACTTGAATGATTGATTTGGAAATATGAAAAGATTGAAGATTAATTAAAAGGGTAAAATCAGGTTCAAATACAATTCAACCAAAGTTAGACTAAGATTAGATCAAGTCGGTTTTATGATTAGATTAGGTTGAATTATAGGGGTCAATCTAATAACACAAGCTGGAAGGGGGAAAGGGAAAAAAACAAAGAAAAGAAGAAGAGACGTCCTTATGTATATAACAAGTGTGTTCAACTTGAATATAGTTAATCCAATGGGTTGGAAAAATCTTTTTTTTTTTTTCTTTTTTTTTTAGGATGGGATTGATCATGTGAACTTTTAGACAATAGATAAGGTAAGATATATGTGACTTCAATAATTAGACAATTAACTCATGTTAAAATTAATAATAATAATAATAACAATAAATTTATAGAAACTCGGGACGTCACAGCAAAAGAATGAAAGAAATGAATGACAAAGGGATTTGGAATCTTGTTTGTGAAAAACAAAAAACCCTTAATTTCCAATACGAGAACTAGCGTCACGTATATGGACATATTACATGATGTGTTGCAACCAAAAGTAGAAAAGCAGAAGGGGAGGCAATAAGTGAAGGCACATGCATGGTCGGGGAGTTTTATCTTGTCCTAGAGAGAGAGAGAGAGAGAGAGTAGAGATGGACTAGAAGCTGCCATATCAATAATTCGGCTCACATGGCAGTCGGTTTATGTTTGGATTAATCTCACCTTAATTCAGAGAGATAGGAATTGGATATTTGACTCCCAGCTCTGACAGGCACATGGTTTTAGATCATGGATGATGATGAAAAGGAAATGGATTCTTCCGGTTTATTTTATCACTTTCTTTTAATTTACACGTTTCAAATACTATTAGATGTACTCGCAGTTAAAGATTATCAAAAACAAAATAGCTTCATAATGATATGATATATACATAGTATTTCAAAAATATAGATAATATTAACCGTTAGTTTGTAAATTGATAAAAATTGAGAGTAAAAAAAAATTAAGAGTATCCAAGTAAGAAAGGATTGATTTGTTAAAAGTGGTATATCACCTTTCACTATAATAGTAATTCTAGTTCCCCTCTTTTTCACCCATCCCCCTCATTCCTGATAAGAAAAAAAAAAAAAATTATTACAGCATTTGACTACATTTTAAACCTGTAATAGCAATCCCATAAGAAATCTCCATTACGAAAAAACCTATAAATAGTTATTTAATGCTGAAATTTTAAAATATTCTTAAATATAGTGAACAAAATGATAATAAAATATGTATTCGTATTATTCATTTCTTTAGCAAATAGTTATTATATTTCAATCTAATTCCATTCAACCAAGTTCGTAGACTGGTAGTGTGAAGCATATGCAAACGAATTAAAATAAATAAATAAAAACGTGTGTGAGTTCTTATTGTTATAACTGCTCTTGCAGTTATAGAAGATTGATCAATTTTTATATATAATTGCCTGAGCATTTTACATGTCGTTCCTGATGTTTCTTATTACTGTGAATTTCCATCATGAAATTAAGTAAATTTTCTATGTCATCCTCTTAAATTCAGCAATTTTATTTGAATATTTCTTGAACAACTAGCACTGTTATAATGGCTACAGAAATGGCCAGATTGTGATAGCTATAAATGGGATGGGAAATTTGGTATTTATAGTTGTCATAAATTAAGTTTTAATTAGGGACTTTATTGTATATAAAAGCCCCATAATTTTTTTTAGAAAATCTTATATTTTACAAAATGGACCAATTGAGAAAAGTTCCAATGTAATTAATATACTGCGTAAATTAATGAATAGTATATAAATACTAATAAAATTTTCACACATCAAAACATCATTTATACCTTTTTAAAAAGTATATGTTATTAATATTTGTACATCACTTATTAATTTACATGGTGCATTAGTACTATTAACTTTTTTTTTATCTATATGAAAGGAGAGAATTTAATTTATTTCATCCAATAGATGAACATGTTCGCTGGTCTATCTTCATACCATATGGGCCGCCAGAGTTTCCACGTTTATTATTTGTATATCAATTTTTTTTTTTTTTACTATTATTAACGATATCATTCAGGTTATGAGATCTTTAACGAGATAAAGATTTATATCCTACATGATATAATTAACTTCTTCTTTTTTTAATGTAAAGTGTGAAAATTGTCGAAATCGGCTAAGAAAACCTTTTGTATTAAAATTGTAGAAGGCAATTCGATTAAATTGAACTCATTTCTATTACTCATTCGAACACATTTTGCTGTCCCTATTGTGATTGGAAATGGAGGAGCTATGCAGGTTCAAAATAGTGTCGAAGGGTCTCGTTAATGCACGTTTAGGAACTTATTATTGCCTTTTGTTGATAATAAGGATTAAAAAAATTATATTTTTAATATTGACCATATACTTTATCGATTTTTTTTTTTTTATATTTAGCATCATAATAACCATCTCAAGATACTCATTAATGTTAGTTACTATAGTTATGTTGATAGGCTTTTTCAGGTCCAAATTCCAAAAGCCCAAGCCTAAGTATCTTAGCATGCTCGAGGTCTCCCTAAGCACTTCTTTGGGTCGACAGTTTGGCCCCACTTAGCAAAACAACTGACTTAGCCTCTGCAAAAACTGCTTCCTAAGCTCAAGTGTGGCTTGACAATTGGTGTGCCCACTAACAGCACAACCTTCTTAAGCTACCCTAAGCACTCTTTTGATTCTAACCAACCAAAGACCTTAGAAGCCTCAATCAACGTTCTTGAGATGCCCGACTCCTTGATACTTAAGACCTTGAAGGCTCCATAGTCTTCAAGGTAGCCAAATCCATCGCTTTATAGATCCCCGTTGACTTCAACCCTAAGCACCTACCTAGTGCTCAACATGTAACCTAAGGACTATGACTCCACAACTACTTTGCTCATCTTTCTTCTCTCTGCTTATTAAATACTGCATAACAGCTTACTATATTGCTTGAGTGTCTAGCCATCTAGACTATGGTGGCTACTCATATTGATGTGATAAGCTCTCTTTCTTAAAGCCACCAAACAGCAAAAAGGAATCATTTTTTTCTCGTACTAAGCATGCCCTCCTGTGCGTGACATGTATAAGCCAATCATCTCGAGCCATGTGTCCTTCACATGTAAAAATCATGCTATATAAATAGGGTATGAAGTCATAGGAACAAGGATCGTAACTTGAGCACTCTTTATACACTTAAACACCCTAAAAGTGGTCAAAATAATTTCCTTTCCTCTCCTTTCCTTTCATTCTCTTCTTGCTAACATTAGCATCAGAGGACCCACACTAACACTATCACTAGGGGCTTTCTTATAGGTATATTGTCACACACTACTACCAGACTACCAAGAGACTATGAGAACCACCATTCTGATATTCACTATCAATAAGTTGTATCATAAAACCATATAATTCATCATCTAACCATCGAGAACAACTCATATAAATTAATACGTTGATATTTACTTGTTTTAGTTCCTAAATGATTTTAACTCGAGTTAGCAATTAAGCAAACTCTATAACACAATCATTTAAAAGTGATCATATGATGCAATCACTTTTAAATATAATTAATGTTTCTCTTTTACTGTAATATGAGGTGATTTGATGTAAAAAGTAAAACTTACATTAGCAAAAATGACATTGGCAACACTCTTTACAAAGGCCATTAACAGCCTCCATAAAGGTCGTCAACGATTTTTGTTCAAAAAGAACTTGTATGAGGAGATCTAAAAGATTTCTTCTTTTGATACTTGATAAGTATTCTTAGGATGCACATAAATTAAAATATAATAAAAAGGGAAAACGAATGGGATCCTCTATTTTTCCTTACCTTATGATTAGATTGAGAAAAAGAAAAAGGAGGGAAAGAATTGGATAGGAAATGTTTTCTCTTCAATTCTTTTCCCTTGTTTGAAAAAATTTGCAAAAATGAATGTTTTTTGAAAATATTTTTATGAGTTTTACAAAAATTCATTTTCTCTAATTTAGAGTGAATTAGGAAAAAAAAAGCTTGAGATTTTACTTAAATACCCTTATAAAAAAAGTAAATTTTAAAAATTCAAGGATATTTTATAATTTAATAAATTAAAAAAATATATTTTATTAACTTTCCCTCGGTAATCATTCCTTCTTATTCCTTTCTTATTCAAACAATAATTTTTCTTCTATTTTCTTTTTTTCTTATTTCTTTCCTCTCATTTTCTTTTCTTTCAATTCTTTTTCTAGTTTCTTTCTATTTACCATTCAAAAAACCGATACATGCAATTAACAATTAAAATCATAAAAAAAAAATGATATCATACAAATATTTTTAAGATTTAAATAATTATAATTATTAATTTAAAAATCGAAGCAAATCGGGCGAGCATTGATACAGAAAATCCAAATCAAGCGTACTATATATCCAATAGGAGGTCATATCGTAAAACGGTGGGGCATGCAGTGTGCACAAGTCTCAAGACAAGCCCCCAATCAACATATGGCTGAATTGCTTAGCTCGGCAGTCGATGCATTACTACTACGCGCAGGGCTAGGGATAGGGCTATGGGGTACCGGCAGGTGAGTAAAAGGACAAGGCTGGCCTGTGGTCCCTCTTCCTCACATTGGCCATTTCGTTCAGAAAACCGCGTTTCATCCTCACGTTCACTCGTTTTCTTTTTGCGGCGATCGTCTGAATGGGTAGAAAGCAACAAATTATATATGGATGCGAGAACCATGATTTATGCAATCATAATTGAAAATACATCGTCAATTCTTACGTGGTAAATTCCTTTTTCAAAAAAAGTAAATTACAAAAACAGATATGCTTTTTCGGAGTAGTTGTAATTTGTCGGTGCATATTTTTTTAGAATTTTTAATAAATCTGTAACTTATATTACTATCTACTAAGAGTAAGCAAGCTAACATTGATACACAAAATCGCTATTCGTACATACTCGGTTAGATAGATTCTTAATGGTTATTAAGAAATTATTGAATAAGTTTTAAGATAAATTTTCCAAATATTGCTATTGTTGGACAACTCGTACTCAAAAATATAAATGATACAAACTTTATGTGTTATGTATCAACTCTAAAAAAATTATTAAATAATATTAACAAAATAAATAATAAAAATGATAATATTTTACTTTTCGGCCAATACATGTTTTAAGAAAAAGAAAAAAGAAGAAAAGCTTGAGACCATTAATAGACCTAAACAGCTAACCTAATGCCACCTCCCTCGATTTATTTATTTTTTTATTCTTCCCCACTTTCCTCTTCAAATTACATTTTCCTTTCTTTTCTCTTGTTATTTCTCCTTTGCTTAGTGGTAAAGATCAAATAAATTTGAAATAATGAAAGTAGGAAAAATTATTCTTTTAATTTTGTAGATTTATTATTGTTTCATTAATTTCATATATGAAAACTTATAATATCATATATAAATTACATTTTAATATTATATAACCTTGAAATTTATAGGAAATGAAACAAAATTTATAAACTCCATATGATATAGACCTTATAAGATACACGTTTCAGAATGATTTCAAGATAATGTAGGGTAAGTCCTAGTTTTAAATTTTGAGAACTTGTGTCATATAGAATAAGGTATGAGTAAAGTCTATACCTATTTTGTATCAGCTCACTTTTGCTATTTATTAAGCAATTATTGTGATTTGATCAAGATAGTACAAGACATACATGTGCTCTCGCAACAAAATCACGAATCACACATAAATCGAATAGAAGAATACATTCTCCTCAATCTCAAACCTTAAAGCAAAAATTTTATGAATATGCAGTTTTTTCTAATTTAGGGTTCATGTGGGATTTAGGACTTTGTTCACGTGTTATGTGCTATTTTTATCGGCCCTTTACATTTGGTTAATGGAGAACAATATAGATTATGTATTTGCAAACATATAAAATATATATCAATAAATTGTAAAGGCTTGATAAGACTTAACTATTTTCATAATTTTCGTCGGCATAAAAAAAATGGAATTGGATTTAATGAAATGGTTTTGAACCTAGAATCTGGAATTAAATGGATAAAAAAGAAAATATTTGTAGTATTTCAGTGCTCGGATCAAAAATCAACCCAAAAGTGTTTCAATCAATTAACTGTCAACTCTTACTTCCTCATTCATGAAATAGATCAAAACCTTACTCATTGGTTATTTTAGAAAAATTGTATATATGTACATATATATGCATATGTTTGTGTAAAGTTTTTTCCTCAGTTGCTATTATGGTATGATGGTTTTTACTGCCTAACTTTCAACTCACAATTTACAATAGCCACAATTTACCCCTTTTTTATTCTTTGTTTCTCAATACCAAATATACTGATTTAATATTACTAGTGCTAACCTTGACATCAAGCGAGTAAAACCTAAATTCTATTCAATTATGCATGTCGAATCATTAACACGAACAAAGTAGAGTTGTAAATCATTCATCAATTAAATCATCAAAAGAATGGAAACAAAAAGTCAAAGCAAGTTAGTCTCATCCAAAAGTGAGTCCCATAGTGCTCAAAAACTTAGTTGTATTGATAGTTGCCAACATCAAAAGTAGATCAAGAGCCTTAAGCTAAAGAGTTTAGTTCTGATTTTCCTCAATTATATTGGTTAATTTTGAGGAACCATAACGTTTCACATATGAAAAGTTATAGAGCCCATAGCAATTTAATAGGGATTAGTTTGAGTCTACTTTTATATGAACCAAACTTTATGCTGTTTTGGTTATTTGGGAAGTTGAATTTACTAGTTTTAGCAAGATATCATAGAAAGTTTATCTTGTCTTATTTTCTTTTCTTATTTTGTAGAATATGGATTATATTCACTTTCCTTATTTTATTATAGAGTTGTGGGACTATAAATACCCTAAGATCATTTATGTTTTCAATCTCTTGACAATAATACAATTTTTATTCTCCTATGATTGTGTCCATCATACTACACATTACGTTAGTTGGTATCAAAGTAAAGATATTGACTAGTGGTAATGGCAACGGTCCTCATGATGGTGTTCAAGAGACTTAGGTCTCAATTCAAGGGGGGTGAAACTGAAAACACATTGCAACATTTAAAGCAACGTCTAAAGTAACTAATGGACTGCAAATTCCAATGTTTCAAGGAGCGCTTTGAGGAGATTATGAATCGTTTCGATAGTCTAAGAATTGATACTTACAAGAGGTAGCATGACAATTGAAGGTCAGGGGTAGATATGGCTCGTAGTGACCACATTGATAGGCTTACTCCTATTTGAAGGTAGTACGTCTATAATCTAGATGATGATTCTGAGGATTCAGATCAATATGAATTATTTAGTTATGACAAATGACAACCTTATTAAGGTAATAGAAGGGGAAACATTTATGGTGATGAGGATAGGGATTCTGGAGACTTAAGATTAAAGGTAGATATTCTTTACTTCAATGGAAGTTTAGGAATAGAAGAGTTTCTAGATTAGATTTCAAAGACTAGCATATTTTTTTTTATTATTTGGAGATTCCACTTGAAAAGAAAGTTAGATTGGTGGCTTGTAAATTAAAATGAGGAGCTTCTGCATGGTATGAACTAGTCTAGTACAGAACGAAAGGGTAAAGGCCTTGTATGTACTTGGTATAAGATGTATTACGTGTTGATGAGAGAACTCTTACCTCCAAATTATAAGAAGATTTGGCTTCAACAATACCAACGCTGTCAGTAGGGGAATAAATCTATTTACGAGTGTACTACAAAATTCATGAGGTTAGCAAAAAGGAAGTAACGTTCACAAATCAGAAGGTAGTAGGTTGCTAGGTGTTTAGATGGATTAAGACTAGCCTTAAGGGTAGAATTAGTGTTTAAGTTATCAAAACCTTATCAAAAGCCAAGAACATGGCTTTGAAAATAGAATTGATGATGCAAGAGCATAACAAAAGGGGCTATGATAGCTATAAAACTATTAGGTTGAGTGAAAGTTCCAAACTCATATCAAAAGCAACTATCAGAGGCAATAGAAGCAAATGCACACCAAAAGAGAAAGTTACAAGCAAATCCCCTATTTTAGAAGCTAAAGGAAAGAAGGATAGGGAGGTAAAAAATCCTTATGCCAAGCCTGCTATAGACGAATGCTTCAAATGTAATCAACTAGGTTGTAAGTCAAATGAATGTTCCATGAGAAAGATAGTGAATATCGTGGAGAAAGATGAAGAAGATAAGGATGTCTATTCTGGACCAGATGGAGATGAGGAGGAGGAGTATGAAGATGAAGGAAAAAACTTATATACTTGAGAGATTGATGTTATCTCCAAAACTCAAGATCAAACTCAGCACCATCAGTTGTTTAGAACTAGGTGCACTGTCAATGATAACGTTTTTGGAGTTATCATTAATAGTGGTAGCTGTAAGAACATCATTTCAGGAAGCTGTGAAGAAGTTGAAACTGATTGTGGAAAAACATCTTAACCCTTACACTTTTATGTATATCAAAGCAGCAGCAAGAAAGGTAGAGATAATAAAAAGATGCAAGGTACTGTTTTAAATTGGTAAGTACCATGATGAAGTTTATTATGATGTTATTTATATGGATGCTTGTCATATATTGTTTGGTGGACCTTAGCAATATGATATTGATGCCTAATATTCGAATAAGAGTAATGTCTATAAATTAGAGAAGGAATGTGTGAAGCATGCTTTGTTGCCATTAAAGTTCAAGTCAAAGGCTTCTAAAAAGAGTACTTTCTTGTCCATTGCTAGTAAGTGTAAGTCTCGTAATCTGGTGTTCAAGATTCAAACTATAAAGTTTAGTGCAATTGAGTAAATTGTTCAATCAAGTCCAAATTTTATGACAAAGTTAGGAATACCAATAAAAGTGATCCCATAAGTTTAGATTTAGGAAAATAAATAATAAAATAATTAATTATTATAATATTAAATTATATGTATATTTTCTGTTATTTATCGAAAACGTATAAAACGAGTTCTGATAATTAATGAATCTATAAAGATAAATTATACACATACTAAAAATCATAAAATAATTTAAATAATATTTAGGAGTATTTAATTGTACTATATATGTATTTATATATCGATAAAAACATACGAAATGACTTAAAATGCTTAAAATATACTAAATTAATACTAAACAATTAAAGAGAATTCATAAATAATTAAGAAAAAATCAAGAAAAATAAGAAAAAAGTGTGGAAATGGGGCGTGGCTAATTGGAAATGGAGAATGGAAAGCAACCAATTAAAATCAACTATCTAGAAAGTAAAAAGATAAGAGATAAGGGGCATTTGTCACTTTAGAAATTAAAGAAAATATCCAAACCAGCCCTATAAATTTGAAAAGTTTCTTTTGGAATTCATTTAGACATGTTAGGAGTTTAGGAAAATTAGAATGAGATCAAAAAGAGAAGAAAGGATAATTTTACAAAAAATGTGTACAACTGGAGCTTATAAGAGGAAACCATATTCGATGACCACTTGGGGAGGGGAGACCACCACCACTACAATGTTAGCCGCCGCTAGTGGCGATAGATCCATCAAACAGTGAGTTCAAGTTTCATTTCCAATTTTGTTTAAATTATTAAAAATATAAAAAATATTTAGAAAATTATGAAAATTTTTCTTTTGAGATATTTTTGTATATAGATTTAGGAAAAATTTTAGTTTGATGATTTTATATCTAAAAATATACTATCCTTAAGAAATTTCACAAACTTGAGTTTTGTTTGATTTAGAAATAAATGATCCTAGGAATGTATTTTTGACTTTAAAATTTTTGTGTAGACTACTTGGGATACATACTATAGTGCTATGAAGACTTTTTCCCAAAATTTTTTTTTTTAATTTTTATTTAATTTTTCAACTAAAAATCATGCATAAAAGGTAATTAGTGAGCTTAATTTTGTGATTTAAGATTAATTTACTGAAAATTATGATTTAGTATGTTATTAAACATCCTTAGATGTTAATTACTGATGTGGGATGATATTTGGGGAGTTGGAGTATTAATTGTGTGTATTGTGCATATTAGGTAATAATAAATGAATGTTGAGTAAAAGTAAATAATTAAGTTAATTTTATGATTTAGGGTTAGTTTGGTTTATATTCTGATTTAGGATTAATTTAGATATCTTGGAATGTTAGTTAAAGATGAGAGATGTAAATTATGGTATTGGAGAGGTTAGATATATGCTTTATGTGTAGATTAAGTAGTAATAGGTAATATGTGAAATATGAAGATTAAATAAGTAAAAAATATTAAGTTAAATTGACAATATTATAAATAGGAGAATATTATAAATTTGGTTTGAAAGGTAAATTTAATAAATTATGCGAAAATGTAGGTTATTCTTACATCGGGAGCTAATTCAGTAGTTAAAGTATGAATATAGTATATTGTACTAATCAAAATACTGATTAAGAGCTAAAACGTAAATTTAGGATATCTAAGCATAATTAGATGAATTTCACATTTTAGTTCGAGAGGAATTCTTAGGGTTTACAAATAAAAATAGTAAGCAGAAGTTAAAACCAAACTAAATTTATAAATTGACTCAGAAATTGAATCAAAAATTAATTTAAAACTAGTTCGCTTATAAGAGATATAAAATTTGAATAATTGAATAAAATCATAATCTTAAACTAAAAACTAATGACTTAAAACTTATGTGTATATATACACACACATGTGTATAAGTAGTTACGTTAAATATAGATTATTCTTATATAAGAATATAATTCAGAAGTAGATTCCGAATTAGGATTAATATAAGTATATTAGATAGTAAGTCAAAAACCTAAACTTAAACCAAAAGCTATGCTCATTAAATAAACCGTAAGAAAAAGGGTTAAAAAACATTTAAAAGACTTATAAACAAAAAGTAATAGAAAGAAAAAGGTGAACTAAAACCTAATTCAGAAGCTAAAACCGTAAATAAAATAAGAAACAATTCGAAACCTGGTTGAACAGGAGAAGTAATTCTAAGATACTTAAACCTAAATCACTAAATATAAAAAGGTCATAAACCAAATATAATCATAATCTAAATTATATAACAAAACATATCTATGGTAGTTATGTGGAAACTAAAACAACATTTGTATTATAGGAATTATAGGCAATGGCTTATGCGAGTTGCACCTTGAGGGAGCAAGCGGAAAGTTTAAGTAAGTTGGGATTAATATGTTACCATATTTTGCAATATTTAGAGGCTTGAAATTGTATTTGGTTGTGTTTGCTAGATAATTGATTGTGTGCATGCCTATATGTAATTGTGTTTGAGTTTGATGATATGATTCTAGTTTAATGCTTTAGCTTATATTCGTGTGATTTATTGAAATGATTGAATACTTTAAACCAGATCTAATTAAATATATGACTTATAATTCTAAATTAGACCTGCATAGCAATCAATTAGGGGAAACATTAAGGTTCTCCGATCAAATACCGATCCCTTTGAAATGAATAGCATTAGTTTGCATAATGGGTCCATTTTTCATCCTTAGTAGAACTAAGTGACAGGTGAGAAAGTCGCGGCAAAAGTAAACTCAATGATTCGAAGGTAGTTACGGGAGGAGCGGTGTCTCTATTGCACAATAAATATGGAAACTCTTCAACCCAAATTACAGCACGTGTAATTTCTCTAATTTCACAATGGACCAAACCACGTTGTGCGATGGCATTTGCTTGAATATGCATTACATCTAATTAATTTGGTTGATAATCCTGTTTGTGTTTAATGTATAGTTTTAAGTCTCCATCCCAACTTACTGAGTTATTAATTGCTCACATCTCTATAGATGTTGTTGTAGGTATTAGTTAAGAAATTGCTATATAACTACCTTAAAGCTAGCAACTACTGGATCTTGAGGAAAGAGGATATGAAATCGAGGCTTACATACACTATCAATTTTAGGCATTATTTTTAAAGCTTTTAGTATTAATTTATGTATTACTCAAGTAGATTATGATTAGGTTACTAAATTTTGTAAACATACTCAAATTATTTAGTGTAAATATGTATTTTTCATAATTTTATAATCAAATAACATGTTTAATTTATTAACTATTTACTTCAACGCAAGTTAGTCGTAGATACCTTATGTAAATTAAGTTTAAGATAGCAGCTGTAAGGTTAGCTTTTATCCAAAAATGATTTATACGATAGGTGTGTTAGGACTCTACCACTTCAGAGCAAGACAATAAGTTTAATTTTGAAATTAAAGAGACAAGAGGGCTACATTTCTTAGTAGTTAAGCAAGTGATGAATGATGTTGAATTGCAAGTAGGGGAGCATCCAAAGCTAATGAATCCTTTGTTACAAGAATTTAAAGACTTGTTGTTAAAAGAGATTCCAGATGGATTACCTCTCACGAAGGACATCTAACATCAAATTAATTTTATTCTTGGGGCAAGTTTTCCAAACTAACCACGCTATAGAATAAATCTAAGGGAAAGCAAGATTTTGAAGGAAAAGGTAGAAGAGTTGCTTCATAAGGTTCTTATACAAGAAAGCACAAGACCTTGTGTTATTCCTACACTTCTTGCTCCAAAGAAAAATGGGAGTAGAATGTGTATTAATAGCAAGGGTGTTAACAAAATCACAATGGTATATAAATTGCCAATCCTAAGATTGGATGATATGTTGGACAATTTGCATGGTGCTAGATCTAAAATTCATTTGAAGAATTCAAATTTGACTAAAAGATGAATGGAAGATAGTATTTAAGACTAAGAAAGGGTTGTATGAATGGTTAGTAAAGCCATCGAGATTTTCTAATGCTTCTAATACCTTCATGAGATTGATGAATTAACTATTAAAACCATTCATTGGAAAATTTATGGTTGTATATTTCAATGATATCCTGATTTATTACACTTGAGGCATGGTAAACAAACTGCTATTCATGGGATTCGTTATATCTTCAAAAGGCATACGTATTGATGACTCTAAGGTTAGAGTAATAAGAGATTAGCCTACGTTCAAGAACATTTTTCAATTGCGAAGTTTCTGTATGTTAGCTACATTTCATAAAAAATTTCACTATGATTATAGTATCAATGATAGTGTTTGAAGAAAGGGAAGCTTCATTGTGGGGAGGAGGTTACCAATAGCTTTGCGATTTTGAAGAAAAAGCTATGTATTGTTATAGTATTGGCTTTACTAAATTTCAACAAGTTATTTGAAGTGATGTAAGAGGGTTGGGAATAGGAGTTGTCCTATATCAAGAGAAAAGGCCAATAACATTTTTTATTAAGAAGCTGAGTGATGCTAGGCAAAAATGAAGTACTTATCTCAATGATTTTTATTTAATTGTACATCCCCTTAAAACTTAGGAACTAAGGAGTTTGTATTGTACTCTGATCATGAGAATCTAAAGTATCTAAGTTGTTAGAAGCTAACTAGCAGTAAGAAGCATGTAAGATAATGCTAGTTTTTGCTGAAATTTTCTTGTAGATTAAAGTATAAATCAAGTGTTCAGAATTAAGTTGTTGATGCTCTTAGCAAAAGAGCCTCTTTATCACTTACCTTGATCAATGAAGTCATTGGGTTTATATAACTTAAGGGTGAATATGAGTAAGATGAGGATTATGCTGAAATTTGGAGTAGAATCTCTCAAAATCAACCTTTTGATAGATTCTATATGCATGATGGGTTTCTTATGCATAGGAATCCATTATGCTTACTCAAAACTTCTCTTAAGGTGCAAGTGATTCAAGAATTGCATGGTAAAGGATTAGAAGGTCACTTGCAAAGAGATAAGATACGTGTAATAGTGAAGGAAAGGTTTTATTAGCCACATCTAAGGAGAGATATCTACAAATTTGTTGAGAGATGTACTGTATGTTAGAGAACTAAGAGACAGTTCTAGAATACTGGGTTGTATAGGTTATTACCAATGCTAGAAAATATTTAGGAGGATTTATTCATGGATTTTGTGTTGGATTTGTTAAGAACTCAAAGGGGAGTTGATTTTGTGTTTGTAGTGGTTGATAGATTTTTGAAAATGGCTCATTTTATTCCATGTAAGAAGACTTTTGATATAATGGAAATTGGCATATTAGTCTTTAAAGAGGTTCTTAGAATATAAGGCATTCCAAAATCTATCACTTTTGACCAAAATACAAAGTTTGTGAATTACTTCTAGAAAATCGTATGGAAGATATTTGATTCTTTCTTGAATTTTAGCAACATTATAACCTAGAGACTAATGGGTAAACAAAAGATATCAACAATTGCTTAGGAAATCTGATTAGAAGTATTTGTGGAGATAAGCCGAGATAGTAGGGTGTTGCATTAGCTTAAGTAGAGTTTGCATACAAAATGTTGTTCATAATGCTACTAAAAGATCGCCATTTTCAATTATGTACATAAAGGTGCTAAAGAATATGTTTGATTTGATTCAGTTGCATAAAGGGAAAGGAAAGGGTATTTAGGCTAAGAATATGGTTGAGCATATTGTAGAAGTAGATAAGTAGGTGAAGAAAAAGCTTGAATATGTGAGTCAAAAGTACAAAACAACTACTAATAAGCCTAGAAGAGTTGAGACATTCAATGAAGGAGGTCAAGTCATTGTGTGCCTTTGGAAGGGGAAATTTCCAATGGGTTCTTATAATAAATTACAACAGAAGAAGTGTAGTCCTTAAAGGATACTTTAAAAGGTGAATGACAATGCTTATGTCATTGATCTTCCCAAAAGCATGAACATTTCAAGAACTTTTAATGTTGCAAATTTATCCTTGTATCATGATCCCACATAACCTCTTTATCTAAACTCAAGCTTAAGCTTTTCCCAAGTGGGGGAGACTAATTCCAATGAAATAGATTTGTAAGTCATGGATCAATTGGATTATTAGAACAAGGGAAAGAAGAAGTTAGAAGTTGGTCAACCTCATCCAAAACTGAGTCACAAATGCTCAAAAAAATAGTTGGTTAGTAGCTGTGGACATTAGAAGTGGATCAAAAGCCTTGAGTACAGGAGTTTAGTTTTGATTTTCTGCAGTTATATTAGTCAACTTTGGGGGAATCATAACTTTTGGCATATGAAGAGTTATGGAGCCCATATCACGTTAAAGATCCGTTTGAGTCTACTTTTACATGTACCAAACTACTACACCATTTGAGTTATTTAGAAAGTCAAATTTATTAGTTTTACTAATATATCATGTGGGTTAGGGATTCATTTGTTAGTCTAGGAGGTTTATCTTTCTTATTTTCTTTTCTTATTTTGTGGGATATGGATTTTATTCACTTTCCTTATTTTATTATAAGGTTGTAGGATTATAAATATCCTAAAATCATTTGTATTAATAATATAATTTTTATTTTCCCATAATTGTGTCAATCACACTATACATTGTGTCGATTATGGACGCCTACATAAGAAAGTTGTTGTTGTCCATATATCATAATGGAAAACTTATTAATTAATTAGTACGTAAGTTAGTGATACAATGTTATTTTGCTCAAGCATTTTGATAAGTTAAGTTAAGAATCTATAGAAATTTTAGTATTTGTTATACTAACACCTGAATTCTTAAAATCATGCATCTTACCTTTCAACATGTGTTGGCCCCACAGTTGTTAACTGTATGGGATGTATACAGACTATAACATTTTGGTTGGATTGAGGGAATGAATGAGTAGGGGATGAAAATTTAGAAAATCAAGACACTTTCTATTGTCTGATAAAGAAGGGAAAGGAAGAAGGAATATATATGGAGAGGAATTAGGAATATATATGGAAAGGAATTGTCTCCCTTAAGACAACCAAAAGCTATTCCCTCTAAATGGAAAGAATTAGAGGGAATTATTTTGAAATTAATTCATTACTCTTATAGTAAAAACATATCTAAAGTCGTAGGGTTCTCTTTTTTTTTCGATATTTTGATAAATTAAACAATATTATTATTAATTTTTCCTCCACATCCATTCATTCCCTAACCAAATAAGGGAACTTATATTTTTTTTTCCCTTTACATTCTTTTCTATCTAATTCTTTCCTCCCACTTTCATTACTTAATTCTTTCCCCCTTACTAAACATAATGTAAAGTTAACCTAGTATTACTAAGAGTTAATTAATGAAAAAGAAAAAAGAAAAAAATAACGATAACATAGAGAGAAAAAAAAAAACAATATATATTCTTTATTATTATAGCTAAAGGGGGGAATTGTACAATTTCAAATGGGGCATAGATAAATTAAAACAATGTATAAGCAATTTACCAACTTCTTGTGTTAGATTGTGGCTTGAATTATATATTCTAACTTGAGATATTTTGGGATGGTAGAAGTCTTCATTGGTTCTTCCATTTTTCTTTTTCCTTTTCTTTTTTGTTAACATTTGAGGTTATGCATTTTTTACCAAGAGCTTATAAAGAAAAATTAGTCGATTGGGCTTCAAAAGTAAACTACCCCAATGAACACTAAATGGGGTTTCTCTAGTACATGACTATGGCAGAATATGCTTAAACCTTCCTCATTTGTTACCTATAAAGATGCATATTTAGAGAAAGAAACCTAAATATAACACTTTTTAGACTAATCAAGATAGAAATAAAGCTGGACAATTTTAGAGTTGCCATGTAATGCTTATAATGTGTTGTATGACATGTCCCATTAAATATCATTAAAAAAATTACAAATGAGTTGTTAATAGAACCAAACAAATGAATAATGAATACATGCATTTCTTATTTAAGTGTGTAATTTTAATTTTTGGAACCATCCCATACTAACGTATTTTTAGAGTAACAATTATTTATCAGCATGGCAAAATAATATAAAAAGAATAAAACAATACAACATAAGACGTATAATACAAGAATACCATCTTAAGTCTCATGCAACCTTCTATGCAAATCTTTTTAGAAGATAAGAGGTGATAGGATCATGGAGAGAGAGAGAGAGATTTAAGAAAAAACAAGTGAATATAGAGTAAGTTTAGAAGCAACTCTAGACCTATTTAAGCTCAAGAGGTTGATACATAAGATCAACCAAGGATACACTAAACAAAAAGTGAATCAAGGCAAGATTGATCAGTTGGTAAACCTAGGGGTCATCGACCATCCACAATTGATCGGGGCATAATAAGGCTAGTGAAGTACCATGAAAAAAATAAATTTAAAAGAGGTTGATTCACTAATTAATTGATATATATATATATATATATATAATTACAAGAAATAAATGATTGGGAGTGCCTTATCCTTATAAGAATTACAATAGCCGAAAATTGAAACTTTAGCTACAAAATAAAAGAGAAAAGAAATTCCAATCCCCTTTGTTTGTTGCCATGACAAAAATAGAGAGGTAAGGGAATTTCCTTCCTTCAACTTTCTTTTTTTTCAATGTTTTCAATTTATAGATAGCCTTAATGTGACAAAGCATTCTGTAGGAAATTTGTAAGTAACAACAAAAAGAAATATACCGAACATTAAGATATGTGAGGTTTGTTTAATTAGGTAAGATATCTCTTACGGTGATTTGGTTCTATGGTGAATTAAGGCAAACCTCATGTTGTTATATGGATTCGAGTGATCAAAGATGATATTGGTGGTGTAGCATAAGTCTTACATAATGGCCTAGTGTTTGCTCTTTAGGAAGGTAAAAATCTAGAACAATTAAATGATTAATTATTGAAGGTTTAAGAGCCTAATACAAGGTTTATTCACAAGGAAATCAAGACCTAATGATTTGTGAAGGCTTTTTGGTAACTTGTAAGTAAGTTTTATTAATAATAGTTATGAAGAATAGTAACCATTCCGATCCTTACTAAAAGTTCAAATTATGAAAGTTATAGGATACATTCTAATGTATAGTGAAAATATATCTTATAGTCCCTCCCTACTTGGTGATAATCTTTTGCTATATGTTACTTTATAGCGCTCAACACTATCATCAAGTCTATATTCAATTTTATATTACCATTAGTGACCTATGGCTTTCTTATTAGTTGGCAAAATAGTAAGCTCCTAAGTTTAATTAGTTTCTAATGCCTCTAACTCATCATTCATATTATCTACCAATTCTTGATGTTTAACTTCTTATGAATAGGTATGAAGTTCATGAGCAATTAAAACATGTGGCAAAGATGCTATATAATTAGATAGGTAATGATTAAAGGACTAAGGTAAAAATGAAGAATACAAAATGGAAGATGAATGAGAGTTAGAGGATGAACATGATGTATTGTCTAAACATAATACTATGAAGTGAATGTACGTAATCCTAAAGCTATATATGTCATGCTACACAAAGGACCAATAAGATTACATAATACCAGGGGTGGGTCAAGACCAAAAACTATAGTCCAAAATTGAATGATGAGGAAGGGGTTAAGCTAAACTCATGCACAAACGTGTAGATATGACACACCATAACCACTTTACATGAACCAAAACTTGCTAGATATGATGCACTAACTAAGTTGATTGAGTCATTCACCTCTAGTTCTTGCTTAAGGAATTAGATAAGAGCTAAAAGGTGCAAAATGAACTTATGAAGATAAGAAAAAGTTATACGGGAAGAAAGTGTATATTCTATAATGTACACAAAAGGGGCAAATCCATGAAGAACAAAAAGGAATATCCCTACAATTATCGTACATAGTATAGATGTTAGAGACTGATGGCACTAGTTGTTTAGACAAGCATCTGTTATGCATAACAAATTGGTGGATTCCGAAAGTAGCTTGATGAAGTACTTAGGTAAGTTGGCATTTGAACAAGAGTTAGATTGGCCATTGTTTTGCTTGGGCTTCTATCTTAGGCAGCTTGGCAATCTAGTGATCAAGGGATAGGACGACAAGTGCTCAAACAAGTTAGCTTTTGATGAGGATAGCTTGAGAACAACTTGGATGAGCTGACAGTCAAGTTGATTGAGCTATTTAGGAGCTTGAATGTAGTTTAGAGCTGAAGTAGAATCTTAAGTATCGGGTTGCAATTGGAAAAGTAAGATAGACCCAGTCGATAAAGCAAAGTTGATTCTTTAGAACTTGGGCCCAAGGAGAGGATTTGATGGGCCACGATCTTGAGGCCTCTAACTCGAGTAGGATAATGGGTCTATGAAGTCAATTCCTATCAATATAGATTTCTTTCTAATCCTATTTGGTCTTCAAATAGTAGTTATAACATGATATGGACAAGTGGTATCAATAATGTGTGAGGGAGATCATTGATAAACATTAGAAAATGAAGAATTACTAGGAGAACAAGAAAAAGACTCCATAACAAGTACAAAATAATGACAAACAAAAGGGATAATGGTATCATCAAAGGAAATCTACTACAAATTGAAATTAATGACAGTTAAAAGAAGAAGACAAATTGGAGGTTTTATTAAGAAAAGTATTCTCATAAAAAAGAACATCTCTATTAAATTGAAAGACACTTAATAGTAAAGTCAAAAAGCTTGCAGGCTTTTTGTCCATGTATGTAACCAAGAAATATACAACTTGCATCCTAAACTTGCCCTTATAATTAGTCCATTTAGCAACAGATTACAAACGAGCTACATTTAAGATGATCATATGTTAGTAATTCTCCAAACAAAATGTAATAAGGAATTTTCTAATGCTAAACTTTTATAATCATTCAGTTAATAAGGTAAGTGGCCATGAGTACACACTCTCCCAAGACTCTTTCAGCATTCATTCTCAACATAAGCCATGTCAAGAAAGTGTTATGAGTTTCTCTCAACTCTTCCATTTCGTTGTGGAATAAATGTCACAGTGCATTAATGTACCATTCCAAGAATATCAAACAAGGAATGACAAGGCTTAGACAAAAACCTTAAATCCTTATTTAACTTTACTATTTTAGAATTAATAAAGAAGTGATGTGTAGTATCATTGAAAAATTTATCGAAAATTTTAACAACCAAAGACTTATTATATAAAAGATAAGCTTAAGTGCATTGTATGTAGTCATAGAAAATGGTAGGGAAATATTGAGAACCGGTGATGAAAGAAATATGATATGATCCATAATTTTCAATATGTAACAATTAAAAAGCAAATGAGAAATTATGTAGGCTTTGAGAAAAAGGAAGTCTATGTATATTAGCTTCATATGTGTCACACAAGAAATCATCAAGAGTAAGGTCTTTCAAACATTCCAAATGTTATAACTTTGCAAGAGAACTATGGCCTTATCTAACATGAATCAAATTACATGAAAAACTATGATAAGAATATACTTTTTATTCACTATCTCAAACTCCATGACATATAATCCAAAATGTGACTTTATCGATGCAATGCAATGATTAGTTTTCACATCTCGGAATTTGAAAAAAGAACTATGGATAAGTGCTATAAGATGGTGTGTGGAATTAGAATTACAAAAAGTTAAAAGAAGAATTGGATTGCATATAACCTTAAGTGTAGAGGAAGACTTGAATGCAAGTCGTGGAAGAAGAGTATTTTGTATTTTCTTTCTATTTTTTTGTAATATATCACTGTAATGTGAATATAATATTCTCCCTAGTTTGTTAAGATATTTGCACACAATGTAGTGTAAGCTGATACATGTACAATGCTATTACTAAAGGAATATTCTAAGAAGTTACTAAAGTAGACAATACTTGCACTAGGTTATTATTTAGCTAACGGACTCGGCTTTGATACTAGGTTTAGCCCATTTATTCTATAGACAACAGCACCCAACATTCAAACCTGAATTGCTCCACCTGATCCATCTCTTTTTAGATAACTCAATCAAGATATTACCTTTGACATAACATACCTTATCTCTAGAGTTTTCATTACTTCTTCTATCTTGTTCCCTTGAGTTAGGGTTTCACTCCAAGAACCCTAATACCTTTTTTCAATTTGTAACCGTATAGCATCCCTTCCCCCTTCGAAAAACCTTATCCACAAGATTAAGTGAGGAAATCTCAATTGCAAATCTGATATGAATTCCCATGTCACCTCAGATGGCGCTTTTCCTTTCTAGTAAACCAATCCCATTGCATCTGCTCTCCTCCTTCTCTTTACAAACTTCCTTTCTAGAATAAATATTGGTCTAACTCTTCTTCTGTTGTGTTCGCAAGTGATAGAGAAGATGACATGAGCTCAAATCCATGGTACCTCTTCAATTGGGAGACGTGGAAGGTTAGATTCACACCAATCCTTCAAGTAAGGTTAAGCGATGAGTAACTTTCCCAATTTTATAACTAACCTAAAAGGGTTCATAATACCGAAGAGAAGCCTTAGGCTTTCTCGTTTGTTTAAGGCTATTTTGATGATAAGGTTGAAGTTTGAGTAGTATCCCATCACCATGTTAAACTATGTCACTTCTCTTCTTGTTAACCTATTGTGTCATCCTGTTTTGAGCTCTCTTTAGGTGAAACTTGAGCATTTATAAGGTTTTCTCTCTGTCAATCAAGATGGGGTCTACTATAGCGTTAGTTGAGTCACTTAGTATATAAGGCATATCAATTGGGGGTAGGTAATCATACAAAATCTGGAAAAGAGTGTTGTATGTACTAGTATGAAAGCTAGTGTTGTACTACCACTCCACAAGTGCTACGTGTTGTCTCCACTTATGTTGCTCTTCACCCGTTACACATCTTAGGTATGTCTCCAAGTATCTGTTGAAAACTTTGAACTGCCCATCTGTTTGGGGATAATAGGTAGTAGACAAGTTAAGCTTTACTTCCTATAAATGAAATAACTCTTTCCAAAAGTTGCTAAGGGACATGGGGTCTCTATCATTAGTTATGCTCTCTAGCATTCCATGTAACTTGTATACGTTGCTAATATAGGCTTGAGCTACTTGTACAGCTATGTATGGGTATGTAAGTGCAATAAAATGGCCATAATTACTAAACCGATCGAATACAACCATAATGACCTCCTTCCCTCTTGATTTGGGCAACCTATCTATAAAATCCGTAGTGACATCCTTCCAGCAACCATTAAGAAAATGTAAGGGCTATAGAAGTCCCAAGGTAGCCACATTTTCAAATTTATACCTTTAGCAAACTTTGCAAGTGCAAGCAAACTATCTTATCTCCTTCTCCAGCTTAAGCTAGTAAAGAACCTACCTTATTCTTTTGTAAGTGGCCTCAGCTCTAGAATGCTTACCTAGTGCACCTCCATGGTAGAGATGTAGCAATTTATCTTGTAATGGTTGAGAGGGTCTAACGATTACTCTTCCTTTCTTTCTCAATATCCTATCAACAAGAGTAAACTTCTTGGAATGTTGTCTAACATGTAGCTAGGTTAAAACACTACTGTAGGCATCATTCATAGTCCAACTTTACTTAATTTCTTCAAGCAAGTCAACAGTTGCTGTAATGATGGTAAGCCGCAGCAATTTCAGTCCTTATACTCTTAATAGGGCATCAGCTGTAATATTGGTATGTCCACTTTTAAATTTGATCTCATAATCTATTCCAAGCAACTTAGTGAGCCATTTTTGTTGGCTAAGGGTGACCAATTTCTACTTAAGTAAATACTTGAGGCTGTATTAGTCCATTTTGATCATAAAATGTCTTCCAAGGAGGTAATGGCTCCACTTTTCAACAACATACACAAATGCCATAAACTCCTTCTTGTATACTGATAAGCCCTACTGCCTAGGTGACAAAATGTTGCTTAGATAAGCTATATGGTGCTTATCTACACCCTTTCCCACTAGCATCTGTTTTAATAATAAAGGGCTTGTTGAAATCTAAAAGTTTTAGGACGGTGGAACTTACTAGGGCTGCTTTGAGTCTCTTAAAGGCTATAGCAGCATCTTTATTCCATCCAAACTGTCCTTTCTTTAGCAAACAAGTCAGGGGCCTAGAAATGGACTTATAATCTTGTATGACACTTTTGTAATAGCCAATCAATCCTAAAAACCAATGCAACTACTTTAAGTTTTAAGGCACAAGCCATTGAATAATGGCTTCTATCTTTCATGGGTCAACAGCATCCCCTTCTTTTGTGATAATGTATCATAGATATTTAATTTGCATGACTCCACAGGTGCATTTACTCTTTTTTAAAAATAAATTTTCTCTTTTCAACAATTCAAACACAGCATGTAGATGCTTGATATGATCATCCATACAACTATTATAGACAAGAATTTCATTGAAAAATACTAGGACAAATCTCCTAAAAAATGGTTTGAACACATGGTTCATGAGTCCTTAGAAAGTAGAAGGGACATTAGCCAAGCCAAAAGGCATGACTAAAAATTCGTAATGTCCCTCATGCGTCCGAAAAGCAATCTTGTAGACGTTGTTGAGATGTATTCTAATTTTATGGTAGCTTGATCTCAAATCGGGCTTGCTAAAGTAGTTTACCTTATTTAATTCATCAAACAAGTCCTTAACAATAGGAATTGGAAAACGGTCCTTGATGGTGTTTTTATTTAACTCTCTACAATTTATGCACATTCACTAAGTATGATCTTTCTCTTTTACCAATACCACTAGTGATGCAAAGGAGCTATGACTAGGCCAAATTATTCTACTTTCCAACAATTCCTTCATCACATTTTCCAAAATTGTCTTTTGCATGGTAAAATGTCTGTAAGGGTGTAAATTTATTGGATTGGTGTTTTCCTTCAAATGAATTTTGTGATCAAACCCTCTACTAGGTGGTAATGCATTAGGAACTTCAAAGAGTTCATGATACTCTTCAAGTAAGTCAATTAATTCAAGATTAAGCTTAATGTCTTTGTTATCCAACAATGAATATGCAGGGTAGAATTTGATTTGTTGAATAATTGAGAGAGTTTATTTCCTTCTAAATGAGTCACCAGCTCCTCTTTCACTTCTAAAGTGAACTGTCTGCCTCTCTAAGTAAACTACATTTGTAGCTTCTTGAAGTTCCATGTAATCGTTCCCAAATCAGTTGACTAAGCAATCCTTAATATGAGTTCACAACCTATGAGGGGTAGCAAAAATACCTTAGCTTCAAAAACAATTCCTTGCAATACCTAAGTAAAGTTGAGTATCTTGGAGTCGCAAGGAAATACAGTGCCATCAATTAGTGTCATGTTCAAGGAGGGTACACTTTGTAACTTAAACTCTAGCCTTTTGATTAATCTACCATCTACAAAATTTAATGAGCTCTTGTTAGCAATCAGTATGTTAATCAGTCATTTCTTTACATACCCAATGAGCTTCATAAGACCAACATCATTTGTGCCTTACTGTAAAGAGCATAAGGTCAGTTTAGATAAGTCAAAGTCTAACCCCTCTTCACCAATTAGTTCTGTAACAACTTCAATAGTGTCTTCATCATCATCTTCAACTAGCAGCCTGTGGCTAGGCCCAAAGGTCTCATCACACCAAAAACATTGTTTTTTCTATTGTTTTTCTTCTAATTCTTCTAATGTCATACAACGAATAGGTTTAGCATTGGTAGGTAATGGTAAGGCCTTTAGTGGTAAAGTGTTTGGTGTAGATAGTAGGGGTAGAGTGGTTTTGTAGGTAGTTTGGGTGTTTATAATGTATTTGGGTGGTGGGTTTGCCTTGGTAGGGGTTTAATATTGTGTATAGGTTTGATTTTGGGATGGCTAAGTTTTCATGGGGATTTAGTAAGGGTTTAGGTGTCTTTTAGGTCAGCTTCTTGTAGTCTTGCTAATATGTAGGCTTATTGTTGGGTATGGGACTCAAACATGCAAATTAAGTTTTGTAATTCAGGTTTTAGACCAGCAATGAACATGTTAATTTGTTAAGGTTTTGATAGTGTTAGTTAGGACAACAAATTCACAAAAATATTTCCATATACTCAACAAGTGGTCTATGTTGTTGTAGCTTTTTAAGGTCAACCATAAGGTCTTCAAAAGCCTTTTCATTGAATTTAGAACTAAGTGCTCTCTCCAATTCTTAACAAGTCATCTCCCCTTCTTCATGCCTATTATTAATGTAAGAATAACATCATCGGGAGGCTCTATCTTCAAAGTGTAGTGCTGTTAATGACTTTGAATACTTCAAGGGTTGATAAATTTGAAAAAATTGCTCAGCTTGAAATAACTAAGATTTGACATAATCCCCCTTAAAAGTTAGAAATTCTACTTAAGTAGATCAAGTAGGTACTGAATAATCAGGGGCATTAGTAGCTATTATAGTTAACTTAAGTGGCGCTGTAAGACTTGTAGTAGCATCTCTAGTCAGACACTTATTCTTGCCATTGCTCGATACTTTAGGTGAGTTAGTTCTAATGTCATTGAGTTGCTGCTGAATTGCTAAGATTATGGCATTTTGTTTGTCGAGCTGATCTTGCTGTTTGAAGGTTTCTATTAATAGCTTAACCCAACCATTTTCTTTTTTATGCTATTTTTCCTCATGTTCCTTGAATAAGATCCTGATGAGTTCTTCCATTTTATATTGTTCTCTAGTTTTAAGCATGCTACCCACTAAAGTAGCTCTAATAACACTGGATGTATTGAAGAATTGGGTCATATATAACCCTAAGGGCAGAGGGAGACTTGAGTACAAGTGTTAGGAGAAGAGTATTTGTATTATCTTCTTCTTTTTTTTTCTTTTTTTGTAATACATCACTGTAATGTATATATAATATTCTCCTTAGTTTGTTAAGATATTTGCACATAATGCAATACGAGCTAACATGTGTATAATGCTATAACTAAAGGAATATTCTAAGAAGTTACTAGAGTAGATAATAATTGTACTGGGTTTAGCCCATCCATTTTATAGACAATAGCATCCAACATTCAAACCCAAACCACTCCACCAGATCCATCTCCTTTAGACAACCTAATCAAGATATTTACTTTGACATAATACATCCTATCTTTGGAGTCGTCACTACTTCTTCTATCTTGTTCCTTTGAGATAGGGTCTCACAATCCAAGAACCGTAACGCCCCATTTTCGTTTGTAACTAAGATGATTGTCATAAGAAAAGTTTATTAACAATTAACAAGTTATGAGAAAAGTTGGATTTATAGAAAATATCACCAAGGGTCGTATGAAGAATTAAATGCAATAAACCTTTATGATGTACCACCATTAAGTAATTTGATAGGAATTAATGCTACTAATGGATGAATAATATTATGAAGTAATGACTTAAATAGAGTCATATGATCAATGGCATCCATATTAATCATCTAGGAACTTTTACTATTATTCAGGAACTACATAGCAATAAATGTAAAATAAGCCATACTTACCATGCTCCCTTCTTGTGAACTTTTGGCTTTCATCATTTGGATCACTTTTTGATACACTTTTTGTATCACTTGTTCATCAACAATTGAATAAAATGTCATGCCATTATCTATACTAAGCATATGACTGAATGGAGTTTCCATAATTTGATTCGTTCCCACTTTATTTGAATTGTTAATTCTTTTCCCTTTATACCATTCAAGATATTCGATTATTTGAAACAATCATCCATGGTTTGCCCTTCCCTCTTATAATATTTGTAGAGCAACTTGCTTCTTTTTAACCATTTTCCTTTTTATCGTCTAAAACTCTAGTAAAATACAATCTACTTGCGTAACATGCTAATACCTTTGTGACTATTCATGTCAAAGAAGTGATCTATCATTACTTTTCAACTTGTTAAACAAGATAAAATGTCCTATTAATAGATAGTAAGGGTCTCATAGCAAGTATTTGATTCCTATTCGTTTCATATATCTCTAATAATCCCATTAAGAATTATATGAGTTGATTTTGTGATTCAAACTCTAAAAGTCTTTTCTTTAAATTTACTTGTATAGTAGTTCATTCACCCACAATCATAATAAGGATCCCCATTTAGAATTTGAAGTTCATCTTATTGCTAGGTTATTTTAGAAGAGGGCTTCCAAGGCATAGCCAACCTCCTCTAAGGCATAGCTGACCTCTTCAAAGCATAGCCGAAGCCCTTAACACCCAAACTAACTTAATCTACCAGAGTTTAGGCTAAGTTTCCAACTTCAAGGATGACTTTACCAATGCCTAAACTGAACTCTCTAGAGTTTAGCCAACCTCATCAAAAAACCTTATCTAAGCTCTTGACTTCTATTAGCTCCTCAAAACCTAATTCCCCAAGCTTATATTGACCAAATCCAACCTATAAACTTAAATGAAAACTAGGCAAAAACAACTTGGCTAGATAGGCACGTAAAAAACTATCAACAACCTACTCTTAAGATCTTCTCCACAAAATTCAAAGTTAAAGAAAGGATCTCAAGAGGCTTATCTCCATCTCTATCTTGAAATAGATTAGTCAACTCATCTATAAATAGAGGATTAACAATACTGAAGAAATTTTCAGAAACCCTTACTCTACATGTATTATATACTTTCTCTCATTCTTTCTCTAACTTAAGCATCACAATTGTTGTATTCGAACCACTTTTGGCACTCCCAAAGCTTACATGTGTTACCTTGTGTAGGTCTTCCACAACCTTAAGGAATCCAACCACTAACACATCCCATCATTTTTTCAATCGATTGTAGCGTACTCTTACACATTGATTTCCTTGTCTTAAACTACAAACTTTATGTTATAATTGAAACATAAGTGGACCATTTAACTAACCACATTGCTCATTGACTTTTGACTAAATTTCTATGGCAAATTGTGCATATAGAAAATTAAAAACAAATCATTGTCCATAAAATTTAAAATCCAATATCTAATCATGTAATCACACCTTATTCATCAAACTAAATCAAGTGAATTTTCATCAAGCCTTGAAATACTATCATCCATGAATTATTTTGCCCCTAGTGCCATCTTAATTGAGCAACTTTATTCTAGTAAATTAGTTTTAATGAATATAATATTTCCTATTGCTATTTTACAATTATTAAATCTAGAAATATGCAAAAAGGATCCATGTTAAATTGGTCTCCAATTCAATTTCAATTGGACTTTGGTTAAATCTAAGGCTACAAACAAATCAAGTTAAGTCAAGCTGAGTTAAGTTAAATATTTAAAAGCTTAAACTTAGCTCGTTTAAAAAATATTGAGCTCGATTTTGAGTTGAGCTTTTATCGAACCTACATATTTAGGCTCAAGCTTGGTTTGTTAGATAAATGAGTTTTGTTTTGAGTTGAAACTTGCCTCATTTACTAATTGAACTCAAGCTGAGCCGAGCTAAGTGGAGCCTAAAAGCTACTCAAAAGTCTAAACAAAGAAATATATAATTAAATAGATTCATGAATAGTGAATAAGGATTAAGTTTTATATTATATATTATCCTAAAACATATATGTTTATATATATTATATAGATATTAGATTTTGGATTTTAATAACAAATAATATATAATATATATATGATATTTATTTGTAATATATGTAAAACTTATAAGCTTATTCATTACTAAACAAACCAGCTCGCGAGCTTAAGTGAGCAAATTCATAGGCCTAAACTGGAGCCCGAATTTGGCTTATTTAGATAAACATGATTTATATTGAGTTTAAGTTTAGCTAATTTACTAATCAAATTCGAACTGAGTTGAGTTCCAGCAATTCATGAATAGCTTAGCTCATTTTCATCCACCGTTTAACCTCCATTCTAAAAACTAAATCAAACTCCAAATGCTTGCTAATCATGATAAGAAAAAAATCTTATTTTGATGCTCTGAAGACATGTGAGTAAATCATGATGCCAATCTAGACCAGTAACTGTGGTTCAAGAATATTATCAGAAGGAAACAGAATATGAAAGTGAGGCTCAATGTAACAATATCAGGGTCAAAAAGGGAACAGAAGCACCGTTCGGGCAGATTTCTATCAGCTAACAAACAAGCAATTACAAAATTATGGACTCCTCTCCAATAAATAATATTATGGAGGAAAATGAATAGAATGAAATAAGTGAAACGTTTCATAGAATTAGTAGCTGACATGAGGAGAGCTCCTTTTTTTTAGTTGAATTCATTGATCTTACAAATTAAATATGAATCACTCCAATAAAAAAAAAAAAAGGTTACCCAAAATTTTTTTCCCCTACGTTTATTTCCTTGAATATCGATCATATGAAAGTCATACATTTCCCTTAAAAGCCTGCATAGCATAGAAAAAGTTTCGGATATTTTCCTGCCAAGCCGCCTATGCCCACCATTCACCATAGAATTACTTCCATTCCTTCATTGATCATGACGCTTCTGTTTCTAAATTACTTTTATTGCTTCAAGGGAATAATTCAAGATGACAACTTGACTGGCAGCCCATCCCCAGGGCATCTATCACACTTTTAAAAGGGTCTAGAGCAAGTTATTTCGGTTTTTTTTTTTTTCTTTCTTTTAATTGTTGAGAATTAAGATCACATTAAAACAAAAACAAAGCGAAAGAAAAAAAAAAAAAAACGAAAGGAAATCTTTTACATACATACACATTGATATTGATAAGATCGTCTAATTCATCATCTAACCGTTAAAATTCTTATTGTAAATACTTTTATAATTGTCTTAATAATGAGATATTAAATTGGACACTTCTTATAAACAAAACTATAAAAATACCATGAATAAAGCGGCTTTAGCTAATAACCATACGATCCATAACATACAAAAAAAAGTTAGATGGATAGCATGGAAGCCAATTTGAGAGGCGCTTGATGCAGTAGGTTGGAATATGAATTTGCTTATCGGCATCTGCAGCCCAACAATTTGTTCCCATAAAGTTGTAGAAAGATTTATAACCAAAATATCCATTAATGTCATACTTATAATCTGACTATGAATATTGCATTTGAATCACTTCAATTTCAATTGCCGGAATCTATTTCACTATCTCTCTTCTTTAAATTGTTGGGTATTCCGTATTTGGACCACATGCATGTGCCCAAAAAAATCAATTGAAAATGAAACTCATAATAATCACAATCCCATTTTGTAAACTCTATAACAAGCAATATTGTAAAACCTCAACCGAAAGATTGATCTAGGAGTGAAAAAGGATTATGCATCGAGCGGGTCAACTTGAGTCAAATTGGGATCAATAAAAATATTATAAGATAATCTGTATTTATTTATAAAGTAATAAAAATTACCTGTATTCTTGAGAATTGAAAGTTAAGAGTTTTTTACGGTTTATTTTTTATTTTTCTTTTATATACATTTATATTTTTAGCGAATTAGTGTATTTTGTAGAAAATGTAAAATAAAATAATATATTTTAACAAAAAAAAAAACCAATAGATTTTTGTACGAATCAGGTTGGATTGACCAAATCAATTAGGTTGAACCAGGATTACTATTAATAAAGGTTAAAGGAGTAACTCGAACCAGTTTTACGGATGGATCAAATCAAATCGAGTTAAATTAAGTAAGTCAACCCAAATTTGACAATACTAATCATAAGTACATAATCTATTTATATCTATATAGATTATAATTCTCTATATGCACACAATATCTTGTAATATTTGTACTTTATTTGAATTTAGAAGCCAACATACTTTATCTATATACATTACATGTTGTAGTGTTTATCATCAATTTTATCATTTAAAACTAGGGATGATATCAAATGAGGAGAAAATATATATATTATGTACATTTCAAAGAGCACCTTTCAGTATAATGTTAGATAAATTTAAGTAGTTAAGTGCATCACCTTTTAAATATGATATAATGGGTTCAATTCTAACATAGATCATTTTATTTTTTCAACTTTTACTTATTTGTATATTACTGAAATGATATAATCTTTTTTCTTTAATAATTAATAATTTTAAATTTCATTTATTAAAAATTTATAATTATATTAATAAATTCTCCCAAGAAAAAAACTTTAATATTGATTTAAATAAGGTAAATCCGCCCTTGCATCTATCCCTTTTCACATGTACATGTTCTACTTATACTTGAAAGTAAATAACCACATCCTTCGTCTAATAATTACATGCATCTTGCTTGACATAAGTATATAATCTCTTTGTTGCAACAAAATTCTTAAATCTGCAAATTAGCGTAAAGCAAAGTATAAAATAATAACTTATATCAATTTGATTTTGAAGATAGGGTTTTCCACTATAATCCATGTATGCCATTGCCATCTCCTTATAACCAAAAAATATTCAAAATATAGATTTGGAGCTAAAATGATAACATACAAACAATTTTGTGGGTGAGAAAAATGTCAAAGAAAAGGTTTAAATGTCATATACTTTATTTTTTTAATGAAGTTTCAACCTCTCGAGGGCTCTATTCAAATAACCTCTTCAGACTCTATATAAGATAATTTTTCGAGATATGTAACGTCTATTAAATCTTTTTTTTTTTTAACTTACATATGCCCTTTCCAAGAACTTTAATTAATTACGACCCATCAGTTAGCCTCTTTTGTCGTCGAATGATTTTGTGGGACTTGTATCTCCTCAAGCTAAATAGACTAGCTTTCTTTTTCAGATTCTTTGTATGGTACTTACAAATGGGTTTTGCTATTGCATTATGTTTTTGGTTTTATCAACGTAACTAATATGGTTCCATAACTAAATATTTTAGAGGTTATGATGTAGCATATACGCCTTGGGATTATTAAGTTATGACTCATGAATTTAATGTATGTTTTTTTTATATTAATTGTTTTTTTTTTTTTTATCTTTTTCTTAGTTCGTTGTAGAAGATTATTGAGTAGTAATTAAGACTAAGAGGTGATTTTGTAATTAAGCACTTAGAATGTACACCTTAGTTTAGAGAAAATGAGAGCACCTATCATATCATAGGCATACCATTGAATCAATGGTAGTAGATTCAAATTGCTTAAGAGTGGGTTTGGATAACAATGCGACTAGTCATGTTATTAAACAACACAGTCCATGGATTAATTTGTAATTTTCATTCAATAATATCATGATACACCTAAGGATAGACACAAAACCATAGGATGAATTTATTCTAATTAAGTTAATATTATAATCATTTATAGGAAAATATTCACCTGTTATTACAATTGTGTCGCATCTTATATATATATATATGTATATGTATATGTATATGTATATGTATATGCATATGTCATACCCTAAATTAGGGAGTCGTAATAATCATATCATATAAATCAACCTAAACTAGAAGTTAGTCACATTAGCCGTTAATATAGATATAGCTTACACATGTCATCTACCACTCCATAACTTTAAGCCACCCAATTTTGAACCAAGTAGTTATCAATTTGTGTAGTAACTTTTCAAAATAGCTTCTGAAAATAACTTTATGGTTTAAATGCTCAAGAAAAATCAAGTTTTATAAATTGTTTGAAAAACAAAATCTTAAAGTTCATAAAAAGTTCAGGAAATACGTTGATACGAAAAGAGAAAGCAACTACCAAAAATTTATTAAAATCCCTAAGTTTACAGAGTATGAATTAAATGACATTAGTTGAAAACTAAAGGGTTACCTAAAGAGACCCTGTTAGTTTCCTTATCAGTTAGTAAAGTTGATATATAAATTGAAATCTACTCAAATTGTCTTGAATCTCACTCCTTAACCCCGTTTTCTAATTTTTTAGAACTTGGAATAGTATTAGTGAATCTATTAGGGAACCTACAAAACAGCTATGGGAGAATGAGCAAAAACTTGCTCAGTAAGTAGAACGAAGACAATAATATATATTTGACATAAAGCGACCAAGGTTTTCAAGCAATTTCAGTTAGATGTTATGCATGTATAAATAAATGTCATCACATCACAATATCCGGTCCACTCTAATCTAAGTTAAGGAGTTTAACATCTCATACACAAATCAAAACTAAACTGGGGCTTGTAAAAGTGAAGACACACTCCGCCCGAAACTCCACTTCAAACCACAATACCCAACCTTGTTGTGACCTTCTCTCCTATTACTTAGTTCGATTAGGGGTAGAAAGAGAACCATTTTAACTATCCTCATTGAAGGATTTGTGTTTGGCTCGAGAATCTTAGTTGTTCTCTTAATGAGTCATGATGCATGTCCAACTAGAAATTAGGTCGAGTTTAAGTTAGTTTGCTTAAAATCTAGCACTCCAAATAGCACAACCATATTCAAGCATATATGTTGCATACGCATAGGCACAAGCAACCAACCTATAATCACAAATAAGATATATACTAAGGCCTTCAAATGTTCTTAAATAATACTTCAATGTGCAATGAAACACTAATCTTACTTACCTAGACATGTGATGCTTGACGGTTCTGATGATTGGTTTCCTTTGTTTTAATTTACTCCTAAATATTCAATATAATCACTTTAGTGTTACTAAATATAAAGTAAATGAGTTCATTTTAATAATTCAAGTGTGATTATGACTTATCTTTAGCAAGTTGTATAAGCCTTGTATTGAGTTTTACCTTGCTATTGAAGTCTCTACATAAGGTTTTGAAAGCTTGCTTACCATCAAGTTTCGATCTTAGAACCTTCCCATGAAGTCTCTAAACAAGTGTCTTTAAATTTGTAACCTTTCAACCAAGTCACTAAAATTATCCCAGTTATACTCCTTACTCCAGTCAACTCCGTAAACAAACCTTTGAAATCATTCCCTTTAAGCACTCCACAATAATCAATCCTTAGATCAAATCCTTGAAGCAATTTTAATCACATTTCCCTTATCAAATAACATCATGCACAAGTCCATAACATGGGTATAGTTAAGTTCCTTTTACTATACAACTTTCTAATTAAGCTTTTGAATTGAAGATCAAATCATTCTCTTTACGGACCAACCCTCTAAAGATATCTCCAAAGCAATTTCATTTAAGCCTTCTAAACTAGCCAACCCTCTAGCCAAGTCTTTAAAATCATTACAGTGACACTTCTTTTATCAAATAACTTCATAAACATATCTCCAATATATTTAAAGTTAAAATCTTCTCATCAACCTACCTTCTAAACATGTCTTTGAAGTCATTATCACCATGCTTCTTTTACCAAATAAAGTCCTAACTGAGACTCTAACATGGTCATTAGTAAGATCCTTATACTAGTTAACATTCCGGTCAAGTATCTAAACTAAGAATTTAAGTTGCTCTTTTACCAGATTAACCTTCTGAAGAATTATCTGAGCATATTTAATTTACACGTTTGCTCCAAGCGACTCACCCCAACATCTTATTTCTAATTACTAGCATGGTATAACATGATCAAACTACAGATTCATCATACTCATAATCACCATATCATCCAAAGTCTCAAATCATCATATCTTCACCTTAATACATATAAACCATAACTAGTGATTTGTGCATATCTCAAATTTTATTCAATCTAACTAACTCTAGTCTACTCTCTATAGCAACATATATCACAAACAAACTTTAGATATGTTGCATGCTATTTTCTACAAGGTTAGTTACATGAAATTTCCAAAAAATGGCATTTTTCATCAAGTTTAGAGGCTCGAAATTCCTTAATACTCATAGAAAATATTTTTGTCCAAAAACTTTTCATGCAATACGAGAATGTTCTAGAAAAATTTTGGTTTCATAACAACAACAATAGGATTACTTAAAATAACTTCAAAAATTGCTCAGATTTGGGCAATTTCTTAAGGAGGTCATATATTCTCTTAAAAATTTCACAAACTAATATTTTTCTTAAAAAATGCGTCTAAAAATATTCCAAAATAAAAGTTTTCATAATTTTTTGGAATTAATTTGATATTTTTACTAATTTATGAAAGAATAGATAAAATTTGCAACTCATCAAAAAGTGGCCATTTAGCTACGGCCCTCTACCCCTTCCTTATCGACCTAGTTGAGCACTACTACCACTACCTCCCTGTGGTGGTGGCTTGCTCTTAGGTCACCCTTAAACCCATGTTCCATAATCTTGCTTGGTTTTGCACTATTCACCCTTATTTTTTTCTAGAATTGTTCCTTACTTCTTCTTTAACTTTTATAATTTTTCCAAAATCCTTAACACTTAATGAACTTATGGAGAGAGCTTGGTGAAAATTCCTAGGCTTGAAATGCAAAAATAGGGATTTTCTTTCTCTAGACTTAATAACTCTTAATCTTAGCATGTTAAGTGTCCTTGAACTTGATTCTTCAGTTAACAATTGTCAAAGGGATGTTCTATGTCTCAAACATTTTGATCCTGCTTGTTTAGTAATTTTTTTATTATTTTTCTTATTAATTTTTAGCTAATTATACATATTTTTAGCCATTTATGGATATATATTTATATATAATAATTATATCCAAAGTATACGTATTATTTATATATATTATTTTATGAGTTTATAATATAAATAATTTATCTTTAAAGTTTAATTAATTTTCCTTATCTAAATTGCGTTTTCAACGGGTAAATTACTATATAATACAATTTAGCAAAATGAATTATTTTTAGTTATAATACTATTATTTTATTATATTTCTATAATCCAAACTCACGGCGTATCATGGTCTAACTCCTATGACTCACATGTAAAAATACTGTCTTAATTGACCTACTTTTATGTATACCCTAAATTACTCGCTTGGAATCTAATATACAAAACTATGTAGCTCATACATATATAATTTTGTTAATGACTACACGGAATATATTATAAATTTATAAAACGGAAAAGTTCTTTTAAAAAATTATGAAGAGTTCTCAATGCATTTCATAAGAAGCTAAAAGAATAAACTTTTTACCTTTTTTTTTAATATATTTACTAATTGAAATCTAATTATCAATTTATTGAGAAAAATAAAATTAATATATAAAACTTGTATAAATTTTGTTTTCAATAAAAATATATTAGAAAAACATCTACATATGAAATTGCAAATAAAGTAAAAATAGCAACGAAATATAAGTATTAGTGTCTTCTATTTCTTTTCATAATAACTTTTATAATTTTTTTTATGCCAAAAAAAATCCTTTTAAATATAAGTTACTACATAATCAATCATTCAACACTTCACATTCATTTCCATGATATTAATTATAAAAGAAATGTTACGAAACTAAGTTATAATTGATATTATTTATTAATAATTTATGCGATAAGATTGGAAAAATTATAATATGGGTAAAGTAATAATTATTTATGGTGCACTATTTATAAAAAATTACAATTCAAGAGAATTTATTTAGTTAAATATAATTTTATAATGACGAATTTAATGCTATTAGTTGTTCTAAAAAAAAAAATAGGTTGGAAGAAGATGAAAAGAAAATGTCATTTACGTAATAAATGCATGTTTAATAAATAGAAAGTCATTTATAAAATTTGAGCCCATGACCTTTTATTTAAGAAACATACACTTAACCACATTCAGTGTTATGAAAAGAATTGCTCAAAACAATCCATACAAGAAGACTCATGGATGAAGGATTGGAGGTATGAGAACTCAATCGATAGATCAACACATCTCTTCAAAAATCAATTTGTCTTATCTAGAGGATAAAAAGATTTTTTCTATATGAATACAACTTAACCAATCGGCGAGTATGAAAAATCTCATAGAAGGGATGATATAATCCTATATAAGAGATGATAATAATAAAAAAAAAATCAATTCATAAAATAAAACCGCTTATTTAAAAAGAACTAAGGAGAAACTAATATCCTAATTGCTACGAACTCTTCAGATTCACTTGATCTACAGAAAAACACCAATGGTAATGGATTGCGATGGATTGGTGATGGTGGAAAAGAAAGAAAAAAGGTACATTTGAGAATTTATATTTAACAAAAAAGTGGAGAATTGTGGATATTGAAATCAATAATGGTGAATTTGTAGTTATGGGGCGGTGAAGAAAGAGAAAAGGATCTATGGCCACCCCCTAATAACTAGGATTTTTTTAGAGGTTTTTTGGTAAAATTTGTCTTGTTGTTGCTTAAAAATATATTTTGGATTAATTTGTAATTTATTCATTCCTAGTGTGTTGGTTACATTGTACACCTCATCTCATTTTAAATTGTTTGATCCCTTAATTTAGGAAAACTTAATGTAAAACTTTGTATTAGTGGTATTTTTCAAATAAAATTGATTTCAAGAGTCTTGGTAACTAATAGGTTGATCTTCATGGGAACGATAACTAATTTGAAAACGGAAAACTATTTTCTTTCCGTTAGGCATAACCATAGAGTGTACTTGACCAAAATAGTCATAAATTACTGGGATAAATTAGACTTGAAAAGGTCTTGCTATAGCTACGAACTTAAGAAGCATTCTCATCAAATCAAGCAACGTTAGGATATATATTCTCCAAATAAAAGACATGAATTCCATTTTGACTCACCATTGACTATTTCAATCATGCCCAATAACTAGCTTTATAAAACATTCTATGGTAAAATTGCATTTAGTGGTGACAAAGTATGATGATCCATGCATATGCACAACAAAATTGGATATAAAAATCCTCTAAATTCGCTCATAGAGAGGAAAGGGACTAATGATGCATAATGAGGTATTTTTTCAATGCAAGTCATGCCCAGTCACCCATATAACTAAGCCCCCTTGTATCTATGTATGTGTGTGCGTGCACCCATGCGTGTATGTGTGACGAGTCTCTTAACTTATATGAATGGCCTAAAATTAACACATGACATGATTTTGTACTAATACTCCTTAAGCAATCATATGAACTTAGCCAATTTAGACAACAACATAATACCCAAGAATACTGATAGCTTTTACGGTTCTATTCTTTAATTTGACACCATTGTAACTTTAATTTATATCTATTAGATTTGAACTAATTATACTTGATTTGAACCATTGAACTTGAACTATTAAAGTACAATTAGTTTAATGGTTTAGATCTAATGAATATAAAATAAATGTGACATGAAGGATTGGACTAATCCCATCCAAAATACAAAAGAGAAAAAAATCCATACTAACAAAGACCTCCTACCTTTTACTCTTATATTATATGTTAATTTCATGGATGTTTGTTATATATTAATTAAGCAGCAATAGTAATGAGCCTCCATTGATTAGATTCATATCAAACAAAGATTAAGGTATCATTTGATTGCACAAAATTTATAGGACTAAATTAAATAAAATTTCTTATCCAATTTTTGGTTTGCAATTTTAGCTTCGTTACTAGATAAAAAAGGATCTAAAAAATTGAATAAAATACTCAAAATTTATCTCATCTATGATATGATATAAAAGTTAACTTCACTGAATAAAAACAAAAGTATTGAAGATATAAATATAATTAAATAAATATTAAGCAATATTGAGGGTATAAATATTAAGCAATATTTAATATTTTTACTTTTAAATAATATGAAAATGTAATTAAATAATATTAAGGTTACAAATATCAAAATACAATATTAAGTTCAATATTTATCTATAACAAATAAAAGTTATCATAGAAATCTATATTTAGTACTATATTAAACAAACATGATATAATAATGTTATGCCTTATCAACAGTAACTAATAAATTATTTTTCCTTTTAAATGGAAGGGCCCAACTTGGAAGCTTTTCAAAAGGTCGATTATCCTATTATTAGATACTCTTCTTGCTTAAGCATGCCTATATTTTATATTCTTAGGGCATGGACATCCCAATATATTTATCTTTGTACTCATGTAAATTATGAATAATTCTTTTCGGTCATAGCCTTCTTCTTCTTTTTCTTCTTCTTCCATTTATACATACACGTATGTATATATATATATATATATATAAACATTTTGGGGATGATTAATGCACACAAGAAAGAGTAGAAAATTAATTCTTTGAGTTTGTTACTATTTGATATTTGAGTTTTCCAACTTTTATTTATTTATTTTCTTAACTGTCCCAAAATATGATTTTATATGTAGTTGCTGTTTTCCAATCGGATTGGTTTCGCCCTTATCTACATTCTTTTTAATTGGGGCAAATGTTAAAAAACTAAACGTACGATATTTTATTTTTATTAGACACATGGATAAAATTTCAACTGCCTAGCGGATAAAATAAACAAAAAAAAAAGGTAGAATTTTACCTACAACAGGTTTTTTTATATCAAATATGGATTTGCAGTGGTTGATCATAACAAATCACCCTGATATTGGTACACTTGGTAGAAATGGATAACGAGAGGGATAGGCGACGGTTATTAGTCACTTCAGCCCATTCAGTAAGCGTATCGCAATAGCTGATGAGGAAAGAATTATTGCAAAGAGGACGATAAACCTCTAATTCTAATCACTGGAGCTTATTAACCGAATTAACTCACCGGTTGATGTCAAGAGGATTCTTCATCGAAAAATACTTACGTAGACTATAACTAAGAATTCCATAAATAATCTATAATATAACAAAACACTGTTAATAAGTATTGATGTGTTAGTTTATAATCGGATTTTTATGAATTTGCGATGTTTGGAATTCATGAAGCCCAATTCCTTGCAAATTGAAGAACATGGCTTGCAAACAAAGCTATAGGTACACAAAGAGACGATGATAGCCGTCAAAGAAAGGGGGAATGGAGCATCGCAACATGGAACGAAATGGACAAAAACGAAATTACCTACTAGTCCATGTGCAAGGCACATGTTTTCTGATTCTTGCTTTTTTCCTTTTCTTTTCTTTCTTTTCTTTCTTTTTTTCACTTTGCTGCATCAAAAATTTAATGGCTACCCTTTCGTTTATCTATGAGAAACATAAAAAAAAAAGACATGTTTTAGCAAACCTAAAAAATTGACTCCACAAAATCAAAACAAATTACCAACTAAATTTGATAAGTGAAATGTTATTTAAATATTATATTTAATAATTTAAAAATTTTAAGTATAAAATGGAAAAAATTTGCTTTTGAAATTATATATATATTTATCTATGTAAAAGAAAAAACAAACTTTTTTTTTTCCCCTAAAAAAATGATAAAAGCAAGAGAAGGGATTGGGCAATATCATATCAACAGACAAGAAGCAAATACCCCAGCACTTTAGTTTACACTGGGCATTAAATTATTTCATAACGCCCCCTCAGCCTCTCCTTTAATAAATACCACCACAGCCCACCTTCCATTCGCCTCCTCACACCATACCATTCTATATTCCATAAGCACTCAAACCTTACTATCCCCTCTCCCTCTCTCTCTCTCTCTCTCTCTCTCTCTCTCTCTCTAAAATGACAATCATACGAAGTGCTAACGTTGTTGCTGTTATGCTCTGCATTGCTCCTCTGTTCTTGCTGTTTGTAGAGACCAATGCTCGAATCCCAGGGGTTTACACTGGCGGTCCATGGGAAAGTGCTCACGCCACCTTCTACGGTGGCGGCGACGCCTCCGGAACAATGGGTACTCTCACATTCACTCTCTTAACAATTTTTTTTTTCCCTCTAATTCAATTCGAATCGCAACATGCATAAACATTATTCTGCGGTTCCATCGACGGGATCTTCCTATTGACATTAAATTTGAACACAGGGGGTGCATGTGGATATGGGAATCTGTACAGCCAAGGCTATGGAGTGAACACAGCGGCATTGAGCACTGCTCTGTTCAACAATGGGCTAAGCTGTGGGGCATGTTTCGAGATCAAGTGTGCAGACGACCCCAGATGGTGTAGCCCTGGGAACCCATCCATCTTCATTACTGCCACCAACTTTTGCCCACCCAACTTTGCTCTGCCCAGTGACGATGGCGGTTGGTGTAACCCTCCTCGTCCTCACTTCGACCTTGCTATGCCCATGTTCCTCAAGATCGCCCAGTACAGAGCCGGAATTGTCCCCGTTGCTTATCGCAGGTTTTTGCTCATTATCCCTATTTTTTTTTTTTTTTGGTAGGATTTTTCACTTTTATTTATACTATGCATTAAAAAATAAGAAGGACAAATTATATGTAAAATATTAATCTGTTTTATTGGATATTTCATACATTGGTATAATATCGCGCTCTAATATAAAATATATATATAATTTTTTTTTCTTGACAATACTATATGATAGACTAGGATTTGGTGTTTTCATTTGTGTATGGTGATAGGTTTTAGCGGCCGAGCTCAGTAACGCGAGCTTGTAACTCGAGTGAGGGCATTAAATTGATAGTTTTTAGCGGCGTCTAAGCCCTATTCATTTATTCTATTTTATCATTTTTTACTGTTTTTGTTTTTACCTCTCTTCTGCTATGATACCATGTGCTCTGTCTGCATGCATTCTCTCTAAAACCTTGGGCATACTAATGTTTTTTAGTTTATTTTCTTGATATAGATTTATGAATCATTTGAAAAATACAAAAAAAAAATTATAGAAAAAAGATTTACTCATTTTGATATATTTATTATTTCTAAAAATTGGAATTAACATCTTAAAATTTACAAATTCGCTAAGCAAGTCCCCTGAAGAGCGAAAATATTCGATAGCATTCTTTTTCAGAGTAACAATTTTTCTTCGTGACCATCAATTTTTCACACAAAAGAATTGTCAATAATTCTGGGGGTAGTTCACATGCAGCGTATGGAAGATAAATGGGACCATGGTGAAATTTGGTTAAAACTAAGAGCTTCGGCGTTTTTAACGTTTAAGTCTTAGGGAGAAGTTAATTTATTTTTTAGGTATATTTTTTATAGTACCTAGATAGTACCTAACAATTTTTACTGCATACCAACTTTTTACTTCTTTTTTTTACTATGAGAATTAATCCTTTAAAATTACTGTTTTTTAAAGTTTCCTAAAATTATGAATGTAATTTTTATGTTTTAAGACTTATTTTTAATTCGCATTTGGCAGCTTTAGAGTAGGACATCCTTAGGAGCTCTCGTTCATGCTGACAATCTTAACTATAACATTAAAACATACACATATTTTAAGACTTATTTTTATTCGCTTTAGGCAGCTTTAGTGTAGGACATCCTTGGAGCTCTCGTTAATGCTGACGATCTTAATTGTATCGGAAAAAATTATATAAAATTTAATAAAAATCACAATTAATTGATTTGGATTAAAACTATCGTAATTGTAATTTTTTAGATATTTCATAATCTATGTTCGGAGTCTTATCGGAAAAGCAATGTTGGAATATTACCATTTGACAGTTATCACCACTTAAATTTTTGGGATCTTTCAAATTGCATTTTCCAATAAGTTTTCGCTGTCCAAGCTAAGATGGGGTTCGAATTAAATTGTTTATTTCAGCGGAAGATAACCAAACATGCTACTTTATTAATATTTTTCTTCCAGCATTTTCTTATTCGCTTTCTCGGGAAACGAACGAACAATACAATACGTAAGGAAGCGAATCCCTCGAGCAGGACCTTAATCAGTGATCGTTCCATTTGCGTCGTCGTTTTCGTTTTACCAGAATAAAGCTGACGACATATCCGACTTTTGATTCCTTTCGGCGTTGGGACTTTAACAACCCATTAACTCAAGTTACCCCATTGACCCAACGGCTTTTTCTGGGTTTTGAAGCGGAAATTCTTACTGTACTGTAAGTAGTTATTATGGTAAATTATATTTAATTTCAAAAACAAAAATTATTAACATTTATTTTTAGTATTGATAATCATAATTTACTAAAATCTGATAAATAAAAACCTTTTTTCCATACAATGACCAAACCCAGATGGTTGTGAATCATGTGAAACCCCACGGAATTTGTACCACGCTGGAACTTTATTACCTCCATATCCGGGTACCCAAATTTAAGCCGTGAGATATGAAACGTAACGCATAATTGTATTCTAATGACTCTTTTCTTTCTTGGCTTTACGGATTGACCGTTACTGTTTTTTCAATATAATTTGTTGTTATTTTTTTCAAAATAAAATAGCTCTTAATATATTAAGAAGAAATATTCTGTAAATAAATAATTTTTAAAGAAAAGAATTTTAATAAATAATAGATGAAAGTTGCTTCGAGATAGTCGCATAGAGATGTGTATCCACAATTACATAACGATAGCAAAATATGGATTTTCAATAATATTCGTATTTTAATTCATTTACATAATTATAATTTTTTTTTAAATTTTTTTCACGCATATAGCGCCCCGTGGTTCTATATACTATGTAAGAATACTATATGTAAGCTTACAGTTGTCGCTTTGGTGGTGTGGAAACTGCAGGGTTCCTTGTAGGAAGGAAGGCGGAATCAGGTTCACGATCAACGGTTTCCGTTACTTTAACCTGGTACTAGTCACCAATGTCGCAGGAGCAGGGGATATCGTGCAGGTCAGCATCAAAGGGTCCAAAACCGGTTGGCTCAGCATGAGTCGCAACTGGGGTCAAAACTGGCAGTCCAACGCCGTTTTGGTTGGCCAAGCCCTTTCTTTTAGAGTCACCGGCAGCGACCGGCGTACCTCTACCTCCGTGAACATAGCACCACCTAACTGGCAGTTTGGTCAGACTTTCACCGGGAAAAACTTCCGCATATAATTAATATTAATATTTATTAAATAGAGATTTCATATTATACTATGAAATATGATATATCGAGTATGGACTCAATTTTTCTTCCCTTCTTTTTATTTTTAAAGATCAATTTGCCTCCCGCTTTAAGTTTTCCTGCTTTATTTTCCCGGGAAAATTTGAAGTGGCGTAGGAAGGAAAATTTATATGCTAGAATTGGGATTTAAAAAAAAAAAAGCCATTATAGTTATTATTTGGATGGTCTCACCGGGTGGAATCACAGATCGTGATTGGAGTATTAGGATAGTGAGTCGGTGCCTAAAAGTTTTAGTCATGAAGGGTGTGTTTGGCTTTTTTTCCTTCTTTTGTAAGGCTGGTGAAAGTGAAATGTAATTCCCAGCATTGGGCTGAAGCGGCCGCAAGTAACAAAGAGTGTGGCCCGCAGCTTTTTACGATATGTTCACTTTTGGACGATATAAATATGTTTTTAATGTTGATTCTTGCTTCCTTTTGTGTCAGCTATTATCTCTTCCATGCGCTAGTTACTTTATGTCAGTTGATGCATCCTAATCTCCAAGGCTTAAAGCCAATATACTATGAGCAATAATCGAAATAATTTAATGACTGGATTTAAAGAGGTAAAGCTTATCCACGTAGCATGGCGTATGCATTATTAAATTAAGCCGTTGAACCCCTATGTTCCTTTTTTTATTATTAATTTTTAATTTTCTCCTATTTACGAGTGTTACTGGACATATATCAAAAACTTAACCACGATTGAAAATAGTCATGTGGAAAGTTTTCTTTTGAAACTTTTTAACGCTGAATCTGTAGCACCTTCTACCAATTTTTTTCTCTTTTTTCTTTTTCCAATTGTCCTATACCTTAACCTCTTTCGCTTCTAATTTTATCGAACACTGAAAAGAATCTGTTAACCGATGTGGTAACATACTAGTATTATTAAAAAAAAAAAAAAAAGAAGAAGAAGAAATAGAGAAGCAGGTCACATTCGACATAGATTGGCCTTGAAAAGCTGTATGGTTAGCCGTTTTGGGGAATGGTGCCATGCAATCAGAAGATTCGGAATCAACTGGGAGTACTCGGAAGCACCAGCCACCCAGTGATCCACGGACATTGGCCTTCGTTGATGGGTTGAGTCGGCGTTCATGTATTATTTTATATGCCAATCGTGTTAAGCTTTTTTATATTGGCCAGTTGTTTTTTTTTCTTTCTTTATTTTTTTTTTCCAGAGTGTTAAGGTTGAATATACATAAAATTTAACAAAAATGTTGAATGGTATGTGTTTAAACATGATTTATGTAAATTTCATATTGTCTTTGCAATCACTTTACTAAACCCATGGTAGTTGCATTATCGTATCATGAACAAAATTGTCACGCTTACAACAATTTGTCCAAAGGAAAAAGATGCATGCTTTTCAAATAATTGTAAATCAAATCAAATGATCCAAGGAGAATGAAAAAGTCCACAAGTAGAACTGAGTACGGTTCCGAACAAGCCCAGAGATTTGGACCCGACGATTTTTGGTTCCTAAAACAGGGAACCAAATTTGGACCTATGCTACAGATTCACGGCCAGTTCTTTGGATAAACCAGTTCAATTGACGGTTTAAGGAATCATGAACCAGTTTTAAAAAAAAAAAAGTTTAAAAGAAAAAATAATTAAATTTTATACTTTAAATTAAAATTATTTGAATATAAGACAAATTTTATCTTTAATTTATTTTGCAAAATAGTTATTTTTAGATATATACTTATTTATATATAATCAAATTAAACTCAATTATTATATTAGTGATGTGGAATAAAAGATACGAAAGTTATAAAGAAGTTTAAAAAACAAAAGTTAATCCCACGTTACTAATAGTGAAATTTACCTTTTAATAAAAATCTATATATATCAAATTACATAAGTTCTTAAATTTACATTTATTACATTTTTATTAATAGTAACCCATTAAATATTGTTAATGGAAAATAATTGTTTTTCTATTTATATGGAATTAGTTAAAAATTTTATTTTTCATTATTATTTATTTTTAAAATTATTTTATTTCACCATTATTTATTCTTTTCTTTTTTATTGTTTTGTTTCTTTTTTTTTTTTTTTAAGTTAGCTATTCAAGAACCGTTGGGTCTATGGGTCTAAGAGGTTGACTTTGCTTAGACTTATTAACCCGGTGGGTTAGCCTTATGGGTTCAACTTGCACGGCTTGATCTGAGTCGAGTCTTAGACCCAGAGGGGCGATTTCGAGCCGAGTGACGACTTAAACCCGGCTCATGCCTAAGTTTATCCATAAGCACTAGATATTTGTTTTCAACAAAAGTTACACTTGCTTATCAATTGTAAAATCTTTCTATGTGATTAGATTGATTGTTATAAATAAAATGTAAAAACTATGACATGTGGTATCCTTTTAAGGGTTTTCTTCTTAAAAGTATGTCAAATAATCATGCTTAACTCAAATATACGATCAAAAGGTATTCTCAAGAATGTTGCACCTACAATGGTATGTCCAATACACAATTTTAAGTGTCAAGTTGAAATCAAGTGTTGATTTGATTAGGACTATCCAATAGCATCCTTCTTCCTCATTTCGTGATAGAAATCAATTCCCTTAGTAAGACATTAGAAGGCATCTTTTAATACCATAGTACAAGAAGAAATGACTGGCATCCAAATTAGCATAGAATGAAAGGATAGAAGTACATGCCTGCCATGAAGTACACAGGTGCATGTTCATTGATTTGCATAAGCATGTTAGAGTTTGGAAGAGGAATACATAATCAAAGAAGTATGTGGCCATGTACATGGTCATTGTAATACTCCTCAAGTATTAGGTAACAATACTTTGATCATTGAGACGCCTTTTGGTGTAGTAGCTTGAAATATGTCAAAATTTAAAAGTAAAACATACTCGGGATAAGTCAATCTTAAGATGGGTAACTTTTTGAGAAACTACTATACTGAAGGACAAAACCGTATGGTATTCGCACAAAGCGGATAATATCTCAATTGGAAAAGTTTCGATCGAGTTGTTACAAATGGCATCAAAACAATTCATTAGCCGGAGGGGGGAAGACCATGTTTAGTGGTAGTCTAGGACCTGTATAACAAAATTGACAAGAACGTCAGTTTTGTGTGAAGGTAGATTGTAATACCCTTTAAGTACTAAGTAACGGAACTTTAATCATCAAGGTAATTTTTTGATGTAATGGCTTGGAACACGTCAAAACTCTAAAGTTAAACGTACTCAGACTATGTCAATCTTAAGATGGATAATCTCTTAACAAGTTGCCGCACCAAATAACAAAATCATACAATGTTCCACACCAAAGCAGACAATACCTTAATAAAAGGAATTTTGGTCGAGTTGTTATAATTGTACACCTTGGTAGTGTTCTTTTAATGAATTAGAATAGTTTATTTTCCATCTTTTAATTTGTTATTGTAATTTTTTTATTAGTATTTACAAATCTGTTCTTGTTAACCCTAAAGACTATTATAAAAGGGTTATAAACATTATTCTATTCGGTTTTTAGCAATAGTATTATCGAGAGTGTTCTTTACATAATTGATAAGAATAACATTTATTTATTGTAATTGTGTGTTATATCAATTAGAATCAAGTAGAAACTAATCATTGATTTCGTGAGTCATATCAAGTAAAGCTAATATAGGACTGATCTCATTGGTACGTTGAGAGGTTGTTATCCTTTTGTTTTTCCCTATTCTATAAACCCTATAAAACCCATAAAAATTATATCTTTCTATCATAAAACCCCAAAGATTCTATCCTTCCATTTATTACCATATTCAATATTGCTATGCATAACTCATGGGTCCGATCCTGTATCATCTTGGTATGAGAACTATGGTTCAACATCTTTCACTGGATAAGTTTGAAAAAAAAAAATGGTTTGAATTTTTTGTTGAATTCATTGCGAAAGAGAGAAGTAGGGTTTGCATGACTTGAGACGCAAGCATTGGTAGATTGTTGCGCGTATTATTGGTGGCATTGATATTGGTTTATTTTGTCTTCGTTGATGTGTTCGGATGGATGGTCGGCGTTCATGTATCATTTCTCACAACACCGTGTTAAGGCTGAAAATGCATAAAACTTAACAAAATTATGAACAGTTAGTTTAAATCATAATTGTATTATTCAAATGGTGATTGTATTTGTTTAAACATGATTTATGTCAATTTTGTCTTTACAATCACATTGCTAACCATATGTGCTCGTATTATCACATCATGAGCGAAATTATCATGCATGGTGCAGTTAGTCCAAAAAAGAAAAAAAAAAAAATTTCAAATGATTATAAATGGAATCAAATGATCTAAAGAGAGTGAAAATGTCTGAAAGCACCCACAAATTTGTCTTCATACAAAAGTTACATTAGCTTATTAATTGTAGAATCTTTCTGCGTGATTAGACGGGTTTTTGCACGTAAACTATATAAATTTTAATTTCTAGTTTCCTTTAAAAAATTTTTTTTTTCTTAAAAGTATATCAAACAATCACGCAATAATATTATAGTTAAAGAGGAAAATAACATAAAATCTTGGGAAAAGGTAAAAGATAATGTTCTTTTTTTTATATTACCAAAATTATGATTGTTGTAAAAATATTATAGTTAAAGAGGAAAATAACATTATATCAAACAACCATGCAATAATATTATAGTTAACGAGGAAAATAACATAAAATCTTGGGAAAAGATAAAAGATGATGCTCTTTTTTTTTCTTTATATATTACCAAAAGTATGATTATTCTAAAAATATTCCACATACGATTTTAAGTGTTCGTCTGATATCGTGTGTCGATTTGACCGGGATTATATCCAATTGCAGATCCTTCGTCCCCATTTCATCCAACTAACTCATTCAAAAAAAAAAAAAAAAAAAATACAAACCCCAATTTCCTCCCACCGTATAATTTCGATTTTGCGTCTTCTAACATAATCAAGACCATACTTCCACTTCCAATCACTCAAGTGCCACTTTGGGTTGATTTCTTTCCCAATTTAGGTAAATGGACTAATGGAGATTAGATGTCTTTCTCTCTACAATTCATTCCGCTAAAGGGTAGCCCTTTTTGGATGTTTTTTTTCCCCCACTGCTTTGCTATAGTTAATACTAGTTATTGCTAGTCATATCTTTAGACGATTGTGTATTGTAATTGTAGCAGTTTTTTTTTTTTTTTAATTTTTACCCTAATCTCCATGCAATTTTTTTCCACGAACTTGGGGTGTTGCTTATATTTATATATATATATATATATATTTCTACAAATATTACATTGTCTCCACTGTTTGGTTTTGGAGTTAAAGTTGCTTTTTCGCTTTCACTAATATGATGCTTTGACACTAAAGAAGATAACATAAAAACAAACTAACGAAGACATGATATAACAGACCTGTTTTCAAGCATATTAACTTTGTCTAGATTTGAAAGTATGAGCTATTTGCTCACATGATAACACCTTTAATTAGGTAGAGATTAATAAATGAGACAATATTAATAGCAACATAACCTGTAAAATCATTCACGGTATGTCTCATGGTTGTGCTGTTTGGTTAGTATTAGTCATGAGCTATACAACATAATTCCTAAAATTGTTAAAAAGACCATGCTATTAATGTAAGCAATTTTAGTCCTTATCATCACTTTTGGAGTAAATTGTAAATTCTTACAATTCTAGTTCTTATTACAATTCTAATAATCTAATTGTGGTTGCATGGGTGGGCAGTTTGGGCTTGTTCTTTTCTTTCTTTGGTTGTTTGGGTTGTTTTTTAGCTGTATATTACATATTTAGAGCAGGGTTTCCTCCTTACGCTGATGTTTTGTGTAGATTGATTTGTCATATCGTGACCTACATGGTAGTCTCAAAATTATCCTAATCAAGGATTTCAACATGTTATTATTAGCTTATTGTACCGAGTGGTATATAGAAAATGCTTATTGCTATTTATGCGAATTGAATATTGTTAGTTGAAAATATCTTAGATTAGAGTGATTTTTTATACTCATGAAAATATTCTAGACTGAGATAATGGGTTGTTTTATAATAATATGTGCCCGTTGATAGTGGTTGAGGTCCTTAAAAATGTAAGGTATGAGTAGTTATTGGTTAACATATATAGGTGTCGTCAAATTAATATGAGGACTCGCCAAGTTGAATTAATTTTTATATATATCTCTTTATAGGAGCTAGTTGGGATTATCTTTTTTGAATGCATATGAATAATGATTATGATGGTCAATAGATGTTGGCATCTTTAGAGAGTCATAGTGGTGTTAATGCTCCAATCCAACTATTTTTGTAGATGCGTGAAATCGACTTGCCAGCACCTAAGGATGATTCAAGAAGCAAACAATAGCCATAGTCTATCTAGAACATACATTTGTGTTTCAATCAAAGTCAATGAGAAGATAGACAATAAGGTTGAAGTAGCTTTTTTAAGAGGCATTTGAAATTTGATAACGTAATTTTGACCAATGGTTTTAAATATGATAATGTTAAGAACCACATTTGTTCTAAATTTACTAATAAATATGGAATGATTGTTTGCCTATACGACGTGCTCATTACTTTGGAGCAAACTTAGAAGTGTTATAGAAACCAAGGATTATCTTACCTCTATGTTTGAGATGAATGAACTAAGCTAAGTGAGATAGATATGCTATTAGATATTAAAGGTACTAAAAACATAATAAAGGAATAACCTTAAGTCAATCTCATAGATTATATTTCGAAAAATTAGGATAAATTTAGATATGCCATTATGATTTAAGGACTATAATAGTTCATTTGATTTGCATGTGAAATTGATTAAGAATAATAATAAGGTGGTAGCATAATTGGAATATGCTAGTCCAATTGGTAGTTTGATGTATGCATCTCTTGTACTAGACATAATATCGTATTTGTCGTGTGTAACCCATCTAGGTGTACTACTAAACCTAGTCCAAAAAATTGGAAAGCAATAACAAAAGCTTTCAAGTAGTTGAAGAAAATGAAGAATCTTAATTTGCACTATGATGAATTTCCTACTTCACTAGAAGGGGTTTTTTTTTTTTTTTAATGAATTTGGCTTATTAGTAAATGTGGTCATGTTCCATAAATGGATGGATATTCACCCTTGGTGGGCTGTAATAAGTTGGAGCTCGAAGAAACCAACTTACATTACACATTCAATGATGGAGACTGAGTTTATAGCTTTGGCATTGGCTACAAAAGAAGCAAAATGTCTAAAAAACTTTCTATTAGATATAGTGTTTTGGTCACAATTAATGTTTAGCTATATCAATCTTTAGGGATAATTAAATGACCATGTCTACTTAGGTTAAGACATGAGTATGTTAGAGAATCAATTGAGGAAGAGTTATGGCAACAATCTATGTTAAGACTAAATGTAATTTAATAGATCTTTTGACAAAATCATTGTCGAGGGATCAAGTGAAAGAGACATTCTTTGAAGTAGGTCTAAAATCTAATCAATTAATTGGTCTAAAATCCTACCTCTTTATAGTAAACTACCAATATAGAGGTTTAAGGAGTTAAGATAAGTTATAATTGATTGAACTTATTTCATGGTTAATTAGAGGATGAGATATTTGAATATCTCTTAACAAATCAATTATATAAAGAAGTTCAAAATGGTTTCAAATGATATCCACCTATTCGAATATAAAAGTGATGTTGCTTTTAGTAAGAGTTAATAGATGTATCTTTTGTAAATATTCAAGAAACCATATGGATGCAAGACCATAAAAGCACTAGTTATTAGCTGGGAGTGGTGTAAACATATGCAACTTGTCTAGTTAAACGCCACCTCACATCCAGTTACAACTTTGAGAAATTTACATGGATAACATTTCTTATGCATTTTAACAATTTGAAAGGAGTTTACAAAACTGGTAATCTAAAGGAGCAATGTTAGATAGATTTTCAATTATATAAATGTTATCTAAGAAATGGCTTCAAAATGCATGGAATTAACTTGGTGTAAATTTTCTTTCCAACATTTAAACTATGCTCAGACCCTTTACGAATTAGATCCGGATGTATGCATGCTGAATAACAGATAGAAAGTTCAACATTGATGGATACAAATGCATTAGAAATGGATTTAGACATATCGATTTTCTTTTTTTTTTTTTTTTTTAATCAACTATATAAAAAAAGAGGATTCGAACCTGATTTATACAAATGGAAAACAGTGGCAATACTAATACTCTAAAATAGTTTTGATAAATGCATTGAAATGTTATGAATGCATCTTGACGTTTTGAAGTATCCAAGATTTCTACGGAATTCGACTTAATATTGAATGATGACCAATAGTTGAAATGGCGTGTTATTTCAATTCCAGAAATTATTTAGAAATGGATGTCCTAGATGATTTGGCAACTAACTCGGACTCAATTTAACGATCAAAACAAAGTTGTCTTTAGTAGACAGGACTTTAGGGAGTGCTAGAGCACTTGGAATTTGAAGAGATAATGTCTGAACATATGTGTATTTTGGTAAACATTCTCTATACAAATTTACATACTTTTTTTTTTATTTTATAAAAAAAAAAAAATCCATTTCTCTTAGAACCTTACGATCAATACACACGTAACCTTCCAAATGTTCTGCAATGATGTATGGCCACAAAAAATAAAATATTGTATACACTTAATTGTATTGTATCTTATGAAACTTAATATAGAGTTCATAAAACTCTTTAAAAAGGCGGAGATTTTACATGCGTCTGTACATCCTTTTCATCTCCCATTTGAAAAGATTTCTAATAGGATCAATCAATGATGTGTCAAGATATCCCTCTAGGCTCTAGTGGTCGTGTATTCAATTAGCACCCTACGTTTGGCATCTTTTTTTCCATTTTAATGCACTACCACGACGTGAGCGTGCAGCATGAAATTTTCCTGATGACGGAAACCCATATCTATATCCAGGTTGATTTTAATGACTTGGATCCACATTACTGGCATCCCTCTTTTTGCTGTGCTACTTATGTCGTTGTCAATCACATATAAAATTATACTAGAAGCTAATATTTTATTTTATAAAGTAAAATATAATAAATAATATAAACAAAGGTCCTGATAGAAGCAAATATTTTTCTCCGATAATTGAAGATTTTTGTCTATAAATACTGCATATTTGATTATTTAATGGAGATTAAGAAGGCAAATAAGAGTGAATATTATCGGTATATTTCTCTAACGATCGTTGTTGTCAATACATAGCTTATAGAAAGTTGATCCACAAAACTTTTTTTCTTTTTTAACTAAAAGATGGATTTCATTTAATAGAAAGAAATTACATCAATGTAACTAATTGATATAAAAGAACTAATATACAAAGAGTCGGTACGAAGACCCAATCGAATAAACAACACATTTCTTCAAGTATCAAAATATCCCATATATGGAATACTAAATTTTTTCTTAAGATAACAAAATACACCTAAGTAACGAGAGTAACAAATTCCACAAAAGAGGAGACATAATCTCACGAATATGAGATAACAAAAAAGAAAAAAGAAAATAAACAAATACATAAAAACCGTTTATTCTTAAAAATATCGTCTAATAAATCTCATCCTAATCACCACAATCTCTAACAGAGCCAGATCTGTAGAAATGAATTTATAATTAGCAGTATTGTAATATCGATGGATCATTGATGGTTTGAGTAATAAGAAAAGATAGATTTGAGGTTAATAGCGGCGGATCTACAGATATTCAAATGGATGATGATATATATATATATATATATATGGATTACATTATATTGAATAAAGAGAAAAGATTTAAAGATGGAGGAAAGCGGCATGGCCACCTCCCTGGATACTAGAGGTTTTTGAAGGAGTTAGAGAGAGAGAGAGAACGTTATTACCACCGATCCACAAAACTAAAACTACCACTTTATTCTCTATATCATTCATCCAGTTCCGCTCTCCACCGAAGCCGTTACTTTTAAATCGAACAAAATTGGATCGTTCGTTCGTGTCCATACTAATCATACATCAAATGCCTCAAAATGTATAGTTTATGGATGGATCTACTAATGAAATTTTCATACTTTATATACCCTAGCGTTGATTCAAGTTTGCCGCGCATGAAGGCCTTATTCTCTTTTCCGTACGCCGGTGATAGATTCCAAAACTGAAATGCCAATCATATCAAATCCTTCTAAAATAAGATTAAACTTTAGTTTTAGGGAAAGAAGAACAATATAGACATGCGTGCATATTTCTATACGTATATACGTATATATAAATAAATATTTGACACTGTAATAACATACACGACATTCCTTTTACTTTTCTAGGCATGATTTTGATTTTACTATAGTTAGAGATTAGTTGCGATTTTGTTAGTGAAACCTAAATAGGATAATATAGTTAAGCATTCCTTATAAGGAAGTGCACGATTATCAAAATATTGATTAAATACTAATAGGAATTCGATAGATATTACCTTCTTTCATTACACAATTACAAATGGAATAAACCCCTATTACACCATATTAATGGTCGTTCATCATATAAGAAAAAAAAAACGATTATAATATGCCAAAATTAATAGTTAATGTAAGCGTTAGAAATCATCTGATTTGGTATAATTTAATATCTTTATCGATAGCAAAAGTTGTCGAAGTGTCATTACCCAAAAAAATTGTCAAGGTGAGGCAAATTCATTGGTTTATTATAATGTGTAGAGGACTAAATCTGAATTTGAGTCTTAAAACTAATAATCAAAATGGATTTAACTTTTTGGGCTAAAGTAACAAGGTCTAGAGACTCAAGCCAATGTATATTTAGGATGATCAAAGGAGTCTTGGTATAGTAAACTTAGAGTAGGGCTCATTGGATTGATCTGCTTAATCTAATCTTTCTTGGTTTTCCATATGAAACCCATTAATAAAAGGTTTCAATTTTGACCATCGATCACCATCATGATCCAATTAATAGGATCATATACCATTTCCTATAAATAACCCCTTCATTTCCTCATTTGGATAAGTGGAAAATCCTCATTCGAACAAGTGGAAAATCCTCATTCATGTTGTTACTCTACCAAAATTATGTCTCAAAGATCAAACACTTAAATACCCCAAGAATGCTACTCCATTCTTCATTAATTATGGAGTTTGATGTCATTGTGTTCATCTACCTTTCACCATACATGTTAGCGTCTCACCTAAATTACTTACTCCTTCTCTCTATCCTACCTCATTCAATCATTCCATTCACGCAATTTAAGTTATTTCCTTAGTCATGTATAGCGCGCAATTTAACACGTGATACGTACGTAATCATTGCATCTGAACCCATACACCTACATTTTTTGTTACTCAATTAAGGAGGAAGACTTGATATCTACACGATGGTACCTCGAGAAAGAAAATTTGTTGATCTTACAAACAACAATAATCAGGAACAAGATGTTACTATTATCATCAACAACCAAAATCTACTTTCAGCTGGACGTACAAATCGAAGAGATGGCACGCAAGAAGGTGTCCTCGACAATACACAAAGATTGTAAGAGCTTTAAGAAATCAACCATAATCTAAATGAACTTAAGGTGATGTTTGCCCAGTGTATACCTATTTTGGCTGCTCTCATTGCTGTGCAACAAGGGACAACTACTTCAGGTCCCTCTAATATAATGCAACAACATGTTATATAAGCTCCTTAACTACTCAACCTTCTTACTACTGATGAGCAAGACACTCCTAAGATCAAGGAACAACTTCTTACCATGGAGCTTGTACCTACATAACATTCCCCACCTGAAATAAAAAATCAAGGAATTCATATTAGAGGTTTGTCATCGTTACGTGCTACCTACGTGTTACGATTGTTGAATTTGTACATCCTACGCCTATGAATTCAACCCCAACAAATTCTATGCTTGTGAATTTCACTAACCCGACCCTTGCAATGCTGATAAGGGCAAAAACATCTACTCAAAGGGCTTCATTTGTGACTAAAGAAGATCTGGACATGTACATAAGAGAAATACAAGCGAAATCCACAACAAGTGTGCTAGAACTTAAGCTCCCGTATCATCCACACATCATTATGAAACCATATCCAAAGGATTACATGAGTTCAAAATTCATGTTGTCTAATCGTAAAAAAAGGGAGTGCCAAGGAACACTTTATGAAACCATACTCTGGAAGTGTATGAATTAGATGACGATTTGAAGTTGAAAAAATTTTCAAAATCTCTCACATGGAATGCCTACACTTGATATGTTAATCTCCCCCCATGGTCGATCGATTCATGAGGTGGAATATACAAGATATTCTTAGAAAAGTTTTTCTCTATTAAAGAAAGGGTTACTCTTACCAACATGGGAATGATTCATCAAAAGCCCAAGGAAGATCTCATGGACTATATTAAGCGCTTTAGAGAACATTCTCTAGATATAGAAGACGCTTGTAATGAGAGGGGATTGGTTAAGATTTGTATTCAAGGAATGTTCCTTAAGTATGTAGTCTATCTTGAGAACCTTTTGTTGATTTCCTTTGCAGTGTTAGTTGAGAACGCGTGAAGGACCAACAACATAGTGGCCTGATAAAGAAATGAAGTTGGAAGATTCAACAAGCATGCTTCATCTGTGAATGCTGCTTAAGGCGAATCACAAAGTGAAGTGAAGAAATCTAGAAATGATAGGTATAGCTCTAGGCTAACACTAACGTATCCATTCCTAATGGCCAAGGTGCATCAAATACTTGATCAGTAGCTGTGTGATAAAAATCTCAAGCTTCTAAGGATTAAACGCCTCTCTATAAATGAAGAAAAGAATGATCCTAAGTATCGTAGGTTTTACCGTAGTATCGATCACCCGATAATGGATTGTTTCGCTTTAAAGAAAATATTCAACAAGCAAGTTGCACATAGTGAATTAATTATATACAACAATGATGTTAGAAATTATCCTTCCAGCTCATAATAACCAAAGAGGTGCTATCAATACCATTAGCCATGACCCCATCACAAATGAAGTAATCAATGCACAGGCTTCTAGGAGTAAAGGAATATTAACTGAAGTTCATGAAGATGAGTATTCTCTTATTGTTACAACATTGAAAATTGCAAATTTTAGAAACTTTTCTTTACTTATTGGGATTTGATGAAAAGGCTAAGCTTGCAACAACGACTATACTCATACATATCTCTAAGGGTCAGTAAATGGAGTACAACATAATGTAACCTATGAAAAGAATGGCTAAGGAGCATGAAAATACTATTTAATTCGCTGAAGCCGATATGTGTGTGAAGAAATCTAATCATAATTATCCACTACATATGGAGGGTGTTCTTAATGGCCACCTAACTAAGAGGACATTCATCAATAATGGTTCTTCCTTGAATATAATGTCAATGAGTACTTTCAAAGCTATTGAAATCGATGTTCAACATTTGATCAAACATCCCATATTAATAAATGACTTTAGTTATGCTCCTATTGAATATGTGGGGCATGTCAACATTGATCTTAAAATTAGGCCAATTCATAGTACCATCACTTTTCACGTAATCAATGCACTAGTGAAATATCATTTACTTATGGGTAGAAGGTAGCTATACAATCAAAACTTAGTTCCTTTAACGTTGCATCGGTTTATTAAAGGGCAATAGAATGGGAAAGATGTGTTTATTCCAACTAGAAAGAATCCTTTTGAACAACATGAGTCATATTTCACTGAATCGGGTTTCTTTGAGGAGTTCGTTAACGATAGGGAAATGGCCATAGACAAGCAGTTTGGTGTTCCTTTGCCTACATGGGAAGAAATCTAGGAGGGCTAACAAAAGAAGAGAAGAATGCGTTGTTGCCATAAGGGGAGAAAGAAGAACAAGAAGACTAATAAGATTGAAAGTTTTATTAGAGAAGATGGAAGGCATGTGTATTACTTATGATAGTTTGAGGGGTCTAAGGAGGTATGCCTTTCCTCTTCAAATCCTATACTAGTCCAAGAAGTTTAGCTTACCCTACAATAGTTACAAGATTGAACGAAGCCTCAGGCTAAGGAAATAGAAGAGTTGGATCTAGCGTAATTAAGAGAGTTGTAGTGGCTAATCTTCATAAGCAATGGTCTTTGATAGGAATCAACCCCCTGGATTAATCACACATAGTCAAGCTAGATGACTCCAAGAACTCGCTCAAAGGATACTAACTCTAGGCCATGGCCGAGACAGGGATCCCTATCCCGAACTAGTCTACTACCAACCTTACTATCAGATCCTTAATTGTGTCAAATCTACCCCTGTTCAACAATGATGCTTTATCTGAGAAGACAGCCCAAGAATAGTCGAAGCTAGCTCCTGATCTGACCACAAGCATCCAACCCCAAATTAAGCTGACTTCTCTTTAGAAAAACTAATTAGTCTTCGGCCTAATCTAAATCTGGCTGACCCCTGATTGCCGGCACTTTCTATTTCATCTACTTTATATCATAGTTCTAACTCCCATCCACCACATGACACGTATCTTCTAACACAATCTTTCTAGAAGGATTCTTTACTTTTTCGCATTGAATATTCTTAGTCTCTTTTACCTCCTTTTAGTAAGTTTCATGTAACCTAATTGTAGAATATCCTTTTTATCTTTTTCATACATGTAAAATAACCCTAGTTGATGGGTATATAAACCCCCACTTTCTTATATGCAAACAATTAACTAATCAATACAAAATTATTCACTTTAAGTAACCTTAGCGTTCTCATTATCCTTCAACTCTTATATATTCCCTTTAATAAGGAGTAGTAGCGAGTGACCATTTAGTTTGGACCGATGTATCATATCCGGCAGATTATAGGCCGAATAGGATTAAGTGGTGTGTTATATCTATTCGGTAGCTACCCGAACTTTGCTAACATTTTTCCATATTTGTTTTTTATTTGTTTCATTATGGTGCTTCTTCGTATATCCTATCCCGAAGACACATCAGCTTCGTTAGTATCAAAGTATGGTTCCGAAAGAGAGTGTATGAAGTTGTAGTAAAGTTTTGGTTGGCTTTACTATTAATGGTTACCATGTTCCTTCCGTGGCTGCCGTGTTCCTTCCATAGCTATTGCAGTGTGTTTATGTGATAGCAAATGTGGTTTCATTGTTACTCTGTTTTTACTCTATTTCTCATTATGAAAGATAGAGCAAGTTTGTTTCTATTTTGTTTGAGCATCTATTGGACACTAAAGTTGTTAGTAGATTGTTAATATATTGGGGAAGTATTGTACTATGTCAAATTCGAGTGTTTAGGATGTTATTGGTGACCAGAGTAGTGGTGCTCAACCTAGTCATAGTCATAATGATAATGATACCCCAAGATCCGTTAATGAAAAACTTGATAGACTCACAAACCTTGTTGAGAGTGTAGTCACAGCGATGTAAGTTAACAAGAAACAACCCCAAGTATGCCACCACAAAATCTACCTAAAAATATTCAAGAGAGGAATTATGGCTAAGCTAGTTGAGCCCATTGCCCAACTCAACCCCCACAAGCTGGAGGAGCTACTAGACAAAGACTGGAGTTAGAGGAGATGGAGGAAGATGATGAGGAGATGGATGTTGAAGAGTTTGGGGGGGAAGAAGAAGGAGCTAACTATTATCAAGCACAGGGACAGGGACGTCGAGCTCTTCAAAAGCTAAATAATGTCAAGGTTCAAATCTCGCCCTATAGTGGAAATAGAGACGTAGATGAATACTTAGAGTGAGAAGAGAAGGTCAAAAAGTGTTTGAATGTTATGGATATACAAATACTATCAAAGTCCGACTTGCTACGTTGGAGTTTACTGGGTAGACCCCCATTTGGTGGAAGAATCTAAACATAGCCAAAGCACGGGATGGAAGATGAAGTGTTAAAACCCGGGATGAGATAAAAAGATTGTTAAGAGAAAGATTTGACTTGACATGTACTTACAAGATACATTTGCAAAGTTGCAGGAGCTTCGCTAAGGAAGCTAATCTGTTGATGACTATGTAAGAGAGTTCTAAATGCTTATGATCCGAGTTGGCGTAAAAGAACTTAAGGCTCGTACAGTGTCGAGGATCATTTCTAGTCTCAAGTACAAGATTTGCAACATCGTGGAAGTATAGAGATTTTATACCTTGAAAGAGACAATAAAGATAGCGCAGAAGGTTGAAAAATAGAGGAGAAGTGCTCCAAGCCGACCTCGGCCAACATTCTCTCAACCCTTAGTTTCATGTCGACCTATTCAAGTCGAGCCGAAGAGGCTGTACAGGGTCAAGGATAGGAATGACCGATCTGATGACTGCCAAGCGAGCTAGTAAGGCTAAGCTGGTCAAACAAGTCGACCCGAGGTTAGGATAATCCTAAGGACATATGAGTAAGGGCAAACCTCCGGACAAAAAATTAGTGAGGTGAAGTGCTTTAAATGCTTAGACTTCGGACGCATGGCTGCTAAGTGTCCAAATCAATATGTCATGGTGCTCTGAAGAGATGTAATGGATAGCACCGACGAAAGCGAGCTCGAGAAAGAATAGTATGTAAGAAAGCCCAAACTCGAAGAAGAAGAAGAGACCTGTATCTATGCTGACCAAGGAAAAGTGATGACCCTAATCCTGAGATAAGTATTAAGTTCCTTGTCGAACTCTAAAGAGGACTAGAGGGAGAATTTGTTCCATATGAAGTGTACTGTTAAAGGCTAATTGTACACAATCATCGTAGATGGGAGAAGTTATACTAATACCATTACATAGTCCTTTATGCAGAGGTTAGGTCTACCAACCTCAAAGCATCTCCGACCTTACAAGCTACATTGACTTCATGATAGGGGTGCTTTGTACGTAACCAAACAAGTGACGTATCGATTAGTGTTGGGAATGTGTATAAGGATGAAGTAGTTTGTAATGTTATTCCCATAGGAGCTTTACATCTACCGTTTGGATAACCTTGGTTATTCGATCAACGTGTTACTCACGACTGCTATAAGAACACCTATACCTTTGTTAAGGATGGAAGGAAGATTGTGTTGCAACCCATGACCCCGTCCCAAGTAAACAAAACCCATAAACAGCTTACCTGAACCAATAAGAAGAAAGCCTTAGTGATAAGCTGAAGAGAGCTTCGAGTTGCTGAAAAGGTTAAAGAACCCATGTTCCTATTAGTTAGGAGACTGTTGGAGATGAGGGAATTAGAGAATGTTCTAGAAGAGATTTGAAGCTTGCTAAATGAGTTTTCCAACCTGTTTCCAGATGAACTACCTAAAAGACTACCTCCAATCCGAGGAATAGAGCATTGTATTGATCTGCAACTAGGTGCCGCCTTACTAAACCAACCTGCACATAGGATGAACCCTGAGTAGGTTGCCAAGTAGAAGAAACAAGTAAATGAGCTTATAGATCTAAGATATGTGAGGGAGAGCATAAGCCCTTAAACGGTACTAACTCTACTTATTCCTAATAAATATGGTTCATGGAGTATGTATATCAATAGCCGAACAATCAACCGGATTACTATTAAGTACAGATATCTGATACCGAAGCTCAATGATATACTAGATAAGCTTCATGGTGCCAAGATATTTTCAAAGATTGATATGTGAAGTGGCTACCACCAGATTCACATAAGATTAAGAGATGAGTGGAAGACTGCCTTCAAGACTAGGCATGGACTTTACGAATGGGTGGTTATACTGTTTGGACTTACTAATGCATCGAGCACGTTCATGAGGTTAATGAACCATGTGATGCTCTCTTTAATCGTAAGGTGTGTGATCGTGTATTTTGATGACATATTGGTATATAGTGTTGACCTGAACAACCATGTTCAACATCTTCATCACGTATTTGACATTTTGCGAACTAATAAGTTGTATGAGAATGTGAAAAAGTGTACATTCTGCCAAAATGAAGTAGTTTTCCTAGGGTTTGTAATATCAAGAAAGGGGATCTAAGTAGATGAGGAAAAGATCCAAGCTATTCTAAAATGGCTGACTCCAAATAATGTTACCGAGGTCTGAAGTTTTCATAGCCTAGCTTCTTTCTATAGGTGATTTATTAAGGACTTCAGTACAATAGCCACTGCATTGATCGAGTTGACAAAGAAGAGTGAAGGATTCAGGTGGAACGATTGAGCTAAATAGAGCTTTAGAGAGATTAAGGAAAAACTTACCTCAATACCTGTCCTATCACTGCTAGATTTTGAGAAGCCCTTCAAATTAGAATGTGATGCATCGGAAGTTAGAATTTGTGCTGTCCTGATGTAGGAGCGACGACTGGTCACCTACCACGGTAAGAAACTTAGTAGTCCTACCCTGAACTGCTCTATATACGAGAAGGAGTTATACTCCCTTTTCCAAGCCTTCACTGTTTGGCAACACTATTTGTTACCACGAGAGTTTATTATTTACACTGACCATGAATCATTAAAGCATTTTAGGAGTCAGAACAAACTCTCAAAGAGACAAGCTAAGCCAAGCCAAGCCAAGCCAAGTGATTGGAATTTATGAAAGGGTTCTCGTATGTCATTCGGCACAAGAAGGGAAGTGCAAATGTGGTTGTTGACGCTCTGTTACGGTAGCAAACTTTGCTGACCACTTTGCAAACAAAACTACTGAGATTCTCATTCATCATTGAGTAGCATGCTATTGACCCTCACTTTGGTCCCATTGTTGAATAGTGCTGATAAGGGGTAGTTGTTGGAGGATATTATCTTAAGGACAGCTATCTATTCAAGGACCACAAGCTATGTAATCCAAATTACTCCACGTGTGAGTTATTGATTAGGGAAGCTCATAGTAAAGGATTATCTGGTCATTTCGAGGAGACCAAGATGACCAATCTATTAAAAGAGAACTTTTACTGGCTAGGTTTGGCCAAGGATGTCCATAAGGTAGTTAATAGTTGTAAAGTGTGCAAGCAAGCTAAGGGGAAGAGAGAACCCCATGGAAGAGAACCCTATGAAGAATACATGCCGTTACTAACACCAACATTACCTTAAGCCGACCTCAGCATGGACTTTATCTTAAGGTTAGCCCAGACATCCAAGGGGAAAGATTTTGTCTCTATTGTAATAGACCACTTTAGCAAGATGGCACACTTCATTCCGTGCCATCGAAATAGCAATGCTTTATATAATGTTGATTTGTTTTTACAGGAGGTTATCCGACTACATGGGGTACTAAAGACTCTTTTTTGGAAGCCTTTTGGAGAAAACTTAGAACTGAACTTATATTCAACTCCAATAGCTATCCTCAGACTAATAGCCAGATTAAAGTGGTAAACAGGACATTAGGCAATCTGCTCAAAGCTATCATGGGGAAGAATTTGAGGGATTGGGATTTGTGCCTACCAGTTGTGGAGTTTGCATACAACCGAATTGTCCATAGCACTACTAGAAAGACCCTATTCGAGGTCGTCTATGGCCTTAACCCTACTATTCCCTTAGATATGATTGATGCTCTCGTAGCTACTGAAAAAAGTCAATCTGGAGTTGATTGAGCCCAAGAATTACATGAACTACATTAGTCTGTAACTAAGAAAATCACCAAATTCAATTAGAAAGAGCATGAAATTGGTAGTTGAGGCCGACGAATAATTTCCTTCCACCTAGGAGACTTAGTATGGATTCACCTCAGCTGAAAGTGGTTCCTACACTTGAGACAAAGTAAACTGCCACCTCGAGCTGATGGCCCATTCAAGATCCTGAAGGAAATCAACCGCAACGCCTACTAGATTAAGTTGCCTGATGACTATGGTATTTCCTCCACTTTCAATGCGTCCGATCTGATTCCTCATCTACCAATAGAAGAAGACCCTACGAGCGCCCTAGAAGAGAGAGTAGAGACCACTCTAGATTTAAGGACAAATCTTTCCAACCCCCTAGACTGATCACACGTAGCTGAGCTAAAGGACTCTAAGGACTCGCTCAGAGGATATTAGCTTTAGGTCATAGCTGAGACGAAAATTCCTATCCCAAACCAGTCTCTTGCCGACCTTACTATCAGATTCGCCCCTGTTCAACAGCAATGCTTTATCATAGAAGACGGCCCAAGAATAGCTGAAGCAAGCTCTTGATCCGACCACAGGCATCTAACCCCGAATCAAGCTAACTTCTTTTAAGCAAAACTAATTGGTCCCCGACTGATCCAAATCAAGCCGACCCCTTATTGCTAACACTTTTTGTTTTGTCTACTTTGTATCATAGTTATAACTCCCATCCACCACAGGATACGCGTCTTCTGGTACGATATTTCCAAAAGGATTCTTCACTTTTTCGCACTGAATATTCTTAGTCTCTTTTAGCCCCTTTTAGTAAATTTCATGAAACCTAATTGTAGAATACCATTTTTATCTTTTCATACATGTAAAGTAACCTTAGTAGATGAGTATATAAACCCCCACTTTCTTGTACGCAGACAATCAACTAATCAATACATAATTATTCACTTTGAGTAACCTTAGTGTTCCCATTATCTTTTAACTCTTATCTATTTCCTTTAGTAAGGAATAGTTGTGAGTAACCCTTCAATTCAAATTGGTGTGTCATATCCGGTGAATTGTAGGCCGAGTAGGATCGAATAGTGCGTCATATCCATTTGGTAGGTGCCTGGACTTTGCTAACTTTTTTCCCTATTTGTTTTTTATTCGTTTTTTTATGGTGCTTCTCCGTATGTCCTACCCTGGAGATGCATCAGTCTTCTACAAGAAATAAAGGTTCATATTACTGAGTTGTTGAAAGAGTACAAGGATGTGTATGTATGGACTTATGAAGAGATGCCAGGACTAGATCCAAGCCTCATAGTGCATAGATTGACTATTGCTCTATGGGTTACACTTGTGAAGCAAGGACAAAGGGTATTCCGTCTCAAAATCGAAGTGCAAATCAAATAAGAGGTTGATAAATTGTTTCGAGCTAGATTCATAAAGCCAAATGAACATCTTACTTGGCATGCTAATATTATCCTTGTAAGAAAGAAGAATGGATAGATAAGAGTATGTATGGACTTCTGGGATTTGAATAAGGTTTGTCCTAAATACGACTTTCCTTTGCCAAATGTTGATACTTTCATAGATGCAACCGCAAGGCATGAGTTATTTTCATTTATTGATGTCTTTAGTGGTTATAATCAAATCAAGATGACAATAAGGGATGTAAAGCATACTACTTTCCGTACACTAGTTGGAAACTTTTATTACATTGTCATGCTATTTAGACTTAAGAATACGAGCGCTACATATCAAAGGGCAATGACTACTCTATTCCATGACATGATGTATGATTTTATGGAGGATTATATCAATGACATAGTCCTCAAGTATAAAAGGGCACCTGATTACCTGATTCATTTATAAAGGGTTTTTTTAGCTATGCCAGCTATATAAGCTTTGCATGAACCCCCTTAAATGTGTTTTTAGTGTGTCTTTAGGGAAATTTCCCGGGTTTGTAATCCATTGAAAGGAAATTGATGTTGATCCTACAAATGTGCAAGCTATAAGATTAATGCCGTCTCCTACTACCTTAAAGGAATTAAAAGCCTTTATGAGAAAGGTCTTATATATTAGAAGGTTTGTACCTACACTTACAGAGGTTTCATATCTGTTGCATCAACTTTTAAAAAAAGAAACTTCATCTGAATGGGATCAAATCCATGAAGAGGCGATTCAAAAGATTAAGACTATCCTAATCTTCCCTCAAACTATAACCATGCCTATCAGAGGATTATCATTGATCTTATATCTTACCTCCACCAATAGGTTAATTAGAGCTTTACTTATGCAAGAAGTATATGGTCAAGAGTGACCTATGTACTATTTAAGTTGAACTCTTCAAGGGAGTGATGCCAATTACGCTACTTATGATGAGCATTATCTCATGCTAGTATTTGCCATGCAATAGTTACGATAATACTCTCCTGCGCACAAGATCAATCTAGTGACTCATTTTGATCTGATCAAGTACTTATTGTCACAACCAACTTTGTCAGGACAAGTAACCAAATGCTTACTTCTCCTTAGGGAATTTAATATCTTAATGAAATCCCCTAAAACCGTCAAGACAAGCATTGGCTAAATTATTAGCACATTTCCCAAATGCCTAAGAGGGATCAACTACAAACACAATTTCGATTAAATTCTACGAAGATTCTTTGATGATCGAGACAGATGGGGAATAGATGCTCTAATTTGATGGTTTTATAGGAAATCAAAGTTGGGGAGCAGGAATCATATTAACATCACATGAAGGTCAAGAGATATACATTAGCGCTCAAATTTGACTTTCAATGCACTAATAATGAATCCTAGTAAGAGGCACTATTGAATTTGGACTGAAAGAACCTATACTTATGCCTTATAGGGCTGCAATGTAGATTATCATCAGAAAGTTTAACTCTGTGCAATACAAGCATACAACTCGATCCACGAATAGGTATGTTGATGCATTGGCTATGTTGGCATCTAAAATTCCAATTCAAGATGCAAGCGATGGTGTGAATGTTTGAGTTGTTAAGAAATTTATACCATATGCAACTTTGAATTTTCTTGAAAAGGATGAAGAAGCGCAGAACAATTGGCGCATCCCACTTATGGAACAGTTAATGTATCCTAGTGTAGCTTTTGTTTTAACCTTGAAGAACTTTGTCAAATTAATGTCATGTTGTATTATAAGAGTTCAAAAGGTGTATTGTCTCATTGGGTTAGGTCTAAAGAGGCTCACCTCAAATTGGACATATATCACTAGATTTGGTGCAGGGAGGAAGGGTCATCATTATATTATCGTATTCAATGTGTAGGTTATTATTAACCATCAATGGCAGAAGATGCACTTCAAGTGCAGACACATTGCCTCAAATGTTTGAGTTAGTGCTAGAGACTGTAGGCATCCGTACATTAATTACTTAGAAAATAATGTACCGACTATAAATAGTATAGATGCCAAACTTGTAAAGTGAAAAGTCAAGAAATATCTTATGCATGAGTGCGAGCTCAATAAAATATCATTTATGGGAAAACCCTTAAAGTGCTTTGCCCCTCCTAAAATAGAAACAATTTTAACTAAAGTGCACTTAACTGATTTAACCTAACCCTCTTTTTCCAAACTTATTAGATAAATATGCTTCGGGATTCTAAAATATCCTAATTTTTGAAAAACAAAGGTCCATTTATTTTTATTTATTTGGAAAAAAATTTTCTAAGTAATAAAACATTTTAGAAAAATTCTAAAATACCTAAATACAAATTTCTATAAAATATGCAATTACTATGGCTAATATGTCTAACTATAAAAAAGACACCTAAATCTAATTATAGAAAAAAAGCATAAACCATAAAAAAAATGTCTAATTACAAAAAAGAAACCTAAATCATGGTAAATATATCTGAATCATAAAAAAAGATATATAAAAGAAAAGGGTGCATTTATTTTGAAAAGTTCTAAGAAATCCTAACTTTAAAAGGTTTATTTTATTTTTAATTTTTATTAAAAAATGATTTTTTAAGTGATAAAATGGTGTTTTATATACTTTCTTCATTTTATTGTCTTTTATATACATTTATTATTATTTTTTATTTTTTTCATTTCTTTACTAAAAAAAAACTTCTTCCTCTTTCTTTTTCTTTTTTTTTTTCTTTTTTCACTTTTTCTTTCTCTTTCTTCTTGTCTTTTTTTATTCTTTTCTTCTTTTTGTTTCTTCTTCTTCTTTTTTTATTGGGTTACAATTACAATACAACAAATTGAAAAAGAAAAGAAGAAAAGAAAAAAAAAACAATACAATAGATTATTACAAAGACAATAAAAATAATAAAACAAATAAAAAGACAAAGGAAACAATGAAAGGGCCTGAACCAAGCTAAGGGGAACGTGGGCCAAAGCTTAGCGCTGGAGCGATTAGGTCAAGTTGGAAAGCTCTTGCTGTAGGGAGTTTCTAGCACAATTTATCCTACCTCGGAAAGCCTTGAACTTACGTGAATCCTAGAAAGAGAAAAAGAGACTATGTAGAGAGAGTAGTATTGTGAATAGATTTAAGTGATTATGAGTGATAAGTTGATAATTTGTAGTAAAATGGAATCCCCTATTTATAAGTATCATGGTCGAGTTAAAAATGGAAAATATTAAATGCAGTATGATTTTCTTTCATGTTTAGACTAGGCAAACTTAGACAATATGTGATGTTAAATACAAAGCTATGCATGAAAAACATAATTAACATGAATCAAGAGTATGCTTATCATGTTAGAGCATGTCTAACACGTGTAGGAGTATGCCTTGTAACATAGCGACAATGTAGCATGAGATAGCGATGACATGATAAGTGACATGGCATGACGTGACAATAATATGGTGATGACATGGCATAGTGACGTGATGAGTAACATGGAAACATGTACCTTATCCATATATGTAATCAAATTGCATATATGGGCCAGGTTGGCTTGAATTAAATTCAAATATAAGCTTAAGCCCAATATCCCTCTTTTCTTTTTATTATTTGAGACCCTAAAAATAAAAAAAAAAATCCTATTCTATTTAAACTATCTAAAAAAAACTATTTTATTATTATTTTATTTAAATTTTTTTGTACTTTTCTAAATTTTCTATTTTTTTATACTTTTTCTAAATTAAGATCCTTTACCTTATTCTAAAAACTCTAAAATTATAGGAAGGCAAAAATGGGGGTATCTACAGCCACTAACAAAAGCTTGCTAAAAGTCCTTAGTTGTATAGTTCACAATAATCATATCGAATGGTACAATAAGCCGCTGTTGGCACTTTGGGCTTATAAGACGTCAAAATGAAGGCCAACACAAGCAACACCCTTTTTCTTTGGTATATGGAGATAAGGCAATGGTTCCTATAAAGATCTTAATCCCATCAATTAAATTGGCCATAAAAGTCGAATTCGAACCTGATGCATTACAAATGATGGATTTAGAAGCGCTAAACAAAAGGCGTGACACTACAAAGCACAATCTTATCAATTATCAGCATAGACTTGGAGTGGCATATGATTACTTCGTGAAAAAGAGATCGTTTCAACAATGTGATATTGTACTTTATGTAGCCGAGCATGTGTGCCAAGATATTCTAGTGCCAAAGTTTACACCTAAGTGGGAAGGGCCTTTCATTGTTGAAAAAGTACATGAAAGTGGATATTGTAAGCTTAGTAATCCTAGAACTAATGCTATTATAGTGCCTATAAATTTTCAATACATTAAAAGGTTTCATTTGTAAAGAGTATGATATACTAGAGTTTAAATAAATGAAATATACAACTCCACTCATATGAGCTTGCTTTTAAACATTTATTTCTTATTCAATAATTATTTGGATTAAGTATTGCATCACTGCTACTTAGTAAGAGCCTTGTCTCCTAAATGCGCTATGACCATATATTCATATCATGCTAACCAATAAGAGCATTAGCATTGTCACATGGGTGCATGACATGGTACCTTTTTACGTACGATTGAATTTCATTGTCTTATATACTCCTTGGAATCATGATAACGCAATTAAGAAGTGGGTAATGAACCCTTAATACAACAAAAAAAAAAAAGTCAATTTGCTTTTAATGATGTTGGAGTATGAATTACAAACAAATGTTACTTGCAAATTAAGGCATCACTCTAATGCACAACGTTCTCTTCTTTTTGTAGGAAGTCAAATGAATTCTTAAAGTTGAATCTAAGCTTACTATTACATATGTCTTGATTGTGTTGCTAAGTGTAATGTGTACTATGATTACTATGCTATCGTTGATTCCTATAAAGAACAAGGATATATGATGTTTCATCTAATGATATATGAAAGCACGAAAAGTTGCAAATACCAAAGAAAAAGGTGTTCACTCATTTAAATTCTAGAAGCATGTGTATAAGTTTAGGATATAAACCAAGGACTTAAACAATGATAACTCAACAATGAATCATTGATCTAATGGAAGCTTTGCAATCTATATTTCCAATATATTTCTACATCTCAAGCCCCCAAGTTTCGCTTCAAGTCGATCATGTCGCTCAATAATGTCTTAAGAGTCCAACATTTTCTAATCTTCAAAAGGAATTATCTCCATGTTCGACAACTTGAAATTTAAGCCATGCACTCTAGTGACACCACTCACCAAAAGTTATAAGTCAAGGGTAGACACTAACTCCTAAGGCTTGTCTAAAAGTAAAGCAACTTTCCTAAGAAAGGTCATTATGGTATTTGTCGCTTCAATGCCGAGACAAATCAAACCAACCAAAAAATCACCCTCCATGGCTCACAAGTCCTCCAGTGGTTGTAAGAGATATGATGAAATTGTAAATCTAATAAAATGAAGTATATGTCCCAGAAGACTAAGGTATATCAACCATCCCTGTACGTGGTGCTACCCCTTCAACTCACTTAAGGTTAGTGTTGCCATAAGTCACTAATGAAGGAGTCTAACTATAGACTGGAGTAGTATCATCAACTTACAATAGTACCTAAGCAAATACCATCAATTGTCTGGTTATCAAATAGTCCCACTACCCTCAAAACCTTAGTATACTCTTAGATATCGGTTTCCTCTAAATGTATGGGCTCATGGTCATCTCGTTTAACAATATTACTCAACTCTTCTAAAGCTCAAGTTTGGTTTTCATTTGGTAATGCTAAATGATCTACTTTATTTTCAGTTTAGGTTTGGTTTTCCTCTTGATCATCTACACCATCTACTGGGCTGCTTCCTTTGTTGCCCTCATCTATATCTTCAAAAGATTCATAAGTATTGTAGACTCATCATCGTTTTCAACAGGACGATTGTTAACTTGAGGTGCCTTCCCAAGGCCATTTTAAATAGGAAAAGGACAAAGTACTGATATGGTTGGCTTGGATGATCTATCATTCCTTAATGTGGGAGTAGCTAAATCATCAACTCTTTTATTTGTATTCCACTTACTGAAGCACTCAACACATTTCTATTATCCTCGTCCTATAAAGAAAAAGGAAAAATGATAAGTAAGCTAATGATGAGGTGCAAAAGTATAAATATCAAGAAGAGAGACTTTAACAAGTATGGTACTTCAAAAATACGTGAGCACTTGACTCGTTTGATGACGAGCAATTTAGGAGTGGAATGACCTTTCTTGTTTTTGCCCTTTGCACCAGAAGACCTTTTTTTCCTTTCGATGGGGCCTTAAAGTAGAAATTCATTATTATAAAGAGTCCTCATTGGAAGGTTGTCTTCAACTGGTGCAGTCACATATTTTTTAATGTCTTCCAAACAACCTATACATATATAAGCCAACTAGTGGAAGCGATCCTAAAATGACTCATGGATAGGAAGAATAATTGCCTCACCCCTAAGCAAATATTCCTAAAATCCTGTGGGCTCAACAATCTATAATACTCATCAAAGTCATCATCAACCGATATTTTCGAAGGGATGCCTTGATCAAAACTGAACTGTCAAGCAATTCGGTGAGGTACATATAACGTCACTCTACACTCCAAAAAGTGTCTGGAGGAGTCACTCCAATCATATAAGGAGGGGAGACCTCTAGGTGAGCACTAAAGGATAAAACTAGCCTCAGCACTAGCAAATCTTTCCCTCACACCAAGTAAGTTCATTATATCTTTCAACCCCCGTAGATAAAAGTGTGGAAACTACAAGTCCAGGAGTATTTTGCTTGTATAAGTGTGAAAAGTGACTTCTTTATAGTTTTCTAAGACATCCAACAAAGCACCTAGAGGTCTCTTATTAACCTATGCCCAAGCTTGTGGCTCATTACACTTAGGTTCATCAAGATAAGAACTACAATATCGTTTATACTACTTGCAAAAGAAGATGTGCAAGAATAGCTTGTCTGCATGAGATACTACAACATATGGACCCATCGATTGAATGGATGTCTTACGATAGAGATCAAGGTGCCTATACAATGATCCCAAATAAAATAGCCCCAAGGAATAATACTATCCACATGTTGTACGAATCGTCAAATGGAATAAATGGGGGCTTACGCCATCCTACAAGCCACCAGGAAACACATATAAGGATAACTAGCAAGCAAGAAAAGCTTCGAGCTCATACCTACATAAAGAAATCATTCATGAGATGATTTAATTTTGGACTATCAAATGAAATCATAAGTAAAAATGTTGATACTTACTCATATTCTTCATCTCCTGCAAAGAAACGTTTTATCCAAGCACTAAATGTGGCTTTCCTACAAGTATCGATGGTTTTTTTTTTTCAATCTCTAGAGTTGAGAATAGGTCTCAGCCTTCTTCTGAAATGGTGGATGTGATGGTATCAATCGTGCTGAAATCACAAAAATGCAAAAGTGTACTGACATCCTCGAATGTGGGTGTGATCTCACTCCATGCAATTATAAATGTGTGTTTGGGTACTCCAATAACATACTATTGCTCTCTAGATCTCCATGTCATTGGATTGAGGAAAACTAAAATGGGAGGAAATGTACATAGGAAAGTATACATCTGCTTTCTCTAAAATATTAAAATGTGCCAAGTTGCTCAAAACGTTATTGACCTAATCAGTCTAGCCAGCTATGGGTACCTAAGGGAATCAAAATAAACTTTTAGATAGCAAAACTTCTTTCCTTTCATTCTTAAAACTTAGCATCAAGTTCGCTTTTATATTCTCCATTCGTATACTTGAGGTTCTCGCCTTATGAATTGTAAAGTACCTTGGGTGGTGAATTGCCTATACAAGTCATGTCTCCTCACATCACTCCAAAGGGAGTCCTCCTTTATCATCATGTCGAGCCACTTATCCCTTGGTAAGGGCATAGTCAGAATGCAACCCTCTTTGACAGTTAGCATATGTTTGTCTTTACTCTTCTTAGGTATCTTCTTCTTAGACTACTTACCCATCTTGGAATATTACCTACAAACATGAATAAAGAAGATCGATTACTTGCGATGGAAGGAAGGAAATTTGGCCTCATTTCATGCTATTGCTCACAAAGTGAATTGAATGAATCAAATGGAGAGGTCATAGTAGATGAAAACGAAGAATAGTCCAATTGAAAAATGGAACCATGCAATGAAATAGTTACAGACATAAAGGGAGCAATGCCTATCAAGTTGAAAGTAATTGATGATTCAATGTTATTCTATGATTGGAAAATACTATAATTCAAATCAAAGTCCTTTTTCTTCAAGCAGATTAGAAATGGAAATAACAAAGGCTCAAGACTCCATTCATTAACCATGTGTCATTCAAGTATGGTTAGACTCATTTATATTATGATGACAAGTTGAAGAACATGATTAATATAATCCGAGATGCCATAAAGTTGAAAATATAAGCTTAACCTATGTAATTATTTATACACATTTAAGGCAAGTTGTTGTAAAGATCAAGAGATAGATTATTCTACAATATAAAGTGGATTTTTAATTCACAAATAATTATTTCCTATACGTCCCAGCCTACATATATAACAAAAGTGACACCAAACATATCTTCCCTAAAATGTTCAATTGTTGCTTTGTTGTGATCCCCATATACTCTACTCCTTTCATTCAAGCCTATACAAATCTCATTTTAATTGGATTTGTAAGTATGGGTGTCGAGCAACACTACCAATGGGAGGCTTAGTTGAACAAGTAATGCTATTTTACTAGTATATACTAGTTGTTTAATGGATTGCATAAAAGGAAAAAAAAAAAAAAAAAAAAGAGGAACATGTACAACTCAATCATAGTAGCAAACACAATAATGGAGCCAACAATTCGATGGGGTATTGACACATTCATAGCAACATCTTGTTCAAAAGAGAAAAGAAAGAAGGGAAAAAAAAAATGAAAATGGAGCAACACTCATGCATACTTAGAGTCCATTAAGTGCAAGTACTAGTAAGAAACGCATGAAATTGGTGGTCTACGAATTAGATGTATTATGTGGATAGCTCGCACATTTATCCAATTTTGGACTCTGCTCCTTGTTTGGTTTGAATTAGCCCTAGTGTTTTTTTTTTTTTATGTACTCGATATAGGGCTAAAGTATTACAAGTTAAGGGTTAGGGGGCTCTAATTGAGGGGCTATATTGTTTGAAATTCATCGAAAGCCTAAGCAAAGTGTTGTCAAACGAAGTATATTAGTAGAAGGAATTATAGGTATCGATTGCATAGCTTTAGACAATGAGTCGAATTGTGTACTACAATTATTCAACTATATGCCTCGAAGAGAATTAGTTTCATAATACACTGCAAAGAGCTCGATTCTATGCTATGTTTGGACTTTGAAGTAAGGCTAGAACTTCAAATCGAAGGAGTTGCAATCAAATAACAAAGATGAACAACCATGACTTGTAAGAAGCAAATAATATACCATTCGAAGGCCTTAAACAAGTGGGAATAGGAAGTGAAATGTAGGTAGAATGGCTTAAATAGTAAAAGCATATCTGGATAAGGTCGTACCTGATTATATTTCTTTATTGGTATCTTTCCATTATCATCTATAATACCTAGGATTCACTATAAGAGTTATCATTATTTTAAATAAAAGATAGCCAAAAGTGGACGATATTGTTTACATTCAATTATATTTCCATTATCTTCTATCATTTAATACAAAGGTAATGTTACAGTTTATATCTCAACTTTGCTACTTTTTATAATTATAAACCTGAAGTTTTAACTTGTCTAATTATATACCCAATTAAAAATTTAGTTATCACAGTCTACACCTTAATTAACTCCAATTTATATTGTTAATCCAATCGATATAATCTATCAAAGGAGTAGCCACCTACAATCTTAGGAGATTGATGCAACCCCCATAGGGTTATAGACGACTGCTAATAAATCGTGCGACCTATATTTTTTAAGTGAGTCACAACTCACAATTTCGCAGGAGGTGGCAAGCAGCCTCCTATGAGAGGTCAAGTAAGCTCTTTAAGGCTATGGGAAGCCATTCCACTCGCTAATCGTGTTGGATGGACTAATATTATGAATTGAAATTAATTAAGGTATAGATCATAGTAACTAAATCTTTAATTGGATGTATAATTAGACAAGTTGAAACTTGAAGTATATAATTGTAGATATAAACCGTAACATTGATCCTTCAATACACTTGTAAGTTTGGGGTTTGAAGAATACAACAGTTCTATATAAACACAGACAAGCATAATAGCAATAGCAAGCTCGATATGAGAGGTGAAACCCTTAAAGTATACTTAATAATGGATGAAGGTACTATTAAGGTATATGGGATATAGTTGTGTAAATTAGCATCTTGTTGATCAACTCCTAATTATCAGAGGTAGAAGTGAGCATTGATAGAGAAGCAACCGTGACAACAAAGACGAAGCTCATAAAATAATGCAGTTCAAAGGGTTTAAAAAAAAAAAAGAAACAACAACAACAACAAGAGGAAGTCACTATTATGCTGAACAAAGTAGTTCCCTCATACCAATGGCGGATTATTTACTTCTCAAGTCCTTTTCCAGTGATTTCCTTGAACCAAGATTAATCCCTTGAAATTGTATTAGTGTTGACGGACTTCATTATAATTGCTTCAAAACATTTATCAAGAAAACAACAAGAGAAATTATAATTACAATTAGAAAATATAGAGAAGCCATCATGTTCACCAATTGGTCAAGGGAAATAGTGTGAAAAAGGGCAAATTAATAACCTTATTAGACTATTTTCTTGGCTTTCTTCCTCGTAGCTTTCTTCTTCTTCAATTTCCAGTTTTGGTTTCCATCAATGTGACTGCAACAATTTCAAAATGGCCCTCAACTTTTTTTTCAACAATGGCTTCATTCTTTCTCTTCAGATTTCTACACTGGTATGGTTACCGATTCCATTTCTTATTGGCTATTCTTTGGTGGCTTCCTCCATCAATACAAACTTCTCTACAGTCTTCAAAAAGGCATGGCATTGGTTTTCACCAATAGCAGGATTTTTTTTTAATCTTCGAGCTTCTTTGGCAGCTTCGATGGACTTCAATCGATGTGGGTTTAAAAGCTAGATATGTATGAATTTGTGAAGAAATAAATTAATTATATATGGAAAAGAAGAATGTGTATGGGGTAGATGTGAATGAAATTGAAAGATAACGTATATAAGGTAAAATAATAATAATAAATAATATATGAAATCAAAGAAGTGTAAGAAGAATAATGTGTATGAGGCAGATGAAAATGAAATCAAAGAAAGTGTGTACGAGGCCGATGTGAGTAAAATCGAAAAAGGAAGTGTATAGTTGGAATTTGTATTGAAAAAAAAAAAAAACAAGAAGAAGAAAAAGAAATAAACGAAAGAGGGCAAATGTAGGTGTTTATGAACAAGGATTGTGTATGTGGGATTGAAAGAGAAAGAAAATATCAGAGTTGGAACAAAGAAATGAATGAAAAGCTGTAAAAGAAAAAAAAAAAAAGGGTTATAGTGTCTACTATAAAATAAAGATGCATATAAATGCATATTAAGAATGAAAGTGATGAAATGAAGAGTAAAGGATGAATAAAAAGCAAGAAAGATTGGAAAATGGATATCACAAAATATACATTGCAGTGGTTTGGAGCAAAGGGACTTGATTATTACTTGCTTGCGATTGAAGATGTCATGAAATTATTAAATAAGGCACTATAAGAACATTTTCGAAGGAAGTTTCTAAATAGAAATTTGAAAAATAGTTTAGGTTCTAGATCGTTACCCCGGCTGTCCTCTTGACCTTTACCCGCTAACTGACTAGCAGAATCGCCATGCTTACTATTCATAGCATAACAAATAAAATTTAATTAACATAAAGTGTTTGCATTATATATGAAAACCTTACAAAAAAAAAATGTTCCTATATGAGAAGAAAACTAAGACAATGTTGATATATAGAGTCAACCTAATGAGATTACAGTTGTTCAATGATATGCACACACGAGAGTCAATTGAAAGGCTTATTCAGTGCTCAAACCCCTTCAACTTCATCCAAAAGACTTTAGTCAAGAGGCAAAATGTAGATGGTTAAATCTAAGTCTAGGCCTTAAGCTCAATGATCTAAATGGATTTAACTTTTTTGGTTAAGGTAACAAGGCTCGAAGAGTTAAGCCTATGTATATTTGAGATGATCGAGAGAGTCTTAGGATAATCGACTTAAAGTAGAGCCTGTTAGATTGATTCACCAAATTCAATCTTCCTTGGTTTAACATACACTAGAATATAAAGCCTATATTTGGACTTAAACTCATGAAAAAGAGTCGATGCAGAACTCATTACTAAAAGGTTTCAATCGTAGCCAATGATCATCATTATGATCCGATAGATGAGATCATATATCATTTCCTATAAATTCTCCCTCATTTGGACAAATATAAAATCTCCATTAACATTGTCATTTTGTTAAAATCCTATCTCAAAGATCAAACACTTAAACACACCAAGAACGCTACTCCATTCTTCATCGATTATAGAGTTTAATACTGTTACGTTCCTTCACCTATCACCATACGTATTAAAGTCTTATCTTGATTGTATACTCCTTCTCCTTATTCTAGCTCACTCAATCATTCTATTCATATAATTCAAGTCATTTCCTTAGTCTTATATAATGCAATCTAACACATGGTATATACCTAATCATTGCATCTAAATCCATATACCTACACAATAAACTTCAATTATACGTAATAAAAGATATATACTTTTAATTTGATAGGTAACTGTAAAACTCACTAATAAAAAAATTAATATTGTAGAGTGAAACAACAGAGCTTGCTGGATTCGGAGAACTGGCAACTTCAGAGTTGCGGATTCATGGTCGAAACCAGTTCCCATGGTTTCCGACGGTTATGCAAACTGCTTGGCTTGGCCGGATCCTAATTCGGATGCTCGAACCAGTTTCAATCGATTTTTGCATTTAATTTTTTTTTTTTTTTCAATATTCCGTTTTCATGGAAATTATCAGTTCTTCGAGCCTCGAGCCCCCTCAGTGATTCCTTGACGGTTTGGTTCACAAGTGGCCCACGACCGTTCCTAGGAAATGACAATTGCATGTAGGCAAAAGCACATGGTTGAAAAATCCAAACTTATATTATGACAGTACACGAAGGGATTCAAGTAAGGGAAAACACTGAGAATCGGAAAATTTTCTAAAACGTGGAGCAGTATGAGTCGTACCAATTCATTGTGATCAAATGCCTATATTTATTTCTCAAGCTAGAGTTCTTGGGTTTTATTTTACGTGGTATTAGAGGAATTTTCTTTCGATTCATGTTATCAATTTTTTTATATAAAAGGGTTGGAGGAGGGTTCGAATTTATTCTAATTAAGTTAATAGTAAAATCATTTATAGTAAAATATTTTCTTATTATTATAATTATATTGTACATTATATGTATATGTATATTCATATATGATTTTGTTAATAACTCTACACAAAATATATTATAAACTTTATAAAACGAAAAAGTTATTTTAAAAAATTATAAAGAGTACTCAATATATTTCATGAGAAGCGAAAAAGATAAACTTTTTATCTTATCTTTTAACGTATGTATTAATTGAAATCTAACTATCAATTTAAATCTAACTATCAATTTATTGAGAATAATAAAATTAATATATAAAACTTATATAAATTTTGTTTTCAATAAAAATATCTGCATATGAAATTGCAAATAGAGAAAAAAATAGCAAATAAACATAAATATTAGTTTCTTCGATTTCTTTTTATGATAACTTTATAAAAAATCTTTTGGTTATACTAAAAAAAATCATTTGAAATATAAGTTATTACATAATCAATCATTTAACACTTCACATTCATTTTCATAATATTAGTTATAGAAGAAATATCACTGAACTAAGTTATAATTGATATTATTTGTTAATAATTTATGTAATAAGATTGAAACAATTATAATATGGGTAGGGTAATGATTATTTATGGTGTACTATTTATAAAAAATTACAATTCATTCAACACTTCACATTCATTTCCATAATATTAGTTATAAAAAAATATTATTAAATTAAGTTATAATTGATATTATTTGTTAATAATTTATGCAATAAAATTTGAACAATTATAATATGAGTAAGGTAATGATTAGTTATGGTGTACTATTTATAAAAAAAAATACAATTCAAGAGAATTTATTTAGTTAGATATAATTTTGTAATAATGAATTTAATACTATTAGTTATTGTGGAAAAAATAGATTGGAAGAAAACAAAAAGAGAATGCCATTTATGTGATAAATACATATTGAAAAAACAAAATACTATGCATGAGATTTGAACCCATAACCTTTTGTTTAGAAAACAGACATTTAACCACTTAACCACATTCAATATTATAAAAAGAATTTCTCTTTAAAAAATACATATAATATATAACTTTTTTATCTTTAAAGAAAAAAAACTTTTTCCTAAGGTTAAGGGGGCTAAGGCCACTTTTAGCCCAACAAGACTATCCCCTACCACCCCACCTTTACCCCCCCTTCCCTTTACAAAATCCATCCATGATCTTGTTTGTATTTCAATATGCTTTATTGAATCAATTATGTAACAACTATTCAAGGTATCTCAAATACAAGTTTGTGTTCATGGAATGCATTTTCCTTAGTTCTGAAAACTTAACAATTTAGTAGCTGGATTTCTTATGTTGTTTTTAATTTTATTAGGCATGAATCGAATTGTTGTGCTAATTGGGTAGTTTCCTAAGGCAAACTAGGAATGAGTATTTTGTATAGGGTATCTTCTCCCTCACCTCTTTTAGCTTTTGTGTGGTCTCTTAATAGTAAGGATTCAATTGAAGCAGCTTTGGGATGAGTTTTATGAAACACAAATCCATCCCTATCGAGTCTAATGTTTCCCAGAACCCTATAAAATGCTATATGATTTTACTCCCTATTTGTAAAACCCATCCTAATAGGGTTAAAGACCCTATCTATAGAAAAGAGCGAGCTTTTATAAAATTCAAACAACTTTATAAGGGGTAAGTTTTTATAGAAATTTGATCAGATGGAAGAGATAGGGTTTGTTTTTATAAGATTCAAACAACCCTATAGAGGGTGGGTTTTCATAGAAATCTGATGAGATAAAGGAGAGAATATAGTGGAAAATAGTTACATAGGATTAAAGTTACTTTTACTAATTTACATAGAGATGAAAATTGAAAATCATGTGTTGTATAATGTAAAATTTGTGTAGAATGTGTATGGTGCGTAGTAAATATTTTTATTAATATATTATTTTTTACTAAATCGGGTTTTCCTTCAATTTTTTTTTTTATAATTCCAAAACCCGATTCTCAAACTTATAAGATTTTGAATCATATAACAAAACCTAACCCCAAACCTTATAGCTAATACCCTATAGGGTTTTTATCAGATTACGGATATGGTATCCTATAACAGCTTGCCCAATTGATCCGCCCGTTTTCATCCCGCCTTGATAGGGGTAATTTTTATTTTTATTTTTATTATTAATTTCTTGTCTTCTCAATATGGTTTCGATTTATTTTACCTTTAGTAGTAAGAATGATTTGGAATGGAATAGATTAGAATAGAATGAAAAGAAGTTAGAATAGGAACGATAAATCCATTTTTATGTTTGGAAATGCCTACAGAACAAAATGGAATGGAATGTATGTTTAAGTGTGTTTATCAAAAATACCTTCAATTATTAGATATTATAATTACTTTAGAGGTTAAATAGATAATATTAATCAATGATAATTGATAAAGGTGGAACGGAATTGCAATTTCTTCTTCTCAAAGGTGGAATTGCAATTCCCTTTTGAAGTTGGAATCGCCAATTCTAAGGAGTTACAATTCTACCTTGTAAGAGTATTTTCAAATATAAGAAAGGGAGTAGAACTTAGAATTGCAATTCCATTCTTAGTCACTTCATTTTACAAAACATGACATTAGTTTCATATCACTACCAAATGTGACTTTAGTGTCCTTATTGGTGCAACGTAAAGCATGAGCACTCAATTATGTAGGGAAGAAAATATTTTATATTGATTTGGCACTATTAACTACATTGTTTCATAGGATTTCTTATAAGCCTAAAACCCTAAAGTTATAAAAGAAATAGAATAAAATCAAAATAAAGAAAACATGAAATCAAATTAACAAAATATAAACTTTCCTAAATGAGCCACAAATTTTTAAAAGTCTAGTATGCCTTGAAAACATGAAAATTCGATCTTGAAAATGGCTTTAAACAGATGCACTAGCTATAAAAGACTCAAATTAGTCTTTGTTGGCATGTTATAGGTTCCATAACTCTTCATAAACAAAAAATTATACTTAAAGTCAAGCTCAAAATCAAGTTCTCACTCACACTTCTAAGTCTCTAAGTGCTTTTAATTCTGGTGTTTGTTCTATATGTTTGCTTCTTTTATAATTGCTTCTAATTGACTTCCGATTATCCCTGGCTTTAGTCTTTCAAATAGCTTCTATTTTCAACCCTTTTTACTAAGCTTCTTACTATCCTAATGTTCCATAAATTGTAGTCATGTTTCATCTACGCTGCCCTCCTCCACTTAGAAAAAGCTCAACCTCAAGTTTAGATACAAGGGAATTGAAGAATCATGAAATAAAGACAAATGCACCACGTTAAATGTTTTGGAAATGCCCATATTTTCAGGAAGATCAATTATCCTCACATTATCATTAATCTTCTAAAGCAATGTGTATGGACCATACCTCATTTGCTGCAACTTACTATATGTTCCAATAAGAAACCTCTCCTTCTAAAAATGTACCAAAACCTAATCACCCATATTGAATGCCTCGCTTTTTCTTTGCTTTTTAGCAGCTATCTTGTACTTCTAATTTGTCGCCTCAATTTTCTACTTCACTTCTTTATGTACTCCAACATTATGTTCAACCATATGCTTAACTTGAATATTTCTCCTCTCTCTATTAGGTAACTAGATCAGATCAAGTGCATGTTAAGGTACCTTTATACACACAATAAAGAATGATGATCTATAGGTAACACTATGAACAACATCACCATATGCAAATTCAACCTCTGTTGCAATATCTTACTATTTTAACTTATCTCCATAAAAACTACAAATCAAGTTACCAAAAGTTCTATTGGTAGCTTCTATTTACCCATCAATTCATAGGTAAGTTGTGCTGCTAAAGTTCAAAGAAAAGTCAAACATCCTCTACAAAGTTCTCTAGAGCAACTAAAAAACTTGCTATCTCAATCAAAAGTTGTAGTCTTTAGAACTCTATGTAAATGAATAACCTCTTTAAAGAATAACTTAGCAACTCCAATAGTTGTCAAAATCGCGATTTTACTATTCATGTGTTTATATATAATTGGTACAATCGTATAAAACTAATAAAATCGTAAGCTTATAGAATTATATATCAAAGTTCATAATTTTATCAAAAGTTTGTTCATAAATAATTTTATGTTCATTTTAACTGAGAAGTAGAATTGTATTATTAACTAATGATTTTAATAACTATTTTCCAACTGCTTCAAAAGTTTTTTAGATGAAATAAAATGAGCCATTTTGGAAAATCTCTCAACTACTACGAAAGCAAAATCAGCTTGCCTATAAGTTCTTAGGCAATCTCAATATGAAATTAATGGACAATCTTCTCATAATTTTTAGATTGTCCCTTAGCTCACTGACACAAAATGCATCATTCGACAAACTTATAGACATTTCTTCTCAAATATGTCAACAAGATCTCTCTTTTGTTGAGATGAGTGCTTTGCCTCTACCCGAATGAACTGTTACACCTCATCAATGCAATTCTCAAATCACATGCTCTCATAGAGAGGTTCTAAATAAGTACAATGGATTCTCATGCATCAATTATATAAAATCCATTAATTGGTTAGTTTAAAGAGACTTTACTCCAAGTATTTGCAAAATTTCCATTATGCTCATACTCTTTCTCAGGTTGATCAAAACCAATAGTTGCATTGCTCAAAGTGAGTGATAAAGAAGCCCATCTAATTGAAGCATCAACAACTCAATTCTAAATACTAGATTTATGCCTCAACGTAAATGGAAACTTGTCTAGAAACTAATAACACCTTGCATGCATGTCATGATTGATTTGCTTTTGACTGCTAAAATACTTCAATACTTCATGCTCAGAATATAGTAGAAAGTTTTTCGCTATCAAGTAGTGTTCCTAAGCCTTAAGAGCATGCACCATGGAATGAAACTCATCATCATAAGTGCTACACTTCCTCCTTGCTTCACTAAGCTTTTCACTTAAGAACACCACTAGCAACCTCTATTAATATAGAATAGCTCCAATTTCCACTCCACTTGCTCCACAATTAACTTTAAACAGCTTGTTAAAATGTAACAGGGTTAGAATTGAAGTAGTGCATGGCTTCTCCTTCAAATAATGGAAACTATTGACCTCAGCTTGATTTTCTTCTAATAGTGGAAACATTGAAAGGATTAATTGATTTCCCAATACTTAGTGTTAGAAGAGAAGACTAACACAAAAGGCGAAACCTCTATATATTGCCTGATCTTCTAAATCTCAAACTCTTTTACTTTATCACATTTACATTAATTGCTTATCATTATTTGTGAAATTTCTTGTTGAGTTTATACATAAACATTCATACATCAAAAGTATGCTTGAATAAATGAAGCATTTGATATCAAGAAAAAAAGAAAAGGACTAAGAAAGAAAAGAACTAAACTTACAAAATGAAAATATCAGATTAAATCTTAATTAAGCTTTTGCACATAGATCTTTAATTTAAATTTGTAAGTCTCTAATTCATTATAAAAATAACTAAGTTTAGTATTACGTAGCAATTTTGAGTAAGAAGAAGTGAGAAAAGGTTTTCTAAGTGTTTCAAAAAATTAAAACTTTTATAACAATCAATTCAACCCTATACCCTTGATTGTTCATCGGTACCAATAATTAGTATTAGGTTTTCAAATAAAACCATAAAATTTTTCGAAAATTTTTGTAAGCCATGCTTTTATTTACTTTTACTTAATATTTTGTTCTTCTTAAGTCTCCCTAGTGATAACCATATCATCATAGAAGACTAAGGAGAATCTTTCACGAATTTGAGTTTGATTACATTCAATTGCCATACTTTGAAAATTTGACACCACCTTAGCTTTGTGTATACTTCACCAATTGCCTTTTTTAGGTACGATTTAGTTGTCATATTTTTTAAAGATATTTGCAAATAACCTTCCTAAAGTTTAACTTAGGTACAAATTGATCTTTTAAACTTTTAAAGTATACTCTAAGACTCCTTAAACTTTAATAAATTGACGATATAAAGAACATTTCATTTTTTTAGTTAGATAAAGTCACATTATTATCAAAGTTTAGGGTCTTAAAGTATATTTTGATAAGTTTAGAAAATATTTGTACACCAAAATCAAAGTTTAAGAGGGTTACTTTCAAACTATAGGGATTATTTACCAATTTATCAAAATTTAAATGGTCTTAAAGCATACTTTAAAAGTTCAGGAGGTCAATCTGTTCTTAAATCAAAATTTATGAGAATTGTTTGCATTTTCCCTTATTTTTTAAGGTAAAGTGCATGACAAGTTCTTTTATTCATCATTTGGTTTGCATATTGACTCAAGTTACTAAATAAAAGGCCCTTAAGATATTGGAGTTAAAAAAAAAAATACTATATGTTTAGTGGTACAAAAATATATTTCATAATACAAAATAAATATATCTTCAAAATTCTAAAAATAACATTACACCAAGTTCCCAAATCGTAGCACTAAACTTTATTGTAATTTATATCATAAATAATTAATTTTTTCAATTTTATCAATCACAAAAGTCTATCCAATACTGCACATATCAAATATAGTACAAGACCACTATACTATCTTACTCTCCTTAAATTGTGAGTCTATAAAATCACATTTAAGACAATCACACCCAAATTTAGTATTTTGAAAATATTTGTCCAATTAAATTCAACCTTTATAATTGGGTCACAAAAGTTAGTAGAAGTAACCTAGAAATCTTAATTTAAAAAAAATTGATTTAATAAAACACTAATTTTACCTATAAACCTCTATTGTTATAGTATTAAATTGATCGAAACCCCTAAATTTTAACTCCAAGATACAACAAAACTAAAGGATAAATTATTTGGATTATAAAGTGAATAACATGATGTAAAATAATATTCAAATCATATGTAAACTACCAAAATATACATTATGTATAACAAATATATTCATAAATTAACCTAAAATCCCTCTATATAGATAAAACATACTCTAAATGTTAAAATCACTAAAGTATAACAATCATTCAATTAAATTAATAGCAAACAACTAAGAGGATAAGCTGCCTTCACCATGACAACAAAATCAAAGCAGCAAGTATCCTTTTTTATTTTAGAATGATGACACCTAATATTTAAATATATATTAAAAAAAAAGATAAAATAATAAAATAAAGTATTTGCTACCCAAGGAAAATTTCTAATGCCTCCAACATGTATATATAGACCCCTACACCATATTTAGACATTTATGTCTCATTTACTTAAAGGGTATGGAATTTCATTTTTCCTTTATTTCTTATTACAGTATTCATTTAGTGTTTTATTTTCAAAGAATCCCTATTATATAAAATTAAGTAATAGGGACTTTTTAATTCAATTAAAAAATCACGATTCCTCATAAAATTTCATATTTTTTCAAAAAATGACCTCATACCAATTTAACGATAACTGTCATCATTACCGCCACCACTTACTACCACCACCAACTACTACTGCTACGCCACCAACCACCGCCACCAACACCACCCATCATCGCCGCCGCCGCCACCACCACTACCCTCTACCGCTACTACAATCACTATTGCCACCTCTCACTACCACTATCACTACCACTACTGTTGTCATCATCACCACTGCCACCACTATCGACCACCACCCATAACTGCAACTGTCATCGACCGCTACTGTCGCAGCTAACTATCACCACCACCACCACTTATTACGTTATGATTGCTGGACAAAGAAAATGGACTAAGAGTAATTTAATCATTGAAGTTTTATATCGTGTCTATTTTTAAGTTGTTTATAAATCCAACTAAATAAAGTAATACGTATTACACCTTTATTACATTTCCTTGGAATTCTAATTTCATTCCCTCCTCTTCTATTCAATGAAGTGAACGAATCATTAAGAACATCAGAAACACAGGAAAATTCAAAAAAGTTAAAAGAAATTAGGAAATAAAAATAAAAATAAGAAAAACAAGAGAGAGGTACTAATTTCTTCTAACTTTTTTTATTAATGGAATTAACATATTGTGTGATGTTAGGAGATATTGGAATTAATTTTTCATGTAAATGATGTTATTTGCTTAATAAATCCTAATATAAGAGTAAAAATGTAATTTTACATATTTAGAGGATAACTACTTTTGCATGAAATAAGTTGCTAGTAAAATTCTATATGTTTTTTTAGTCTATGGCAATTATCATCCTACAACAACATTTCTATACTCGAAACGTGATCTGACCAATAAAGTCTATGTTTAGATATAATCAAAACAATATATTATATGTAATATTTTAACTACATATATCTATAAATATTAGACAATTTAATATAACATATATAATATCTAATGTAACATTATATTTATATATATATATATATTAGGCAAACATATGTCAGTGAATAAAATATGTTTATACAATAGTATAGAAAACATACACATATCTCTTATTATAATGGTATATAAACTATATCTTTAGCATTTTAACAACGATAAAGTAAAATAAACTGAAGAACTAGATGAAACCATAAGTATTTTCATAAATCTTACGAAAACTAAACCTAGTTTTGATATATAGGATTTACAAGCAATTGAGAGACTAACGCTATTGACCTACTTGAGTGAGCATCTGTGCAAGTAGGTAAAAATTTAGGAAATTAAGACATATGCTCGCTTGTGGTTGTAAGTAATTATTTGGGCACATGCTATGCTTGTGCTTAGATACTGAAGTATTAGTTGGTAGTTGAGCTACATGTTTTGCTGTGCTGTAGTAGATGACTCTGTCTGCTGTGTTTGCAAACTGATCGATCACCCTTAGTTGGATTAATATAAATACGAACTAAAACTCTAAAGGGACATGCATGCATTGCATCTTACTAAGAGACGATTAGAACTCTCCAACCAAATTTCGTCCCCCATAAAGAGGCATCATGAATTGATCTTTCCTTACCCTTAACCAAACTAAATGACATTAGAAAAGGTTGCAATAAGATTGGGGGCATTAATTCAAATATAGTTGCAAGAGGAGGAATGTTTTCATTGTGCAAACCCGAGTTTGGCCGTAGTTAAGGCATTGTGCAAAAAAAATGCAAACTCCTCGATTTGAGTTAGAGCGGTCGTAATTTCTCTAACTTGAAAACGAACCTGATAAAGTTTATATAGATGACATATTGCTGGTTTGTGCATTACATTTAATAATTGATTGATGACTTGGTTGATTTGCATGGCTTGTATATGTTTTTTGCCTCTTGCTCTTGGTTTGTTTACTTCTCTATAGTTTTTCTTGCAAGTTCAGAATAGCCATGCCACGTGACGACCATCTACAAGTATGCAAAGGATGTAAATGGGGTTTGAGTGAAAAGAACATGCTAATAGATCTTTCTTTTGGTTCTTTTAGTTTCTTGGAGTCAAATAGGTATCTTGGGCAACCTAATCTAATTCTTGCTTTTGGGTTGTGTTAAGTAGTGATGTACTTTAAAAGTATTTTGTACAAAATCTTATTATAAATATAAGTTTGTTAACTATAAGTATTTGTATACTTAGACAATTGTAAATGCTTCAGAGCAATTTTATCGTATAAGCCTTATATATATCAGGTTTATGTTAGCGATTGAGTAGCCAACTTCTAGCATAAAGTTTATAGACAAAATGGACTATTATGTCCTAACGGTTTTTAGGGCATGACATAAACTGTGATGTCCAGTTCTCCTTGTAATTTCTTATTCTACCAACCAAACATAACCTTAGTTCTAAATTCTAAATTTCAGGTTCTTCTAGTATAAGAGCCGATTCTTTACTAAATGCTAGTTACAACATCACCTAACAACCACTGTTTTTTGAAGCTCGTCATCTCTTTTTCTTTCTTTGCCCGTGCCATCTGCCTCTCCTTTCCCTTTGATGCGTCTCTGCAGTTGTTTAATAGCAACTTCCGTAGAACTTGATTGAGCACTGCTAGTCCTTTCAGCTCTAACTAATGGATTCTTCATAAAGCGCAACCCTACTTAGTATCCCAATTTAAAAAAATGACTGCCCTCACTTTACTGTAAGGGCTATTCAATTTCAGTCATAGAAGAGTTATTAGGGTGTAATTGCATTTTGAACTCATAATAGTAATTTTATAAGAAATTCCTATTATAAAAAAATATATATATATATCGAATAATCATTTATCACTCAAACTTATGAATAGTTTATACTTTTTCCCCAATATATATCGCAACTAAAATCAAAATCAACAAATGGTAATCTTGTTTCGGCTCTTTTTCATTTCTCAACAATGGCCATTCCATTACAGTCTCGTTCCATTCAGTAAACGTAAGTGGGCTGTGAGAGAACCAGGGAATACTTCCAAAAACAATGATTCTCGAGTACAGTTGCAAAGGACATAGCACCTACTCAGGGAGAGGAAGGAAGGTCTCGTGGATCTAGAGGCTTAAGATCATTGCAAAAGACAGTTAAGAACCATGCGAAATCCTCGTCCGAAGCAAAAGAGCCCGGAAAACAAACTGCCAACTAAAAGTCCTCCAATCAAGCAAATCTACAGACCCAATACACAAGCAATCTCTAGCACCATCATCAACTAAGAAATCATAGCTAACCCAGCACCCTTTTCCGACCATAACACCAGCAATCTGGCGGCCACCGTTCACTCATCACGCCAAGAAGGACGAGATGCCATCATTAATACCAGATCAGTGCTCTACCTACCACGAACAACCCCCTAGATCTAATCAAGTCTGAATGTCAATAAACTCGCGCACCAAGAAGAAACAGAAAGTAATAACCCATAGCAACAGAAATGGATCAACGAAACGTAATGAAGTTGCTAAAAGGAGCGAAAAAAAGAAAGTGAAATCAGAAATATTGTGAATGTAGAAAAATATACCCGACCAACCACAGTTGCGAATTTTGATGTTTAAAAATGTTAGATTGTTGTCCTTTAATGAAAATCCGGTTTTAAGATAAATTATCAGTCGGGACCTAATGGATAAATCACGTATACAGAAATGAGAACCGTAATTGGAGCAAAGAATGCAATTGCGATATTGGGATGTGATTGAACCATTTCCCATTCCTCCAGAGGGTGTAGAAGCTAAAGCAGTAAAGCACGGCTAATATTTCTGGAGACGAAGGAAAGCTACCTATTACAGGCAAAGCTTCTTTGTTCTCAATGTATGTCTCCTTATCCTATATTCTTATCAATTATAAGCTGCAATGCATGAAAGAATATTCTGCTGATGAATATTCTGTATTATTCTGCCAACGAATTACGCATATGAAAAATTCTAACATAGACTTGAACTCACAGAAAGAACAATAGCTCTCTATAAGCAACTTTCTGATCGTGAGAAGGCCAGGAAGTAAAGGATGTGCTAAAGGGGATATACTACATAACACAATTACATTGCTGTAGAACTGAATGATTTTCGAGGCTGGTCTTGCTATTTTCACACTCTCCAATTACAATATGATGTATGACCTTGATGACTACATGGATCAATCAACAGCAGACAGACATAAAAATACACGGCAAAACATCAACTGTACAACCAAAAACAAATGGAGGCAAACAGACAGTGAGCATCATGCCTGAACTTCCAGGAGCGAACCTTTTCAGAGCTGCAGCCACGTTATTTACATAGCATAAAGTGGAGAAGCAGAAGGCCTGGGGTAAGCAGCAGCCATTTTAGGAACATTCGCTGCATTCTCTCTACAAGATTTCGGTGCAATCTTGGACTTGTTATGATCATTCAACCTTTGGTCTTTTTGAGTGCCTCTTCTTTTGGTCTTTGTGTCCTGGAGCTGTTCAAGGGCTGTTACTATTTCGTCCATGGTTGGCCTAACCTTAGGTTCTGTAGCAATGCATTGAACTGCAAGCATAGCTGCCTTCTGGGCCTGATCCATAGAATATTGTCCTTCCAGACGGGTATCCATGATACGAAAGACCCTGCGCTTGTTTGTGAGGTAAGGCCTTGCCCAGTCCACCAGGTTGTGTTGTCCAGTTGGCCTATTCTTGTCTATGGCTCGTCTTCCAGATAACATTTCTAGAAGGACAACACCAAAGCCGTAGACGTCGCTCTTGGGAGTTAAGTGACCTGACAAAGGAATTCAAATAGGAATTAGATGCACTCTTTGTGCTTTCATATAAAACTCTGAGGCTTTCTTGGAGCTTTAAGAGGAGTCAGTTTCGGATGCTGAAAATGCTGAGGCATTCTTACCTGTGGCAAGATATTCCGGAGCAGCATATCCATGGGTCCCCATCACACGCGTAGAGACATGGCTCTTGTCGCCGGTTGGCCCATCCCTAGCCAACCCAAAATCAGAAAGTTTTGCATTATAGCTCTGAAAAGGATTTTTGAGAATCAAATTAGTATGTGCACCAACAGGATGGGCAGTCATAAAAATGATGAATGAATAGTAGGAACGAACAGAGGAAAGATGAGTTCCAAAGAGACTACCGAATCAAGAAGAATATTGGATGTCTTGAAGTCGCGATAAATAACTTTTGGTTCTGCATTATGAAGAAAGGCAAGCCCTTTAGCAGCACCAAGTGCAACTTTCATTCTTAAGTTCCAAGAAAGTGGTTGGAAGTACGACCCTCCTGAGTTACAGAAATATGCATATTATCAAGCTGGACTCGACAAGCTTGTCAGGAAATGGAGGTAACCAAAATTATAAAAACTAATGAAACCTACTCCTGAAGAGATGGTTTTCCAAGCTACCCCGAGTCATGAACTCGTAAACTAGAAGGCGATGCTCGTCCTCCAAGCAAAACCCTATCAACTTCACAAGATGAGGATGATACAACTGATCAAGGTAGTTGATTTCTGCCTGTACTTTTCAAAATCACAGCAAAACAAAAGTTATTACAACTCTACACTACTTGTGAAATTGCACCGGATGAAGTAATAATGCTCTATACTGCTTTTGTCATTTAACCTTTCTATTGAAACTTTCTCAAATTGCCGCTTGTAGTAGTAACCATACCAATACTATATAATTGGAATGTCTTGTGATGGATGCTCTTTTACTATAAAGGGAAAACATAATTTCCAATTCATTGACTATAAACAAATTTAAAATACACAAAAAGATAAGAATTGAAGTATTCGGACCAAATCAAGGTTTAAGTAATTAATACTTACCAACCATTCCCTATGGCCTTGGAACCCTTCTTGGTTAAGCTTCTTTACAGCAATCACCACTCCAGTACCAGCCTTGGTAGCAGCAGGTGTTTGTTCATCGATCCACCCCTTGAAAACTGAACCGAATCCTCCCTCTCCAAGCACACTATCAGGTCGAAAGTTTCTTGTAGCCATCTTCAATTCGGCATAAGTGAAATTCTTTAAGTTGGAGCATTGTAGGATTTCGCCTTCACTCCTTGGAGCATAGGGCATTGAATTCGATGAGTTCTTGCTGTTGCTGCTTAAATTGGTCAACCCATTCTCATCTTGGCTGACATTTTTGGAGGTCACTCCTGCATCCAGCATTCCCAGAATCAACTTGCCAATCTCAGCAAAATTAGGGAAAATAAAATCATAAAGGATTTTGTAGAACGTGATGCAAACATTGTGAAGCATTGTTTAATCTTGAAAGGAAAGGGTGAATGCAAATAGTAGTACTCTTGAATCCTTTGAATGTTCTATTAGAATCGTTTGATTTTTTGTCTGTTTATGAAAATCCATTTGAGCTCATTCTGTACTTTAAATCAATCTATGTCCAATTAAGGTAGATGAAACACCTTATGGAAAGCAAGAATCAAAACCAAGATGGATAGAATCATCAATCCATGAATCAGAGAAACCTCAAACTCATTTTAGTTCTATAAGAATTCCTGAAGTAGCCGGCTTGGTACGTTTACCTCATGGACTTTTTCAACATTATCATATTCCAAGCATTAGAATTAAGGAAAACAATCATTTGGTCCGATGATTGGTCCCATTGTTGCATTCATTTTATGCATATCAAATCAAGACCGAATGGTCCAGTCTGTTTTCGGATGAAATCTCGGCTGAAACAATTCGGCCTGTGAATCACCTCTCTAGAATTAACTATTATTCTCAGACCCTTAACAGATTGTGATTACCGAGGTTTAAGCGATGGTTAGAGACGATTGTGCGACTAATGACTGCTGCGGCAGTTAACCATCACTAGAAAATGTCATCAAGTGATGGAAAAAAAAATCACTTCCGTTTTTGGGAGAAGGAAAACATTTTCTTTATTTTCCATTAGCACGGTCCATCGAGGTGGTGAACTTATACCACCGGTAACCGCTAAAACCACTGCTTCCTCTTATTCCTGCAATTATACTTAACAACTGCAAAACCTTGGCCCTTGATTACAACAAAACTCCAACAAATGTCTACAAACACAATATTTATTTGTTTACTCAAGCCAGCAAAAATTGATGAATGACTTAAAGATGGTTAATTCTTGACATTTGAACATAGCTTAAACTTTAGTATGAAAACGTCAGTTAAAAGAAACAAAAATAAAAACCCTAAATATTGCTATCATAAGTTGGATCTACAATCTCACTATAATATATTATAATATACATATATATATATATATATGCACATACACATAAGCCTAAGCTTTAAAACAACAACGATGACGATGATGATGATGATGAAAACTTTTATGCTAAAAATAAGCTCAAAGTAAGAAGAAAGCACACCTGTGTGAGAAGGAGTTTCGGCTTTAATTCTATTACTCCAACACACACCCATTTTGAGGCAAAGTCCTATGATTTCAGACAGATAGCAACAACCTTATAAAGACAAGTTGATATTCTCCCGATTCAAAGAACCTGACTGTAAAGAGCGAAAATTGGGAAAAAGATGGAAGTCAAACCAGACACCCGCGAGCTCAAAAACACAGATCTTCTGACCCGACAAAGATTTAACGAACCAGAGAAGGAAAGAAATCCTTACAAGTTGGAAACTTGCAACCAATACAGCTTGAGATATAGATTCAGGGTACCAGCAAATCAGGGGGTGTTAATGGTAATGAAAAAGGTGCCAAAAAACCCAGAAAGGATGTTTTTGAGCTAGAGGCAAGAGCTATGAGGATGGGAGTTGCAGGAATTAGGTGTTGTGTTGGATGAAATGGAAAAGTATGCCCACTAGAAAGTTTGGAAAAGAGGTCTTTGCGCTTGGAGTTTACTGCGTAGCCATTTTAGACTCTGGCTTTGGCCTACCATGGACGTTTACTTGTTTTTGCTTATTTTTTTCCTTATTCTTTTCCTCGCAACTAACACTTTTTTTTTTTCTTTTTATTTAATGAACTTTCAAAACCATTGGTATATAAAAATATTTAGAATGGAATTAAAAATCAAAATGATAAACTTATTTCGGATTTGAAAATGATTATAAAATGAAATGAAATATGTATTTAAAAGTATTTATCAAAAACGCTTATAAATATTATATATTATAATTAGTTTAAAGGTTAAATAAGTAATTTTAATTAATAATAATTGAAAGTGGAATAAAATTACAATTCTCTCTTCTTTGTCTCCCTTAAGGCCCAAATAAGAGATTCCATGATTCCATCTTCTAGAATTATTTTCAAACATAGTAAAATCAATGAAACATGAAATTGCGATTATATTATCGATCCATTCCCACGTACCAAAAGTAACTTAAGTACATTAAATTTTCTATCCGTTTAAAATGTGTATTAGTTTTTTATCAACATCCAATTCTAGTCTGAACTAAGGCTTAATGAGTGAGGCTCATTACGAAGGACACTGAAATGTACTTGAATGAGCAACAAGCTCATCTATCACCTCACAACCTTCTCACGAGGCCATGTACTCGCACCAAGGAACACATAAGCTATTGGCGAGCTCGTTCTCCATACCACACCCCACTTGGCAAGCCAAATAACTCCCATCAAAGTCAATTGCCCCTTAGTCATCGAACTAGCATACACTAATTATTTAACATAAGCTCAAAGCTTAACTCATTCTCGATCGAACGTCAATCAAAACCCTTCCTCAGCATCCCAACTTGGTTTTTGTTTTTAGCATATACTCTCTACCGCAACTCATTAATAAGCATTTGACATCTATAATACAGCCAACATACATAGTAACCCTTGCAACTATGAGGTCTCTAAGCTACAGGTTAGGTGATGTAGCCGACTACAACATATCACCTATAATAAAGTTCAATCTTTACTGCGAAGTTCACTATTTGCCAATGACCAGTACAAATGAACCACTAATTGCCATGTATCCAGATAACTCGCATAAAAAGTGCCAGAAAGTGGAGCATAACTCTTTTTTTTTTTCTCTCTCTCTCTGTGAACATTTCCCCTTTTTCTCCAAACTTAAGATCATCATATTACTTACACTACACATACCTTTTAGGTGAGCACAGTCCCTTAGATCCCCAGTGCTCGTTTCACCCCTACTACCACCCCGTTCTCGCCCCCACTACCCCCCCTCCCCCCCCCCATTCCTCTCTCTTCTCTCCTCTCTCTTGGTCCTCCTTAGTAGCTTAAGCATTGGAAAACCTACAATCATACGCATCGAGGGCTTTGCAATAGGTATCCATAAGCAAAAGTCGAAGCTCAAGACCACTCGATCTAAACTCCATGTGAGTCTGCTTATCCTCATTGGTCCAACCATGACTAGCACTTTTGATTTACCATATGCTAGTTTACTAAGATATCTAGGACACACTAAATTAATTTTTAGCCTCTTTTCTTACTTACAATTATATTTTATTATTTTTATTTATTTAAATCATTAATTTCAATTATTTTTATTATATTATGTAAATAAGTATATTTAATAAGTACTTTAAAAAAAAATAATTGTTGTAAACCATTTTGAAATTAATATATATAATTGATGGATGGAAAACTTATAAAATTTGACCGGGCTCTTAGTTTTGTAAGTTTTGAAAGCACTAAGAATTTAAATGGAAAAGAAATTCTGATGATTAAAATTAAAAGGTAGGTAAATATTATAGACCAAAAATATACTTTTGATTTTTTTTCCCTTTTATCAAAGAGCCTGCACCATATCGTGCACTTATTGAGAAATTAGATAAATTAAATAAAGATATTACTTAATTTTTTTATACTCTTACCTTTTATGGTGTATCGAAATGACATACAGCCACATGAGTGTATTTAAAATAAAATAGATCAAATATAATATATATTGAAAATGGTAATTACCATAAGAGCTGGAAAACTTCCCCATTTCCATATCCTTATTAATTGGAATTCAACTTCCTCCCATAAACGGAAAAGGTCATGTAAGGAAATTAAAAACTAACAAATGAAAAAGAAAAATGACAATATGATTTGATGAAATCTAACGTGCTTACCTAATATAGACAACAAAATGTATCTAAAAATAAAAGCTATCAAACTAAAGAAAATATGATAAAAAAAAAATAAAGAAAATATACTGGTTCGCTGGAATTATTGTAAGATAAGAGACACATTTTTAATTTTAGTGGCTATTAAAAAAAAATTATTGGTAAACGGTTAATTTTTGAGAGATATCATCTTATACTTCAATATTAAAAGAAAATATGAATAAGCATCATAAAACACTTGCAAAGCTTTAAAACAGAGAGATTATCTCATCCACAATATTTTTACTTCTTTGTGAAATATGTTATCATTCTCCATCTAGTAAATTTAACATTAAACGAACCATCCTAATATAAAAACTAAACTTATAACTGCTATTATAAATCTAGTTCGCACTAGGTATACTCGATTCTACTACTTTAAAACATTTAGTTAGATACCTACTTGATATAAATCTATGAATAATTTTTTAAAATAATTGATAAGTAAACTTTTAGTTTGACTTTTCAATAGTATAGTTGTAAAACTCATAGGTACACGTTATTTAATATATAGACCAAAAGATCGAAAACTAGTGAATCCCCTCAAAGTAGAAGACTCGGGTAGTTTTCTTAGTAGTTAGAAAAAGGTTGATAATAAGAACAAAAATTCAACCGAATTCTTCCTAATTCTCACTCCTCAAACCCATTTTCTAAAGTTATGGTTTTGAGTATGATACTTATAGTATTATATTGAACTTGCAAAACGGAGTATAAGGGAATGAGCATTCAAACACAAATAAGGTAACTAATTTTAATGAAATGCAATGCAATCAATCATTTGTAACATTGTACAATGTTATCCGATTAATTATAAAGCTAGAGAAATCACATCTATTTTAACTCAAATCGAAGAGTTTATTATTACTCAAATCAAACCAAATTTAGGCTTGTGTAATGAAAACACCCTCCTTCCGTAATCACTTTCGAACCACAGCCCCCACCCTTATTGTGATCTCTTCATTTACCACTTAGTTCACTAAAAACAAGGAAATAACCATTTCAACTATCTTCATCGAAAAAAGTCGGTATTCGGTTTGACACACCTAATCGTTTCCCTAATGAGTTGTCATGCATGTCCTATTACGTTAGAGGTCATATCACTATTAATTTCATTAAAAGTGACCAAACAAGATCACACAATAGAATAATAGGAAATCACGCAGAGTAATACATTAAGGAGTTCCACTACTGTTGCAAAACAAAAAATCAATCACACACATAGTATACACACAAATAACTAATTCACAACCACAAATAAAAGTACTCTTAAGTCTCTAGATACTTTGATATAGTATCTTAACAACTAATAAAGTCACAATCTCAACTCCCTAAAAGTCTCTAATGAGTTTACATGTTTGGCTTATTAATCCTGGTGAAGATAGAGTATAGATTAAGATACGTATAATATTGGAATAAAGCAAACCTAATATACTTATCCTTCTAGTTATATATCTTAAACCGGTGATTAGACTTGATATGTATACATAAGATTCAAGTTAGATAGGTTAAAATATTTCCTTAAGTATCTACTTTTTACGTTATGGTTATTAAGTTAATTAATTAGCTCTAGAATTAATATAAAACATTATTAAATATATATCATTCTATTATATATACATGCAGGTAAAATATTTACAATCCTCGTTGTAAATCACATTAACATTCATTGAACCATCTTCTGAATAGGTTTTCATCGTAGTCTTTACTTGGAAAATCCTCTAAGATATTCTATAATTATGCTTAAGTACTACATTTTCAATTAAACTTAATCCAATTCTTTATTTACACAAAATATCATGGTTGTATATATTGAAGAATTACACTATTTTGATCACAAATTCACATATTCAAGAAATCCGTCACCAAATACTCATTCTCAACTTAATTTAAAATGATTAAGTTGCGGTTTCATTTATAAAATCACGTTCAACTTTTCTGAAGAATTGTTGTAAAATGTTATTTTACATAACCGCTATAAATCACCGATTTTAATGTTTGTCTTAAAAAAAATGATAGAATTATTCCTACGTAATATCACTAACAAGAGTAAAAAAAAAATCCATGCATACATTTTCCATAGCGTGAATATAGCAATAATATAGATACATAGAACTTAACGTGACAAAACCAATGTGGCCGGTATATTTTCATGAGGAAATGTTACCTTACACTTAATCAGCAGTTTAAACTGTTGTCCCTGTCTCTATACATCTTATAGTCAATTTTATCCATAAAAACAACTTATATAAGTGGTATTGTCAAACAAAACTTATAGTAATTTTTAATAAATTGGACCCCATAAGTCTAGGAAAAAGAAAAAAAAATTAACAAAATTAGAAAACCTACTTGTTTGAGTTGTATCACGTTATGTGTTAACAAATTATGATTATAACCCCCAAATTACATCATATGACCCATAATAGCCCATGACCATGAGTCCTATTTATAGGAAATGTCATGAAGTTCGCTAAATTTCTACTTTTATTTAGTAGGTAATTAATCTACTCTTAAAATATAAATTAATCATGATTTTCCTACCTTATTTATATCGAAATTCATAAGACAAACTTGATAGAAATACGTGTTTTTTTTTTTTGTTATATATATTATTCTGAAAATTCCAGAAATTGAAATGAATCGATTTTCTTATATAGATAGGTAATCTTTGTTACTTTAAATTTTACACTTGTAGTCTAAATTACACGATATTTTCAGCAGTGAATCCAATACATGCTCGAAAATCTTCTGCCAAAAATATACTAATTGACCAAGTTTTATTCTGGAGGAACTTCAATTTTATAGCAAAAAGTTCCAACTTAAGAAATATTGATTTTTACCTAGTTTAGTTACAGATTAACACAATTTGGGAACGAAATCAGAAGCAATATCTTTATGGCTCAAGTATAGCATTACATGTTTCATAACCAAATTAGTATAATAGAGCAAATTACTATCACATTATATATATATATATATATATATATCTAATGTTATGTTTTTGTAACATCTAGATATTTAACATATATTGGAGTCTAAAAAAATTTCCTAATATTTTCTAGATAATCCTATCATCACCGTGTGAATAGGCCAGAACAAAAGAGAAATTGGGGAACATATTTATATCAAGAATAAAAATTATTGTCTCTCACTTTCTGGAGTTGAATCAATTAAGAGCTCCAGTTTCTCTTTTTCCAGTTTTGCTACAACTTGCTAACAGCAAGAATTGCTCCTTAATTTCTTTGGCTAATGGATCGCCTTTCTAATAGCCTTAAGTAATGTCTATGCTGAGTCGATGATTTATTTAACAGATGTCAAGTTGCTTAACATGTGTCCCTAACTTCATGTGACAAGTTTATTTCCTTTTTAATAATTGAATATTAGCTATCATTATCAGTCAATTAATTCCCTTACATTTGGTCGTAAGTTTGAGTAAAATTCAATTCCTTCGTGCAAGTATCCATGGGTAATTGTTATTTTAATCCAGCTACTAATTTCTTAGGGTATTTTATATTTTGGAAAATATTTTACGTGTTGTCTACTAATTATTATATTACATGTGTGATGTATGTTATGAACTAATTTTTAATTTATATATTATTCATTTAATTACATTTTTAATCCACTTTTTCCTTATAAATACCATATAAATAGGTCACATAATATCTTTCTAATTTATTGTGATACTGTAAGTTTGAGTTTCGAGTTTTCAATATTTATATATATAATGAGTAATAACCACATATTATGCTCATAGCGAAATCTAATTATGCATTTAAAAAAAATTAAAATATATATGGTCACTTCCATATAATATATATATATATATATATTGGTTATTTTATTTTTTACTTTCTTGTGTCCATTTTTACAAATCTTAAGCTAACACAGGAAATGTTTCCCAAAGACGTAGGTTTAGGTCCGATTACTCTCATAGTGATTTTAGGAATTTACATTTCTCAAAATAAAGATACGTGTGTCCTAAGGTTTAGTACTAGTGTCGTAACCATTAGTTACGGGCTTACATTTAATTGAAAAAAATGAAATTGATTTAATAGGATTCTAAAAAATATACACAAAATGAAGATAGATTTTTTAAAAGTGTTATAATATATTGCTACCTAAAAATTGTTGTTTGAAACATTGAATAGCTCAATAAAATTAAAATATGTCATTTCTAGGAAAAATTAAAGAGAATGTGCAATTACAATATGTGTATCATTAGACAAGATGACTCTATCATTATTATTTGACGACGAGATTTTCTTTTATCCTAAGTGTTCCATTTATTCGAGGTACGACTTTTTTTAATCATTTTCCACACTTCTCTTACTACTTTTTCAGCCTCGATGTTTGAAAGATTTTCGTTAGTTGAAGTTACAGAAAACATATGCACAACAGACCAATGTGCGTCCAAACCAAGACTTGGTTGAAGTTGTGTAAGGTACAGACAAAATAATCATTAAGGTCCTATTTTGAAAGAGCAATCTCTGCGAAGACTGGTACTAGAGTTAGACCTCCATATAATTTCTCAAGAGGTAGAATTTTTAAAATTGGTTTAAGTTAATAAAGGTTAAATATTTCGTCTAAGTAATTTGCAGTAATTCTATTTTTTATATTTGTAAAAAATCTCGACAATAAGTCTCAAGAGTAATTGTGAGACCGCTAGTCAATAAAGTTTTCCTATAAATGAATAGATTAAGACAAAAATTGCTTAATAGAATATTAAAGCTTTATTAAATAAAATGAATCTATTAAAAAAATCTTCCTCTTCTTCTAATTATAGATCCGAATGAAACTCTTTTTCCATTGATGCGGAATTTAGTTATTTAGATCCATATGTTTATAATTCATCTGGAATTAAAATATCTCAAATTGAACAAAACTTGGATAATTGGTCAATTTCCATAAGGAAAAACCTAAGGAAATCTATGAAATTTAAAACTTTAGTTTAAAACATGATTATATGAATAAAACAGTTGAAAAAACTATTTCTTTATCAAGAAAACATGAAGTTATCAAATTACTTTCAAAAACAGCTATTAAAAAACATAAAGAAAAATATAAATATTTACATGTTAGATTTATTTAAGTTTCAATTAAACCTCTTTGTAGGAGATGAATCAATCATCATGTTTTAGTATGGTTAAGAGATATTAGAAATACAGATTTCAATGAGAATACTTTATCTTTGTTTCAAACCAATCTTCATAAAAGCTCTTATATACTCGATGTTTCCTTCATTTTTCTATAGGTTTAGACAATATAAAAATTATCAATAATCTAGTATTACATATTTAATCTTAAAATCATAATCTTGTAGGAGAAACTAAAGTAATGACACTTATCTTTAGAATTTACTATAAAGTTATAAGTTTTCAAATTAATCCAAAAGTCAAAAAATTATCCCCAAAAGGAGAAACTGTTCTTTTAAAAGTCAATACTGCAAAATCTTCAGCATTTACTCTAAAAACATTAAGTTAGGATGAAGTCAAACTTTTAGAGAAATGGATTTTTGAAAAAATTCTTTTACCAAGACTTAGTGTTTTTCAAACTAGACTCATTCTTACTAAAAAATTTGATAATGATAGCATTAAAATTTAATTTCTTAGAATAACTAATAAAAGACCAACTGCTCCAAATATAGAAAACTATTTTAATAAAATGAATATTTCCTATCCAAGAACTAGTTAAAAAGCTCAAACACTCACAAGTAATAATGAAAAAGAAAATATGCGTTCAGAAACTCTTGCTAAGTCGGTAAGATTTAGATGTGTTGATTTTCAACTACTAATACCAGAACCAATTTATCAACCTCAACCCAATTTTCCTACTTACTATCAAATCAACGAGTTAATATTATAAATTCATAAGAACCATTTGATATTTACAAAGAATTCTTAAGGAATGATTTTTATTTAGAAATAAATAAATTAAGGAGAAAAAAGTACTTTAAAAGTTCCACTAGAAAAGAAACTTATTCAATAAGAGCTAGAATTTGAAAGACATCAAATCCAAAATGGAAAGTTAAAATACATGCAATTGAAGTGTGGAAAATGGAAAACCCAACAATAAAGACATCAAATCCAAAATGGAAAACCCAACAAGGATCTATTATAAGAACACATCATTCTCTTCAAGAAGTAGAAATTAAAGTTCAAAATGAAACAATTAAAGAGTTACCTTTTAAGAAAATTACAAGTGAAAATCAAGATTTTAATAGCATAAAAGCTCAAAATAATTACATTAATAAAATATTACGTACAATTAGTCAACAAACTGAGAGAGTAGAAAATATGCTGGTAGAAAAACTTGATAAAAGAAAAGCTCCAATTGGAATTTCAAAAGAAAAATCTAGCACATTAAAATCTATGATTACTAAACCAATTTATTCACCATGATTTATTCTACACATTCAAAATTTTAAATTCAGAAAGAGTGACAATTTGTCAGAAGAAATTTCAAATAAATTAAGCAAACTAGAAATAAGTAAAAATGAACCATTAATACTGTTGATAAAGATGTAGAAGATTTGGCAAGTTAATTTTCTTAAAAACTTGATATTAATAAAATTTATCAACAAAAGGTGAGAGTCACTTCAAATCAAAGGTTATGGTATCTAAGACCTTCACCTCTAGATACTACATATGAAGAAAAATACTGTGTAAATTTAAGCTGATTTTTTAGTGAAGGAATATATGAATAGATTATAAATGGCAAACATCAAATTTTAGATACTCTAAATTTATTGATAATAGTATCCAATTCATGCAAATAACATGGAAACTCTGATAAAAAAATTGTAGAAGTATTAGTAATTGGATTTACTAGTATGCTCGAAGGTTAGTGTAGGAAAATTATCTTAGTGAATATAAGCATCATTATATGCTACATGCAAAGAAGGAAGTAATGTAGGATAATGTCTTGTATCAATTGGTAGATGCTGTTCTTGCATTAATATATTTTATTACTAAATATTTTGTTGGAGGTCCTATTCAATTTAGAGAAAAAAATAGTGAAATCCTTCAAAATCTTAGATGTCCAACCTTAAATGATTTTAGATAGTATTAGGATGTCTTATTTGCAAAAGTTTTTTCAAGAGAAGATTGTAACAATAGTTTTTAAAAAGAACGTTTATATTTAGTCTTCTAAAATTATTTGCTAATAAGGAAAAGGAAAAAATTTATCAAAATTATAGTCTTATTTCAAATTATTTATCAATAACCTTTAGTGAAATTCTCAATATAGTCAATTTAGAAGAATTAAGTTTATGTAATGATCTAATAAAACTTAAGTCAAAGATTCAAAAAGAAAAAGGAAGTCTTAAAAAAGAATTAGAAGATTTTTATTATCAATATGGCTTTAAGAAAATTCAAGCTTCCTCTTCAAAAGTAAAAAGGAAATATAAAAAATGTAAATTTATCAAGCCTTATAATAATAATAAAAAAAAATATAAAAGATATAGACCTAGGGAAAATCTTTTTAAAAAGAAGTAAAATGTTATAAATATGGAACTAAAGGGCATATTGTGGCTAAATGTTCAAAAAATAAGAAAATTAATGAATTAGATTTAAATGATAAAGTTAAAAAGAAACTATATAGAATTGTTAATGAATAAAGTATTAAAGATAGTGATTCAAATTAAGAAGATCCCGATTGTATTCAAAATGTAAAAAAATGATTTAGACATCTCCTTAGCAAAAGAATCTGATTTTGAGTATAACTCTAAAAACTTTTGTTCCTGTAAATAATTAAATGTTATTACTAGTGAAAAAATTTTTCTTTTATAAATGATTAATCAAATTAAAGACCCAAATAAGCAAAGAGAGTATTTATCCAAAATTATAGAAATGTTATTAAACAAAGGATAAGATTCCAAAAATAATGAAATGTATTCTTTAAAAAAAATATATAATAGATTTTCAAAAGAAAACCATCCAATAACAATGAAAACTCTTCAAGAAGAAATTAATAAGATAAAAGGAGAAATTAAAGAATTAAAAATAAAATATAACAATCTAAAAGGGAAAGTTAAAAAACATCCAATTGAAGAACTAGAATTTGAAAAAGAAGAGATAGAAATTAAAAAAGAAGATAAAGAATATGATAATTTGATCAATAAAATAAATATTCAAAAATAATATACAAAAGTAATTTTATCTATTCATAATGAGTTCAAAATAGAAGTAGTAGCACCGTTAGATTCTAGAGCTAATCAAAACTATATTCGAGAAGGAATAATTCCAACTAAATTTTATGTAAAAACAATAAAAAGACTAGTTTCAATTAATAGATCACGATTAAATGTCAATTATAAAATTCCTATAGCAAAAATTATTCAAGATGGAATTAATTTCAAAATATCTTTTATCTTAGTAAAAATTATTAACAATGCCATGATTTTAGGTGCTCTATTACTTACCATGCTATGTATATTTTAAATTATCTCTCAAGGATTAAAAACCCAAGTTAAAGATAAAGAAGTAATATCTAAATTTATTAGTCGAATAAAAGAAAAGAAAATTACTTTATTAAAAGAATAACATGATTGGTTAAATAGACAAGAAATTAAAACAGGTTAATCTTCTCCAAGAAGAATTAGAAGAAAAAAGAATTTTTAATTAATTTGAAAAACCCAAAGTTAAAAAGAAAATAAAAAACTTACAAGAAAAGTTTGAAAAGGAAATTTGTTTAGATGTTTCAAATGCTTTTTGGTCAAGAATCAAACATATAGTCAAATTACCCTATGTTAAAGGTTTTACTGAAGATAAAATTCTTACTAAAGCCAAGCCAATTCAAATTAAACAAGAATTTTTAGAGTTTTGTAAGAAAGAAATTTAAGATCTTTTACATAAAAACTTAATTCAAAAATCTAAATCCCCATGGTCATGTTTTACCTTTTATGTTCAAAATTAAATCAAGATAGAAAAATGTGCTCCTAAATTAGTTATTAATTATAAACTTTTAAATACAGTACTAATTGGACTAGATATCCAATACCTAATAAAAGAGATATACTCAATAGATTGTTTGGAGCTAAAATCTTTTCAAAGTTTGATATGAAATCAACATTTTACTAAATTCAAATTGATGAATTTGATAGGTATAAAACGACATTTACAGTTCCATTCAGACATTATAAATGGAATGTAATGCCTTTTGGTTTAGAAAATATTCTTTCGAAATTTCAAAACATTATAAATAAAAATTTTACTCCATACACTAATTTCTCAATAGTATATATTAATGATATTTTAATTTTTTCAAAAAACATAGCTCAACATTTTAAACATCTAAATATATTTTTAATTGTCATTAAAAGAAATGGTTGAGTGGTTTCGGCCAAAAGGATAAAGCTTTTTGAAACAAAAATAAGATTCTTAGGTCATGATAAAAATATAGGTACTATAAAACCAATAGATAGATCAATTAATTTTACTCAAAAATTTTCTAACAAAATAAAAGAAAAAAAAACAACTTCAAAGATTTTTAGGTTGTCTCAATTATATATCCAACATTATTCAAAATTTAAGAATTAAATATAAACCATTATTTCAAATATTAAAGAAAAAACCTCCTCCATGAAACAAGGAAACAACAAAAATAGTTCAAGAAATTAAAAAAGAGGTAAAACATTTACCTTATTTAGATATTATTAATCCAAGTACAAAATTAATTGTACAAATTGATACTTTAGAAATAAGATATGATAGAATATTAAAACAATCAATTAATAATCAAGAATAAATAATAAGATATTATTCAGAAATATTGTAAAATACTCAAATTAATTATTCAACAATTAAAAATTCTCAAATTAATTATTCAACAGTTAAAAAAGAAGTTTTATCTATTGCTTTTTGTATTTCTAAATTTCAAGATGATCTTTTGAAAAAAGGTTTTTATTAAGAGTTGATTTCAAGTCTACTAAAGAAATTTTACTAAAAAATGTTAAAAATTTAGCTTCAAAACAGATTTTTACGAGATGGTAAACTATTTTATCTACTTTTGATTTTGATGTTAAATTTATTAAAAAAGAATTCAATTCACTTCTGAATTTCTTATCCAAAGAATTCCTTCAAGGCAAAAATATCGAAACTTAAGATAAAAACTGATTATGCGCTCAAATTATCTTTTCTAATTCTATTAAAATCCGATCAAAGATCACTTGTTCCAACTACATATGCAAAAGCAGTTATGTCATCCTCATCATCCTTAGTCCATTTTCCTACTCAAACTCGTTTTCAGATACTTGATCCTACTTATCAAGCCCAACCAGTTTATATTCAAACCAAATGTTAATTTTAAAAAAAGAACAGCTAAATATTATTCCTAATAAAACTAGAAATATCCAAACAATTTTATGAAAAAGCTTCATTTGAAATTGTTCAAAAATTCTTTCTAAAATATTTTCACTTTTAACCAATTGAACCAAAGAAAAATCGTAGGTTTTATGAATTTGTCTTAATCAATACAAAAAGTATTGAATTATTTCATGAAGATGAAGACAATGACATTACTTATTCAAAATGCAAAATCAAAAGAGTTATCCATTTAAAGCAATTAAGTTAAACTCCATGGACCGTGAAAATGATCTCTCAAACATTTGATCCCCTCACATATGACTGCTATAGCTACATCAAAGCATAGGACAATATATTTATATCAAGAATTATTCTCATTCATAGTTTATATAATTCAAGACTACTCAAAGTGAGTTCTCGATATAGTTTACGAATTAGTTTAAATACTTTGGTCTAGCAGAAAGAATTCTTCTAGTTGAAATTTATCAAGGACTTCAATTATATTGCAAGTAAAATAATCAACTCAATTTTTTCAAATTATTATTATCTACGAAAAAATTTAATTTGGCATGGATAACAATCTGGACCTATGCTATTAAAGAAGATTAACATGGTTAATCATATGTTTTAAGAGTTTATAGAGTTAAATGATGGAAAAAATCAAATACTTCCATGGCAAATACTAGAACTGTTCAAGCATACCTTAATTAACATAAGAAAAGTATTGTTCATAACTATGAATTTTTAAAAGAAAAAAGTCAAATTCAAATCGATATAGTATGAACATCAAACCTTTCTGATTATAAGAGAAAAATAATTGAAATCGTGTCAAAATTATTCGAGGAACATAGTTCTGATTGTAATGATCCAAATCAAAATAAGGATGATTGTTATGGAATCAATTTTTCACAATATGATTAAATGCTTAATATTAATCCTATTCAATATGTGAGGAGAGGAGTATTTTGATCAACCAAAACTTAATTGTTCAATATTATAATAAGAAATTCTATTTAAAAGGAAGAAAGGGATCTAGTTACTGCAAAAGTTTAAAGAAATAACTATTAAATATACTTAAATTATTACTGTCAACTATTCACCTTTCGATCATGCCTAAAAGCAAAAGGAGTCTCAACAACTATTCATCCACATGCTTAACTTTTAACACATTAAGAGAAAAGTGCTCCAATAATTCATGATGTTCCGAATATGCAAGACTAGATGATCAACTTTAAACAAAGGACTCTTTATTGTTGTCATCAACTATTTACCTTTCAAGATTCTCTACAACAAAATCAATTGACCTTTAATACAATAATTTACAATGTAATTGTAAGGGCTTATATTAGAAAGCACTTACCAATCTTGTATAAATAAAGAAAGAAGAGAAGGAGTAAAGGTATCAGAAAATCCTCTAACTCTCTAATATAGTCTCTTCCTATAACCCGTGTAACATCTTTCATTTTCTAGTATCTACTGTAATATCCTTTGTCTTCCCTCTTCCCTCTTCTCTCTTCCCTCTTTGTATCAAAGGATTCTCTCAATAATATTGTAAGTTTTATTCATCTCTCTTTGTTCTATTTATTTATATTTTACTTGCAGTTTAATCTTTCAAATTTATTTGTATAATTTGAAAATGTTTATAAAATATTACAAAAATCAAATTAAATGGAGCAAAGCTGAAGTAACTACTTTACATTTTGAAATCCATACTTGCAAGGAATTATAAATAATCCTCATATTAAATTATCTAAAGATTGTTTAGAATTACATTGAAGAATAATTTTTCAAAAACAAGAAAAATAAAATGCTTATAAACTTGTAATAAAACATTATCGGAAAGAAATATTAGGAATTTGTTGTTAAAAATAATGTTTGAAAGAGTTAAAAATAATTATAGAAATGATCTTATAGAATTTTTATGTTATTTAGAAAATGGTATTGAATTTTTGGAATATATAATTTGGGCATATTATATTTTAGGAGAAAGCTTTATTTGTATAATGTTTATTTAAAAATATTAATTAAAATGAATGAGTTTATTAATACTCTAGAAGATTTAGCATTAGAAAATATAGGATCAATTATTAGATATATTCTTCATTTAGAATCAGAACAACGTAGAAATATTAATAACCTCAATAATCTAATTAAAAAAAGAATGTGAAGAAAATGTGTTTATTGAAAGAATCATAGTTAGAGATAAATTTTATTCATAACTGATAATTACTTTTAGACAACATTTGAGTGAGTTAGGATTGAAGTAGCAAATCTTATGGAAGGTATAGACAAAACTTATAATTTAAACGTTAACTAGTTTCTTCAACAAATGTACTATATAGTTTTCAATTAAAAAATTCATAACATAGATAAAAGTTATCATGAGTGAAAATAATTATATAGAAAATAAAACATTGCAAAAAAAAAAAAATTACAAGATCAAATTAGAAACTAGTAAGAATACCAAAAAATGAAATAATTAATAAAAAATATGCAACTAGAATTTGTTGTGCCTTTATTATCTAATTTTATTGACTTTTAACTATAATTATACAAAATAAAAATGATCGATACACTATTTTGAATAGGATTTTAGGAATTAACTTTGATGGAAAAAATTCTAAAAGTTTTAAGAGTTCATATCAATTTTTTTTTTCTATTGAAAAATCACAGTTGGCTAGGTTAGTTGGCGAGTTATCCCTATCCGTTATCATTTCTCTTACTATAGGAAGTTTATATATTAACTTTATTTTATACATACTATTATAATATCTTAAAAATTATTTTTTTTCTCCACTAGGTATTTGTTTGAAATATGCCAACATGACACGACATTATATTGAACACATGGGTTTCTCATACTAGGGATGCAAATGTTGAATTGGTAAAATAATAAATTAAATATTCTAAATACCTCTTAAGAGTTAAAAAAGAAGAAATTTTTATAACTTTTTCTATATTTATTTTTTTTAATTTGTAATTAGTTTCAAAAGAACAAAATAACATTTTTTCCAATATGTTAATTAAAATATTAATAAAAAAAATATGTATTAATTGATATTTTAGGAACACCTGTTACTGGGATCTAAATAATTGTATTATGAGATTAAATTCTCAAGTCTTAATAACGATGATAAGTCAAAACTAGAAAATTTTCCCATAAAAGGCACGATGGCATACGGTACGGGTAGATTTTTTTTCAATTTTTTATTTTTGGGCCAAAGTACGACTAGATAATATTTAAAACACGGTATTTTAGTAGTAGGTATGTCAGTGAAGCGGGTGTTGTGGAAGGCTCACGTTGCTTTCGCTGCGGTTACGTGTTTCCTAATATTCTCACTGATGCCATCGTTCTTAAAACTGGTCTCTTCCTTCTTGCGTGGTGATTTAATCCGTCAACTATCCATTCAAAATGCTGGGCTGGCTAGTCCAATTATTTGAGGAAACACGCACACATGTTGAATCGCTAGACCCCGGCCTGGGTCCAGTGCAGCCCAAAACGAACTTAAACTCAGAACCATCACGGTTTAAAAATTATGGAATTATCATTGACCTGACTTAGCCTCGATACTGAATCGAGTCTGAGGTTTACCGACTCGCAATTTCTTGTGCACAAACCCATAAACCTTCCTAATCCTTTCTCTTTTATCTTTCATTTCCTTTTTTTTTCTTTTTAAATTTGAATATATATAGAAATTATGAAATTGGAGATTCCTTTACCTTACATTACAAATTTCGAAAATAGATTTACAATGTACACCTTAAACATGAAAATAAATACGGTTATCACCCCCAAGACTTTATTTTTATAAAATTAAATATTACAATTGTGAGAAGGGAACATGAACCTTACTTCGGGTACATGAAACCGAATTCTAATCAATGAAAATACATAAAATAGTATTACTCTCCGTACAAATAATTTCTAAATTAATGTGGGAGAGCAGTAAGGTAGTACTATTATTTTGTTAAATTTCTGGCATGTGGAGATTTATTTTTTATTTTTTTTGAATTGTTAGGTTGGAATTGGGGCCGTGGAAAGTTGTTAAGCCATGTTAGAGGATGGGATAAGTATTCGAGTGCCTCTTTCACCAATCCAAAATATCGAATTAGCACACACCAACACTCTCACAGAATTCAAAAGTAATTGTTAAGTTCCACATGGCCCATTTCCCCCACCAAGCCTATATTTTTCAATCTTTAGGTCATCAGCAACAACCAATGGTACCCACCATGATTGTCAAACTTGGGGATCTATATGAACTCAGTGAATGGTACGTAGACTTGAAATGTAAAAACATAAATTTCTACTATCTATGTAAATTTGTTTTAAAAAATTATATACATTTAATAGTATTCATAAAAAAAAACTTAAAATAAATAATAAAAACAAAGAAGTCCAACATAAGTTTAATCATAAGTTAGAATAAAAGTCATAGTCATAGACTTATAGTGACATGATGAAGCATAAGTTGATATGCTAAAACATAAAACTACAACATAAATAATAGCTCCGAATTTCAATTATAATGCATTACAAGTAAATCATCATAATAAAATATAAAATCAATATAAATCATTAGCTACCTTATCATTATCAAAAGGAACCACCGGTTTTCTTTTCACCATCAACATCATCGTCTTTGTTTGCATTATCAATGCCAACATCATTATTGTTACTACCAATGATATCCATATCATCTAACTCCAAGTCCTTTATAGTACCTTTGTCTTTGCTAATATCAATATCATGAATTTCCAAATCATCTTGACTCTTACTTCCATGACCTTCTCAATCTATATAAGCACCAATTTCGCTAACATCTTCTTCGTTTTCTTTTCCCCTCATACTTGAAAGAATATTCAACTAGTCCTCATTTGATGAATCAAGTGTATTTTCTTCTTAAAAAATCCATTCATCATTAGATAAGATATCTTAAAAAACGAAGCTAATAGTGCAATCAATTTTTCTATATTTCATATTTCTCAATTTCAAGTTATTCATTACAAATACTAATAATTCATTCATTTTTTACTGGTGCAACTTATACTTCCTTTTTGTGTGAATTTGAAAATTAAAAAGATTACATATAAGATCAATAACATCACTAACCTAAAGAATAAAAGATTAATAAATAAATTTTTTACACCATACAATTTTAAATGCAATCGATTGCGTTCACATTCGAAAGAATTGCACGTCAAGCTTGATATGCAAATAGCAAACCTTTATAATTCTAGGCACTTGTCTTCATATGAATCCTACCATTTTGTTGGAGGTTTTTTGTCCATTGCTAACTTACAGCCTTAATAATGAACAATCCTTTAGCATTCTTAAGCACTTTAAGTCAAATATCAATCTTACACCTTGCAATGAGATTTCAGTCATATGTTTTATGGCTTATGCAATCATATAGTCTAATTTTAACATCAGTGCCAACTTTAAAATCAGGATTATGATAAAAATGAGGATTCAAATAGTAAGTTGTAACATTTAGCATATATGAAGTTGAAAATCCTATCTCTTATCAATGATCTTTAATATGGGTTCATAAATACACCAAATGAATAAAACATAATGTATTTTAGCAAATTGAACTTTGAAATGAACATTAAAAGCACAAAGAGCTAATGAGTCAAGGATATCACATTTTCTTTATATTGTTGAAATTAATTTTAGTTTTCGCCTTAGTACAATCCATTTCTAGTTAAATGAAGCCACTAATTTGAATATTTTGATGAGAGGAAATGCAAGCACGTAATAATATTCTTCTAAAATCTACTATCTAGAACTAATTGTTGAATTCACTTTCCTTCTTGTGTACTTGTATACTTACTTGATTTCCATAAACCAAAAGTAAATGTAATCATCAACACACTCTTTAAATCACTAAGGCAACCCAAAATCAAATAAAAAGTAGCAATACAAGTTGCACCAAGTCTAATCAAGTCCATCTTTCTTATGAGATTTCTTAGCATCAACATAAGCATACTCCTTGATTATGTGTGTGTATGTGTATGTGTGTATATATATTAAATGGTGATTCACCTCTCTTTTGTAATTGTTCCATAATGGATTTTCAATTCCTATTCAAAGTCCCCTAAAATCAAATCAATACAATGTGTTGCACCTGGAGTCCAATACAACTTCTTTCTTTTGTTCATCAATTTTTCCCATACTGCTTTATAATTTGTAACATTATTTGTGATCATTTGTACAACATTTTCCTCCTTAACTTATTCCATAATGTCATCTAATATAACAAAAATTTTATCAATCATCTTAGAGATATCAAGCTATCTATAGACATCAAGAAGACTGTTACTTTTAGACTATTTACCTAGAAATTACATATAGAGTGCTTCTTTTTATCAGTCCATGAATTTGACATATTAGAGTAGGATGTCTTCTTCTACTTTGCTTTATACTCTTCAAGCACTTCCATTATTTGAGCAACTTCTTTTTTCAGATATGTTACCCATGATAAGATGGAGGTTTAAGCCTACAACCATATCGTGTAACCACCTTAAGCATCATTGCAAAATTTTGAATATTTCACATTGTCAAAAGTAATTGCATTAGTGTTTAAAATAAAAAGAAAAAAAAAGTGAGTAATTTATTGACAATAATCTTCTCAAATCTTTCTTCATGAATTGGTTAATGGTTGCTTAAGATGCCTAAGTACCACCATTTTTTTTATTAACAAAGGATTTCATAAACTTTTTTCCTTTTCGTTTAGATGGTGCTTATTCTACCTCATCATCATTGGATTCTTCAATTCCATGAATTTGCTTTCTTTTCTTTTCTATCATTTTTTTGCTACTTTCACCAAAAGTGCCAACACCTGCTATTTAACATCACCAAACACTCTTATGCATGGCTCTACATCTTTCCTTGTACAACCTAAATGATTCCTAAATCTATAAATGCTACCATTGACAAATTTATCACAATATGTGCATTTTTTTTTTCCCCATTGTTATTTGTATTGATTCCATGCTCCCAATCAACATCAATTCTATTTCCAAGATTGTTTTCCCTTTAAAGCTCTCTTTAGATAATTTAGAAGATAATATTTCAACTCAACAACTACCTAAATTCCTATAAAGAATAAATAAATAATACCAAAAATAGAAAAATAGTAAGATAATAAATTGCTTTATATTATAGAGCACATGCATATGGATCATTTTAGAAGTGGATATTAGCCAATTTGATGCTCTTAGTCTTTATGCAAAGTAAAAGACGAGTATAGAATGTAATATTTGAACTTATGCTTAGCATAGGTTGTTCAACTAGTTTTTATTCCCTATCTTTAGGCCATTGGTCTTCTACTCATTTAGGAAATAAGATTGGTGTAAATAACTTCTATAATGATCAATAAAATGTCTCCCCTAGCCCTTGTTAAAAGCATTTCGTAAAGACAACTTACTTCATATTAAGATAAAATAATTAATGATATAAGTCTACATTTCCATATACAGAATGTATTTGTCACATCTCGAAGTGGTAGAGTTGTAACAGTCTCGCCGTACAAATCATTTTAAAATAGAAGCTGACCTTACAGTTGCTATTTTAGACCTAATTTACATAAGGCTTTCACAACTAACTTGCTTTAAAGCAAACAGTTTACAGATGAATTATGTTATTTACCTACGAAAATATGAAAGATATATACTAAGGTTTAAACATCCCAAGTAATGTTTAAAAGAATTAGTAACCAAATCTTACTTTATTTAAGAAATACATAAATTAATATTAAAAGATTTTAAGTTAAGACACAAATTTCGACAGGGTGATCAATCCTTAGTTTTATATCCTTACTCTCCAAGATCTAATAGTTGCTAGTTTTAAGATAGTTATATAGTTGCTTTTTAGTTAACATCTACAATAACATCTATAGAGATGTAAGCGACAAACCACTCAATATGTTTAGACAAAGACTTAAAACTACACATCAAGTACAAACAGAGTTATCAATCAGTTATTTTAATGCCCTACAACAACAAATGCCATCACATGACATTATCTGGTCTATCGTGAGATTAGAGAAATTACACTTGTTCTAATTTAAGTTGAAGAGTTTAGTACATATTTCAACCGCTCACGACCAAACTTAAGCTTATGAAATTGAGGCACCGCTCCTGTAACAACTATCTTTGAACCATTGACTTCAGTTTTACCGTGACCTCTTCTCTTCTTACTTAGTTCAACCAAGGATGAAGAAGGGAATAATTAAGCTATCTAATGTTATCCCTTTCGAAGGAGTCAGTATTTAGTCAAAGAACCCTAAACGTTTCCTCTAATAGATTGAAATGCTTGTCTGATTAATTTTATAAGCCTTATATTATTAAGTCTAATTAAGATGATCAATCCATATCACGCAATACATAACAATTGCAAACTAACACAACAAGCCAAGAGTACACTGTACATTCAAGAACTTGCATAAACAAGCATACACACGATCATATTACTTATAGGCACAACAAGTATAATCTTAAGCTTCAAAGTACTCTGAAATACAGTGACATATTAATCCCAAACTAACCTAAACTTCCTGCTTGCTCCCTTAAGGTGTAATTCACAGTAGACCATCATTGATAATCCTTATAATATGAATGTTGTTTTAATTCTCATATAACTACCATAAATAGATTTTATTATGTAATTTAGATAATTATTATCTTTAGTTTAGGGTCTTATTACATTTACATTAAATCCTTACTTTTAGTTTAAACTTATTCAATTATTCAAGTTCTATATCTCATGTAAATGAGCTAGTCCTAAACTAATTTTTGAATCAGTTTTTGAATTAAGTTTTGTTTTAGCTTCTGATTACTGTTTTTTATTTGTAAACTCTAGGAACTCCTTCTGAACTAATATGTGAAATTTGTTTAATGATGCTTAGGTATCCTAAATCTTTATTTTAGCTTCTAACTAGTATTTTGGTAGGTATGATATATTATATACTTAATTTAACTACCGAATTAGCTCCCGATATGAGAGTAATTTATATATTTCATATAATTACCTAAATTCACATTCCAAATCAGATTTATATAATATTCCTGGTATTATAATATTATTAATTTTAATCTAATTTATTCTACTCATCTAATTTCCTATATTTTCATATTACCTATTATTACCTAATATGTACATAATATGCACACCTAACATTCCCAATGCTTCAAATATCATCACTAACTAACATCTCAAAATGTCTAGATACATCCTAAATCAAAATTTGTACCAATTTAACCTTAAATCATAAGATTAACTTAAATAAAACATTTTTACTTATTATTCATTTACACATATTTAGTAGATAATACATATAATACTTACTTCTAACACCTTAAACTCCCCAAATATCATCCTACATTAGTAATTAACATCTAAGGATATCTAATTACATAATAAATCAAAATTTCCAATAAATTATCATTAAATTACAACATTAAGCCCACTAATTGCCTTTTATGCATGATTTTAGGGCCTAAAAATTAAATAAAATTTTAGAAAATAATTTTTTAGAAAAACTCTTGATAGCACTATCATAAACACTCTAAATAGTTTACATGAAAATTTTGAAATGAAAACTACACTATTAAGGTTATTTAAATCAATATTGAAAATTGGTTCAAGTTTAAGGATTTCTTAAGCATGATATATTTCAAGACCCAATTTTAACAAAACAATATTTTTCCTAAAAACTAAATATAAAAATATTTAGAATACTAAATTTCATAATTTTTCATAATTATTTAATATTTTTAATAAATAAAAAAATTTCAATAAGGAAATCAAGCTTACCAACATTGCTTTCTTCGACCACTATGGCCTTATCAACTAGTCTAAGCAATGCCTCCGCCATCCAGTGATGGCAGTCGTTCACTCTTAAGTGGTCATTGATCGTGAATTACCCTATATTGCCTTAATTATACACTTTTTTTTTTTGTAAAATTAGTCCTTTCTCCTTTCCCTATTTTTTTTTCCTAAGCTCTCATTGAGCAAAATGAATTCCAGAAGTGGTTTGATGAATTTGTAGGGTTGTTTAGTTAGGTTAATGAATTATTGGTTGCTATTTGTCCCTTATCTCTTTTCTTTTTGGCTTTCTATTTAACTAATTTTCATTGATTAAATTTCCATCTTCCATTTCTAAGTTACCACACCATTCCACATTTTTCAACATTCTTGTTGATTTTTTTATAATTTTTATAAATTTTATTTAATTATTTAGTATTATTTTAGCTTAATTTAGATATTTTAAGTAATTTTGTGTATTTTTATCTACACATTAATACATATATATTATAAGTAAATACTCCTAAATATTATTTATGTTATTTTATTATTTTTAGTGTACATATAATTTATTTCTATCAATTCATTAGTTATCAAAACTCGTTTTACTTGTTTTCGATAAATAATAGGTAATATTCTTATAATTAAATATTATATTATATAATTATTTTATTACTTATTTTCCTAAATTTAAATTCAAGAGACCACTTTTACTAATATTTCTAACTTTTTCGTAAAATTTAGGTTCGATCGGATAACTTACTCGATCGTTTTAAATTTTACATACTGAATCTCAAACACCTAGTTGTGGGGCTTACAGTATTCCTTAGATCCAACAACCTATGATATATTAAAATTATTAGGCATTATTGTATAATTAAGAAACAGCTTCATTGTGATCATCATTATATTATTCTTAATTAATTCAATTTATTTAATCTTGATCAATTCATGTAAAAAGAATTCAAATATAATATTCTTTCTCATCAATAGTTTATGCAAACTAAATAAACACCATTTTCTATTGGATTTATTCATTAAGATTGCGAATTTGCATAACAAATATAATAAAAAGATACCTAAAAGGTATTATTAGTTTTTCTTTTTTCTTTTTTGAACACTGTAAAAACGCTTGCATTACTCAAGAAACGATTGTTGAATTACAAAGTTCAGAGCTAATATCATCCATGGAAAACAACTTATCTAACTATAGTTGCCTAAGAAGGTTAGATGGGTTGTTTAATCACTAATCTATTGTACACATCTGCCTTCTATAATTCTTGGCTATCCAATCTGCATTAGTGTTTGCATATCTAAAAATAGCTACAACTAAAAAATTAGGCCTATTAACTAGTTCATTTCACATGTCTTCCTTTACCCTCTAATTAGCCCAATGCACCAAATTCAAACCTACATTGATTGCTTTGGCCACATTTGTTGCATCCACCTCAATGACAACCTAGGACCACTCTTGTCCTTTAGCTATTTAAACCTCATGAAGTACTACTTTGGCCTCCAGTTGTACCGCACTCAACCCTTTACACCACATTGAAAAGCTAACACCACTTTACCTTGGTAATAACGCACAACCCAACGATGGCTCTAGATCTACCTTCCTCTTCAATGGATGCATCAATATTGATCTTAAGACACCCATGATCAGGGAGTTTTGTACTTCTATGGTACAAATTCCAAAAAAATATCCTAAAATGGTGTATCCTAGAAAAATTTTACGAACGCTTTCACTATTCATCGTTTTTTTAGCATGCCTTCCAAGGTGTAAGGAAGGTGCAAAGATGGCATGTGCCTTTAGTATACAAAGAAGGTGCGCTCCATATGCGTGCCTTCAGTTTAATTTTTTTCTTTCTTTATCTAATTAGGAAAACTATTATACTAAGAAGGTGTACCTTCAGTGTTAATTTATTTATTTTTAATTTTTTTATTTAACTAATCAGGCTATTATATAGATATGTGTTCCTTTTGTGCACCCTCAATATTTAGTAACGCGTGTCTTTAATGTCATTACTACGCACATTTAATTGACACTTAATACTATTCCTAGCTAAATACTTTGAAAATGACAAGTTAGTTGCCAATTCCGATCATAAGTTAAATTTATATTTCACATTGCCTCTCGTTAAGTGTACTTCCTACTAGAAGTATTAATAGGGTGGGTCAGCTTAAATGATTCACTAATTTATCAACTAAACCTGTTAAAAGCATCTATAGTATAAAGAATAAGTATATATACACAATAAACAATTGGTATTAAGGAAATAGCAATATAATATGAAAAATAATTGATAAAAACCATATATACGGTGAGTAATAAATGTCAATAATACATAATAATTAAACTAAGTAATACAAATATAGTTATTTACAACTGCTTTTTCTTAGATCTAGTTAATTGTTTTCCGAAACGAGCTAATAATGATGGTCTGCAAGTGGCTGGGGCTCTAATGGTCGAGGCTTAGATAGTTACAAAGGAGTATCGGTGAAATCTACATGAAGAGCTGGAGTAGGCGATGATGGTAATAGTTGGGTGTCGGCCTCCTTTATGTATATTATTTGAGGCTATCCTATACGACATTTACGGGGAGCTGGCAGTATCGGTTACGGATACATCTACATGCAAGCATCAGGAGTCTTAAATGAGGTATAACTCAAACTGAAGGCATAAGTAAGTGGTGCATTGCTACCAATCTCACCTAAGCCAATGGAATGGTGAGATCTCGATGGCATAGAATCAACATCATGTCCCTGACTATGTGCCTGTACTAGTTGACGGCCTTTCGTACAAACTCTAAGTCCTGCATGTAGTAGGGGGGTAGGTACAGGGGCCAAGTTAGTTGGCTGGTTAGGAAATAATATCAAACTGCCGTACTCCTCCCACCATTGATGATATGATGAGCAGCACAGACATCATCTACTAACCTGCCTGATGTAGAGTATCCGCCTACAGTTAATGAAACAATTCAAGTTATATTCATATAGATTGCTTTGTGAAAAAACAAAATAAGATAAATGGAAGGAAACCTTACCAAGTATCCCATCATAGCCCCATGATGGGTAATATATCGGCGTATATGTTCTCTATACCAGTCATGATAAGCTAGATTGATACCCCTTGGTCCCTAAATATCAACAACCCATATATAGCGGTCTACCTAGGTTGATATGTATCCTTGATGGGTGACCGACCAATCTATCTCTGTCCTACCTCTAAGGTTAATATGATCTAGCTCGTCACTTGTATGAACATCAACCAGTATCGTCTAGAATCCTCCAAACTGCCGTATAAAACTCCATAATGTGGAAACATATCAATAGAACCCTGGCCACCCAGACAGCTCAACCAGTACTGTAAAACAGCAGTAGGAGATCAATAAGATCATCCGGGTACAACTCTTACACAACCTACAATATATTTGGAAAGAAAGTGATTAATAATCCTTAATTTTTCAATAAAGATTAACAATAAAAACAAAATTGAAGAAGTACATACCTGTCTACTCATTTGCAGATCAAATGCTATCCAGTACGCATCCACAACATGCGTAGCATGATGTATAGTATCTCATGATATGGCTTACCTAGCAGCTAGTGGTAGGCCCTCTAGTATGGTGAAGTTGGACCTGGTCCTTGGTGTAATGTGAGGGAAATGATCTCATGCCCAAATCTACAGTAGTATGGTGGTGCCTCCAATCTCCTACGCTCCTAGTTGTGTTGACCTATATAACCGGCGATAAAGCTAAGTCAAACAAGCTGATCCCCAATTGAACGTCGCTATATATAGGAAATACTCCAAGATGGGTAAGAACATCCTATGAACGAAGGATGAAGATTTATCTGCATATAAAAATCCACTAAACCACTGTAGAATGTATGTATAGGTATGTCGATGAATGGTCTCCTCATCTGCTCCTGCAGGAAGAATGCTAAATCTATCTCGTAATCAATGCAAACTAATGCATCCCCCTCTGCTAGTACTGTCGGTGGGGTAGTCTCCTAGCAATCCCCCAGCTATCTAAGGCTATACTAATTGCATAGGCCCGGTCACTACAGCCCCATCCACATAGAGACCGAACAGAACCTTTATATCTTATAGCGTGATTGTTATCTCCCCGTGTGCCTTATGGAAGGTATGGGTCTCAAGTTTCTACCTCTCAACTAACACCGTGATGAGGTGATGATCGATTTAGATTAATGGCAGCTGTGCGGCCCTTAAGAAACCAACATCGATAAGGTGGGTCATGAAGCGATCATCCAATGGTATCTGGGACATGCCCTTTCGCAGGCTAGACCTCACTCGATGAACCGTATTGTGCTTGCCTCCTTATAATATTAGATTCAACTTTAGTACAATAGTATAAAATTATTTAATTGTACAAATTAATAGATGATTTAACGTTAAAACCTCTTCAACGTCACCTGCTAATTTATAAACCCCAAAACTAAATCTTTTATATCATTTTTTAATTATAGATTTTATTCCAATTAAACCAAGATATGGAAGATACAATTTTGATTCTTTAAAGATTTGTCTTAGTTTCTAAAAACCCTACTTAGGCTTTCTACTTTCCTGGCTCGGCTTAGCCCGGCCCAATCTGATCCAATTTGATTTAGCCTAACAATTCATCTAATAAACCTTAAATTTATTCTAGCCCAATATAAATTAGATAAAATTCTATTTTAGATTGGACTGAGCCAAAATCTTTTTAACAAAGCTTAATTCGTTAATGACTTAATGATTCGTTAAATTGATCACATACCGTTATTTGATTCGATTGTAAATGACCTGACTCGATTCGACTTAACTCGATACGATTCGACTCAACTAGACTTGCTATAACTCAACTTCTTTCTTTTTTCATTTTTTTCTTTTTTCTTTTAATTTTCGTTTTTTTTTATCATTTTATTATTTTTATTTTTTTCTGTTTATTTATTATCTCGGTTCAATTAAGGAAAAATAAAACAACTAAAAAAATAACAAAAATAAAGTATCTACGACTGCCCTTCTTTGTAGTGAAGTTCGATTAGAACTTTACTACACAGCAAAAGAGATACCCATTTTTGCCAGACCCGGCTTGGATAATCCAAAAAGGATAGATCTCTTTAAGACTCATTTTGGTTTAATTCGAAGAAGATAGATCTCTTCGAGATTTGTTTTGACTTGTGATATGAAGAGAATAGATCTTTTTAAAACCTGATTTCACTTTGGTGACCCGAAAATGATAGATCTCTTTGAGATTCTTGCTTTGTTTTGGTTGGTGGATAACTCAAGGAGGATAGATCTCTTCGAGATTCACTTTGACTTTAATAACTAATCTTAAGAGGATAGATCTCTTCAAGATTCATTCTAGCTAATCCGAAGAGAATAGATCTCTTGTAGATGTGTTTTGGTTAATCCGAAGAGGATAGATTTCTTCGAGATTTGTTTTGGTTGATCCAAAGAGGATAGATCTCTTTGAAATTCAACTTGGTTAATTTGAAGAGGATAGATCTCTTTAAGATTAATTTTAGCTATTCTGAAGAGGATAGATCTCTTTAAGATTGGTTTTAGCTAATCCGAAGAGGATAGATTCTTTAAGATTGGTTTTGGCTAATCCGAAGAGGATAGATCTCTTCAAGATTGTTTTTGGTTAATTTGAAGAGGAGAGATCTCTTCAAGATTCGACTTGGTTGATTCAAATAGGATAGATCTCTTCGATATTTGACTTAGTTGATCTAAAAAGGATAGATCTTTTCGAAATTTGTTTTGGTTGATTCAAAGAGGATAAATCTCTTCAAGATTCGTTTTGGCTATTCTAAAGAGGATAGATCTCTTCAAGATTGGTTTAAAAAACTGGTTTAATTCTTCTAAATATCTCTTTCCAACGACTTTTAAGGTCATTTTATCTAGGAATAGAAAATTTCTCGGATAGCAACCAATTGACATGCTTACACCGAATTCCGATATTCACTCATTCAATTAGCAGAATTTCACCAAAGGATTGCGCTCGCTTCTTCTTTCTTCCCCCTTTTTTCTCTTTCCTTCTTTTTCTTTTTCTTTTTTTCTCTTTCTCTGAAATCTCTCAAACTTTTAAGTCTTGTAATTGGACCATGCTCATGCCTTGAATTTGCTTTGTTCAACACCAAATTTCAATTTCCACTCTTCATGACTTTTGAACAAAAAATCTCTTTTCAAAAGAAACAAGATTAAATTATTAAGAATATTTGATTTCATTTTTTTCTGGTGATTCATTAGTGAGGGTTTGGTATTTAAGTGTATGAGACTAGAAGAACATGGTACTCAAGGGTTTATTGGTGAAGTGTTTATTGGTCAATGACCATCCGAATTTGAAAACATTCATGGATATCAACTTTACTTATAAACGATGAAAGATTAACCATAAACTTTTCAAGAAAAATTGAAATCTTTATTGAACTCAGTTTTCATGGATAATACAATTTGACTGCATCTGAATTCACTGGTCCCTTTAATTTTGGACCATCCATCTCTGTCAACACTAATGCACCTCTTGATAATACCCTTTTCACCACATAAAGGCCTTCATAATTTGGAGTAAACTTGCCCCTAAAGTCTTTTACGTTTGGTAATACTTTCTTTAACATCAAGTCTCCTTCTTTGAAGTACCTCGAGCATACTCTCTTGTTAAAAGCTCAGATCATCCGCTGTTGGTAGCACCGACCATGACGTATTGCTACAAGCCTCCTTTCATCTAGAAGGTTCAAATGCTCCATTCGCTTCTTTACCCACTCTGCTTCATCGAGCTGAGTTTCTGCTAATACTTGGAACGAAGGTATTTCTACTTCCACTAGTAGTACTACTTCAATTCCATACACCAATGAATATGGTGTCACATTAGTAGAGATCCTAACTAAGGTTCTATAAGCCATAAGGGCAAAGAGAAGCATCTTATGTCAGTCTTTATAAATGATCGCCATCTTCTCAATGATCCTTTTGATGTTCTCATTAGTAGCTTCAACTGCCTCATTCATCTGAGGTTGATATGAAGTTAAGTTTTTGTGATTGATCTTGAATTGGTGGCACACTTCATCCATCAACTTGTTATTCAAATTCATCCTGTTGTTTATAATAATAGAGTCGAGTACACTGTATCTCACAATAATATCTTTTTTCAAGAATTTGACCACTACTCCTTTGGTTACCGTAGCATACAATGCTGCTTCTACCCACTTGGTAAAATAGTCGATCGAGACTAAAATGAATCTGTGTTCATTTGAAGCTATTAGCGAAATTGGACCGATCATGTCAATTCCCCACATTGACAAAAGGCCAAGGAGCTGATAATACATGCAATTTTTAAGGAGGAATGTTGATTTTGTTAGCGTACACCTGACATAATTGATAGTGCCTTACATGCTTGATATAATCCGATTCCATTGTCATCCAAAAATACCCTATTCTCATGATCTTTCTAGTTAACATATACCCATTCATATGAGGACCACAAACTCCTTTATGTACTTCTTTCATTAATTTCTCGGCTTCTTCTTCAACTATACACCATAGTAGTATTGCATTTGATGACCTCTTATATAACGTAGCTTCACTTAACAAGAAATGAGTAGCCAATCTTCTTAAAGTTTTTCTATCTTTTTAATCAGCATTTTCAAGAAGTTCCCTTGTTTGAAGTAACTTTTTGATGTCATGATACCAAGGTTCTTCTGTTCCCTTCTCTTCAATTGCAAAGTAAAAAGCCAGTTTTTCTTCCACTTCAATCTTCAAGGGTTGAATTTCTATCCCATCCGTGACTTTCACCATTGACGCTAATGTAGCCAATGCATCAGCAAACTGATTTTGGATTCTTGAAATATAAGTGAATGAAATCTTCTGGAATTTTTCAATTAGCTTTCTTAAATGTTCTTGATAAGGTATCAATTTCTCGTCCTTTGTCTTATATTCTGTTAAGATTTGGAGAATTATCAAGGAAGAATCTTCGTATACTTCCAACTCTTGTATTCCCATATTTTGCGCTATTTTGAGCCTTAAAATGTAAGCTTCATATTTTGCTATGTTGTTGGTATATGGGAATGTTAATCTTGCTGCCATAAGGAAATGGTTATCTACAGGTGATGCCAATACTGCTCCTATCTCGCGTCCAAATATATTGGCTACTCCATCAAAATACATTTTTCACCTCAATTTTACACCATTCAATTCATTTGCCATCATCACTTCTTCATTGGGAAATTGTGCTTCTAAACCATTATCCTCATCTTCTAATGGATATTTTTCCAATTGGTTAGCCATTGCCTGCCCTTTAATTGAACTCTGACTTACGTACTTGATATCAAATTCAGAGAGTAGCATTTGCCACTTCGATATTCTTCCAATCAACGCCAGCTTTTCTGCTAAATACCTTAAAGGGTCATGTTTTGTTAATAACTTTATTGAGTAATAGAGAGTATATTGCTTGAGCCTATGCATCACCCATACTAAGGCACAACACGTTCTTTCCACTTCTGAGTATTTTTGTTCGCCTTTTGTGAATTTCTTGCTTAAATAATATATTAGATGCTCTTTTCTCCCCGTTTCGTCTTTTTGTCCCAGCATGCATCCCATTGATTCTGGAAGGATTGTTAAGTAAATGATTAAGGGTCGTCCTGGTGTAGGAGTGACCAGTACAGGAGGATTTATGAGATACTCTTTGATTTTAGCAAATACTCACTCACATTCTTCATCCCATTCGATGGCCGCATTTTCCCTCAAAAGTTTAAATAATGGCTTGCATCTATTAATTAATTGCAATACAAATCGAGTGATGTAATTTAGCCTTCTCAACAGTCTCCGAACTTCTTTTACAACCTTCGATGCTAGAATATTTACGATTGCCTTGACTTTATTTAGGTTTGCTTCGATTCCTTTTCTACTGACTACAAAATCCAACAATTTGCCTGAAGTTAGTCCAAAGGTACACTTTTTAGGATTTAACTTCAGTTGAAACTTCCTCAATCGTTCAAATAGTTTACACAAAATATCTACGTCACTTTCATCCTCTTTGAATTTAGCAATCATATCATCCACATAAACTTTGATTTCTTAATGCATCATGTCATGAAACAAGGCAACTAGAGAATACTGATAAGTTGCCCCAGCGTTTTTCAACTCGAAAGGTATTATACGATAACAAAACGTTCCCTAAGTGGTAATGAAAGTTTTTTTGATTTTATCTTCTTCTGCCATTTTAATTTGATTATATCTCAAGAAACCATCCATAAACGAGAAAAGATGGTTCCCGGTTGTGTTATCCACGAATACGTCAATATGCAGCAAAGGAAAGTTATCTTTGGTGTTGCTTAGTCTAAATCATGAAAATCTACACAAACCTTAAGCTTCCCATTTTTTTTCAACATTAGTACCACATTAGTCACCCATTTAGGGTAATCCGACACTTTTATGAACCTGAATTCTAACAACTTCTTTACTTCTTCTTTTATTTTGAGGAGTATGTTTGGCCTAAATTCTCTAAGCTTTTGTCTTTTAGGTTTAATTTCCTCCCTGGTTGGCAATTTATGAACCACACTAAACGAATCTAAACCGAGCATATCTTCATAAGACCAAGCAAATATGTCCAAGTATTCTGATAACAATCATGACAACTTCTGTTTTCGATCATCCATTAAATTACCACCAATTTTCAAGTTTCATGGATTCTCTTCTATCCCTAAATTGATCACAACCATTGGTTCGTTAATAATTACTTTACCTTGTTCATGTCGAAGCCAACTCTCCTAAAATTCGTTTAGAGTTTCAATATCATCTTTGACGTTTGACCCAGCAGGGCCGAAGGTGATATTGGTACTTTCATCGTTTATATGCGTGAAATATCCATTACGTTCATCATTTTTATCGAATTTGAAAAGTAAAGGAAAAAAGAAAAGGATAATGAATAAATAATAAAAAAGAATTGATAGAAATAAAGGAATGAATTTTATTGAATGAATGAATTCAAATTGTCTAAAAGGAAAAGTCTAACTAATTGGACTAATTATCAAAATTGAATGTTCCTAATTAATCTAATTTTGCATTTCTAAGGAGACCTATTAATGGGAATGGAAAACCAGTTGCACGAGAAAATTGGTACGCCAATATCTTCCTTCTTGTTTGGATTGATGCTGCATTGCTGAGTCAAGGCCTTGGATAGACTGGCTACTTCAGGTTCTTGAATACCAACTGGTACTGGGAACGTCTGGTGGATGTCTAGAAAGTCCATGTGAGCATGATACTACTGATCTCCTCTCTTGCTTCTAGTTTTAGCCTTCATTTCTTGAATCTCCTCTTTAGTGGGCTCATACCTAAGCCCAAACGTTCCAATTTGTTGCTTAGGTTGTTTTGAGTAACCCTGTACCTCCTGTCTTGCTTCTTCAATCACACTAATTAAGTTGAAAATCAGCAACCTTAGCTCTTCCAGTTCTTCATCCTCGACATAGGGAATAGTCGTCTCTTTGTAAATCTTATAGTCTTGCTCTCTGAGAATAGTAACCAACTGCCCGTTAGTTATGAATTTCACTTTCTAATATAGATTGGATGAAATTGCCCCTATTGAATGAATCCACGATCTTCCTAACAAAAGGTTGAAAGTTCGCAGTATATCCAGAACTTGAAAGGGAATAGTGAACATTTGTAGGCCGATCTTGACTTGCAGCCTAATTTCTCTAATTATCTCTCTTTTTTATCCATCAAAAGCTCTTACTGAAATTGAGTTGGGCTTTATCTCAGTTGTATTGACTCCGAGTAAATTTAGTGTCGCCAAAGGACATACATTCAGTGATGACCCATTATCTATTAGAACTTGAGCAACCATTTTCCTTGTACACTTGACCACTATGAAGAGGGGCTTCATGTGCTAGTCTCCTTCTTTACCTAGCTCATCTGGCGAGAATAAAATCTGATCCATTGCAAATATTGAGTTTACCACCAACCCCAGTTTTTCTGTAGAAATCCCTTCAGGTATTTTAATATCCTTTAGAATATTGATTAATGCCTCTTGATGAGTATCTGATGACAACAGTAGGCCCATTAAAGAGATTTGGGCTGGTACTTTGACTAACTAGTCCATTATCTTGTATTAACTAGCCTTCACTATTTTCTTGACAACATTCTAATCTTTATCATTTCAATCTTTAAAGATCTTTCCAGAAGCCTCTTCCATAGCAATCTTCCTTTTGGCTTCATCGTTCTAGTCATAAACTCGTCTTGAGCGCATAAGCCCACTAACCATGGGTGATGAGGCCCTGGTTGTTTGATTCACCGCCTGGTAATCTAGAGGTGTTACTTTGTAATTCTCTAGGGCTATTGGGACATTGAAAGTAACTTTCTTAGGCTTTCCCAATTCCTCAACCTTCTTAGTCTTCCCATCATACTAAAAAACCAACAACTTAGGCCCATCTCTAATCATTCTAACCATCTTAGCCATCTTCTTAGCTTCTGCAATAAGTCTATCTTCTTCCTCAAATTTTGGACCCCATCCAGTGGGTGGGGCATTAGCGTATATGGTAGGGATACTAGCATAATCTACCAAATACTTAAACTTCCCAAACGGTTCTCCTAAGGTATCAACCGTCGGGTCTCCAGCTTCATATCTTTTTCTAAGCTCCTTCTGAGTACTTTTCTTTTGCGGTTTTGGAATCGTCATAACTATGATATCAGCTTTCTTTATCTTCTCATCCTTCAGTAGTTGATATATTACCAGTCTAGTCCAAGTTCTATCCTTGAGATTCGTATTTTGCTAATACCCAGCTTGCCTCAAATTTCAAGCTATCTCCTCAATAGTGATAGGGAGACTATCTAAATCAATCTCTAGTTCAGAAACTTCAACAATGGTCATATTGATTGAATTTCCATGATTCGGCAGAGGGTTGTTACCTACATTGGGAGTAGGAGTTTGGATGAAAACCAATTGAACCAATTTGGTGTCAATAAGATCCTGGATCTTATGTTTAAGTCTCCAACACTGATTTGTAGAGTGCCCCACTTGCCCCAGATGATAATCACATTGAAGCTCCGGGTTATAATCCTTCGGTCTTTGTCCTTCCCTTGGTATTTCAAACATCAAAAGGTTCTCTTTCCATAATCATGCAAGAACTTGACTTTAAGGAATAGGAATATAGGTAAACTGTCTTCTTTGTAGGCGGTTATTTTAATTCAGATTTGGTGGGGGATTAGATCCTCCCGTTATGGCTACTAGGGTTGCAGGTTTGACAAGGTTGTCAATATTGACAATGCTTATGGTGGCTTCTTTAGCTTTGTTGGAAAATCTCGTGGGAGGTATCTTTTTCTCAATTGCTTTAATATTAGGAAGCCTTCTAGTGGCAATAACTTCCTCAATTCGACACCCTAAGGCTACAATTTCTATAAAGTTGGAGGCAGTGTACTCGACAAGATGTTGGTAATAGGGGTTTTTAAGAGTATTAATGAAAGCAAAGGTTAGATCCTTTTTTATTAAGGGTGGAGCCACCCTAGCCCTAGTTGCCATGCGCCTCCATTTCTAAGCATATTCTTTAAAGTTTTCATTGGCCTTCTTTTGTAGATTATTTAGATCCCACATGGACGGGGCTACTTCAATGTTGAATTTATAATGGTTGTAGAAAGCCCGTGATAACTTATCCTAAGTATCGATCTCATTCAAATACAATTGGGCGTACCAAGTTAAGGCAGGCTCAGTCAAGCTATCCTGAAAAGTCTGGACCATCACTTTGTTGTACTTCGTGTATTTTCCCATTTTCTTGATGTACAATCGAGTGTGGAGTTTTAAGCAGCTAGTCTCGTCGTATTTCTTAAATTCCGGTACTTTAAATCTTTCTGGGAAGTCATCGTCTTCATATGTCGGCAAATTAATTATCCCTATCTGTTCAAACTTGCTAACAATTTCTAGGGTTTTCATTTTCTCGGTCAATTTCTGCATAAACTTTATTTCCATCTCCCAGTGTTTCTCTTTAATCTCCTTCCTCCATATTTTAGCATTAGGGACCAATTCTTCATCTTCCAGCTCAAGGGAAAAGGTCATTTCTACATTCAGATTTAGGTTGACTTGAGATCCTTGTCTATCATTAAGAATCCCAATAGCCTGAGTGAGAGCCTGAATTTGTTCAACCATCTTGTTCATGTTTTCTTCCAAAGTTGCTACTCTCTAGTCAGGCTTAGTTTGACTAACATTTCCAGTACCCTAGGTTGACATTTTAGCTTTAGAACGAGTGAATATCGAACATCTAGTTGAGTCTACTTGTTTGGAAGCTATCTTCGAAATCTTATGTGAAAACTCAAGTTTTAGACTTTTTGGTGAATTAAAGATTTTTTTTTTTTGCGGCTTTTTGTTGTGATTTTTGTTGTTCTATTGTTTGCCTCTTTTTTTGTGTTTTTTTTTTTCAAATTCTCTCTTTTTTTTTAAAGTCAACTAAATAGATAAATGAATAATAATAATAATAATAATGAGTAAAAGATTGCGCAATTAATAAAAATTTTATTTACTAAAGCTGTAAATTTATTAATCATAAGATCCAACTTATACAACGGACTAAAAGAAAAGAGAAGAAAAACTCCTAACTAATCTTCCTAAAAACTTAAATCTTATATTTACAAGAGCTAATGGATCTGGCTAGGACGGCCTTCATCAACTTCCCTCATAAGTCTTTATACTGTAACCTCCCTTTCTCGAATCTTACTCCTCAAGAATTGATTTTCCTCAAACAGTCTCTCATTTTCCAGCTTTAACTCTTCAACAATTCTCTTACTTTCTTGGAATTGGGCTTTAACTCTGGCCCGTATGGTGTCTCGATAGCCCTGCTCAGTTGGTGAAAGACGTATTGATTCTGGCTCATGTTTGAATACATTTGGAGCTTCATATCGTATCTTTCCAGTCTTCTCTAATTGATCATAAATGAATTGTTTAGTGGTTTGATATTCTCCAACTTTTCCCCTCAAAGTTCCTACATTAACTATCTTCTTGACTTCACTCCGTTCCTACGACTTCACGAGTTCTGCTAGTCATTGAATCAGAGTAGCCGTGGGTAGACAAAGATCTTGATAATTCATCATAACAACGTCTAAGGAGTCCCTGTAAGCTATCTCTTGAAGTGGAACTAACTATCCGGTGACATAAGTTGGGAAACATCCTATGCAACCCATAATGCCAATTAGGGGAACCCCTGCATAGTCGATGCATCTTTAGACTGCTTAAGTGTAGTGACTTCATCTAACTATCCACATAAAGTCTACCGGTTGCATTTTGCTAATAACTGACACCCATCCATTAAACTAAGCTTCCTTTGGTACGTTGAGGTGACTGGCAAAGTCGTCAATCAAGTTCACGTTTTCAGCCAATGACTCTTTGAGAAGATTCCCTCCATACCCTTACGTGTGATTGAGAAACCACACAGTAAGGATTGTAGGGTTAGTCGTAAAATAACCATGCTCCTGTTTTTTCAGGTGAGTAAGTGTCCTGAACTGTTTTGCTAATAACGCAGATATATAGGATTTACTGACTAGGAGTTAAGTTACTAACTCGACAACCCTATAATGAACTTGATTGAACCTAACGGGAAACAACACTATCCTGAATATTGTTACGATGAAAGCATTTATTCTCTTCTTGGCCCATAATTCATATCCTCTACAAAAGATCTGATGATACTTTTGATAAGCATCTGGGCTTGAGAACTACTCTACTAATCTTAAGATACCAAGACACTTCTTGCCTTCTAAAGATAAGAATGGTGTCAGGGTTGACTTTTTGACTCCTAGTAAAGTCATGAAAGCTTTCTCAGGCCAAATTCTAAGATCTGGGATGGTTATGCCTGCTTCGAGAGGAGGGGCACCAAGTAGCTGCGAGTATTCTTCTATAGTGAGCGTTAACAAGTGTGGGCTAAAATTGGAAGCTGTTGATTCTAGGTCCCAGTAATGGATGAGGACTTGAATTAAAGGCTAGCAGAGCTGGACCTGCATAAGATATGACCAGCCCGATCTTCTTACGAATGTAATCTTGCTTAGTAGGCGGAAGCTGGTTCAACTAATCTCTCGAGATGGCTTCAGAGAAGGAATGCTTGTCTAACCGAACTTCATGAATGGGCTTTAGACTAACACTAACCTGACTCGCTATATCTATATTACAAATATATATATATATATATATATATATATAAAATAAAAGGCAACGATTATTTACAACAAGGCCACTAAATTTAGAATGAAGTTGAATATGATGTTAATAATTTTATAGTTTTTTTAAATATTTTCTTAGAAATTGCGCAACCTTTCACTAACTAAGAAGCAATAAAATAAAAAAATAAAACACATATAACATATGGAAATAAAATATTCATAGAGAAATGAGCATAATCTAACATATAAAAAAAATGCAATATGTCACACACAGATGCAATGCTGTAAGGTTAGTAATTAATAAATTATAAGAAGTATGATGAATCTGCGGTCAAGGAGTACCCTTATATATAAGTAGGTTCGAAATAGGATTTAAAAAAAAAAATGAAACTCGCAAATACTTATATATAAGGGTTACTGTTTTTTTTTTTACTTTCTTGAAGAATAATATCGGGCTAACTACAGATTGATTAGGCTTTTCCTATAATTTAAGAATAACTACCCTTTTTTCAAAAAAGATGATGCAAGAAGTTAGGGTTTACGTTTCCAATGCTCTATAGCTTCAAGGCTTTCCAAAGAGAAGCCTAGTGGGCTACATCGAAGGTAAGGGTAAAAACCTCAGCAAACTAAGGGTTACATAATGGCAGCTCGTCCTAGATTCCTAAGGTGGCCTAGGTCTGACCATATCTAAACACACAAATCGTTAATAAGAAAACCCCCCCTTAATTCCCTTAGAGGGCCCATTGGGCCAGACTTTTCTTATTAAGGCTTGCATTACTAAAAGATAATTAGTACAACTATAATATAATACAAAAAGAAAATAATAATATAAAAGCCCATCAAAATGTTTTTTAACTTTCACATGGCTAGCCCACCAAGTGTTCTCAATGGATTCGCCAATTCTGTCGAGTTCTATTTCGATTTCCTTAATTTAACCTATATTAAATCTAACCCACTTAATATAAGTTACTTGACATTAAATTAAGGAATTTTTTTTTAAAAAAAAAAAATGGAGTCGCCAACCAGATCAACTGGTAAAAAATAAAATTAGGGTTTTTGGGTGGGAAAACTTTAATTTAACCACTAGTTTGCGAATATTTTTAAAAAATTAATTTTTACAAAATTGAACCAATAAACTAGGTTCGAGAGATAATCTATTAAAACTAAGTTACCATATGAAAATTAAAGAAAAAAACAAATGGGCTTTATTTTTGTAATTTTTATAAAAATATTAAAAAAATATATCTAAATTCACAAAATGTAACAAAAAATGATTTTTTATTACGAATTTTTTAAGAAAGAGGGAATTTTTTTTTTGTATTTTTAAATGTACGTATGCGCGAAGGTGCATACGTACCTATTAGTCGAGATCAAACCGGCCGTAGTTCTTTCTTTATAAAATTATTAGTGATTGTGTTATTTTCATTTCGAAAATTAAGCTAGGTTTACCTTTTTTTTTTATCAAGTTATTATTTTAAGAAAAAAAACCTAAGAAATCTAATTTTTCCGAATTAAATAAAAAAAAACCCTAATTAACTAAATCTTTTTGGAAAAAACCCAATTTAAGATTTTTTATTTTCCAAAACCCCTATGTATCAAAAAGTATTTTTCCTAAATCTTAACTTCAAAGATACGATCTAGATACGTTTATTTTCCAAAAAAAAAAAAAAAACACGATCTTGCTAAAAATATAATTGAGCTAAATTTATTAAAAATTGAGATTATCTAAAAAAAATACACAATATGAAAATAATAAAAACTTGCACTAAAAAATAAAGAAATAAGTTAGTAAAAATAATAAAATAAAATAACAACATAAAAAATTTACCTACGAATTGAGTCTCACGTGATTGGAGGGTAGGCAAACACTATTTTCAGATGGTCACGAGTGTAATTGAAGGCATGTTGGTTACTGTTTGCACTTATTACGGGCGTGATCAAGGAAGTGTCAGTTTTTGTTTCCACTAATCACGGGTGTAATTGATGGCATGTCCATTTTTTGTTTCCATTGATCACGAGCATAATCGACAGCGTATTAGTTTTTGTTTCCATTGATCATGGGTGTGATCGAGGGTGTGTCAGTTACTGTTTCCACTTATTATGAGCATGATGGTTAGTGCGTCGGTGAAGGGACATCTAGATTGTGGAATAGACATTTGAGTATAGCGTGTGTGCAATGCTGTTGTATGTCCAAGTGCAATTAGTCGATGAGGGACGTCTGTTTGCAATTGAGGTCGCGTGGCTATTTACGTTGTTACACTATTCATCAATCGGGAGCAAGGATGTTTGGCTATTACGGCTTATGTAGATCTAGCTTGATGTATGTGAGGATGGGAGACGTGGCAGCAAGGATTCGGTTGTGGATTGTGTGTGCTATCACAAATTGAGATGGTAAAGGACAAGGCTTGCTGCTGTTGGTATGGGCAGGAGCTACCGGTCAAGTGTTGTTTGGCATTTGGGGGAATTGACGTGGAGCAGTGGTTTAAGCAGTTGAGTTTGGATTGTGTCCAGGGTAGATTAGACAGGGTGGTCATGGTAGTCGCTGTTAGGTGTTGTGGGTCATGAGGCTACAATTGGGGTAATGAATTATAAGGTGTTTAAGCATGGGGAATGTGCTTGTGAATTGTAGAGATAGGGCTAATAACGAATGTAGGTTGTGTAATTGTGGAATGCATAATCTAAACCTCATCAACGTCACTTACTAATTTATAAACCCCAAAACTAAATCTTCTATATCGTTTTTTAATTATAGATTCGATTCCAATTAAACCAAGATACGGAAGATACAATTTTCATTCTTTAAAGATTTGTCTTAGCTTATAGAAACCCTACTTGGGCTTTTTATTTTCTCGGCTTGGCTTGGCTCGATCTAATCTAATTTGATTTAACCCAACAATTCATCTAATAAACCTTAAATTTATTCTGACTTAATATAAATTAGATAAAATTCTATTTTGGATCGAATTGGGCTAAAATCTTTTTAACAAAGCCCAATTCATTAATGACTTAATGATTTGTTAAATTAATCACATACCGTTATCCGACTCGATTGTAAACGACCCGACTTGATTCAACTTAACTCAATACGACTTGGCTCGACTTAGCTTAACTTAACTAGACTTGCTACAACTCGATTTCTTTATTATTTTTCATTTTTCTTTTAATTTTATTTTTTAATTATTTATTATTTTTATTTTTTTCTGTTTATTTATTATCCTGATTCAATTAACGAAAAATAAAATAACTAAAAAAATAGTAAAAATGAGGTGTCTGCAGGTGTGACAAATTTTCTTCTCATCAAATGCTTCATTAAACCACATGTAATGTCTTCCCCACTCAAAAATTTTTGTTCCTTCATATTTTTCCTCCAAACTTTAGAAAAGCGTCTAAGTAGCTTACTAATTACACATTCCTTCTTATATTGAGGAAAAAAAAATATTAGTTAGAAACTCTATTAACTTAAAATTCCAAATCTAAATATTTATCTAAAAAACCATACCCATCAAATTCAGGAATTCGTGATCTTGTGTCTTCACAATCATGTCCATGACCATATCTAGCTCTGCATATTATGTTATTAAATCTTGATTCTACAATTTTGAAATAACACCAAGAATTTGACAATGTTACAATATTTGCAATTTTTTTAAATATTGAAGAAATTACAAGCTGATCTCATTAAAATATGTATGTATAACTACTCTTCAACTCTTCACTTCGACTTTTCCCTATCCACAGCTCGGTTCACAAGTCCACCTTACATGTGCGCTTTGCCTCTCTTCAATCGAACAATTCGGCATGTACTCACGTTATTAGCTTAAACACAACGCTACACCTCGGACTCAACAGCCGCACGCTAGACTGCAAAGCACTCACCGACCACACTTAAAGGTGCGTACACATGTCCACAACTCTGTCATTGGCACACTCTACAACACTCCTGAAGACCGTGCACTATACACTACTCTGTAATTTTCAAAAGGATAGCAACACCAACACTTATACACTGCACTATATGAAAAGAAAAGGTATGTTGCAGCTCTGATCTTTCCTTCACTTTAGGTTAATGATAGCTCAGTAGTTTAGTTCACTCCGCGATTGGGCACACACTTTAATACGCACATGAAAGTTTATTCGTAAACTACACTTCATCGACTAAAATCACTACTCGGATGTTACACGAGACAAGCACAATTGCACTGTCAAGCTCGAGACACAACACTAGCATGTTTGAAATCAAAGTATAAATGCTGTTCGCTTCAATATTTGATATATATTTTATAATTTGATTAGATGATATGAAAGACGTATGAAAATATTTCTTTTAAAAAAAATTTTAAAGTACCTTTCTTAAATAATTTTCGGAATAGAGTATAAAAGATGTGAAAAATTAAACATCTTTAAAATACTAATATAACTCCTCACTATCCTAAGAGTCTTTGTATTATAGATGCTCGAACAAATGTCTTAAGCATACTTAGCATTTAACTTTTCGATATTCTAATAATTAGAATTGAAATCAACGGTCAATTGTTTGATGCCATGGAATGATAACAATTAATCTACAATTTTTCATTTATATTTTCCATCAATTTATCATCACATTTTCACTATTGATCTTCTGCCTCCATCTACAACTACAATGAACAACAAATATTCCTTCTTTGAGTGTTATAAAAATAATAATGTCATAATTTTATAACATATTTATTCTATGAACACCTAAAAGTACAAAATGAACATATAACAAAAGTCATATATTTGGTTCTTCATTATCTATTTTTTTTTAATTGTGAAAGTGTATAAATGAAATATTCCAAATCAAAGAGAAAAGTGATAAACTAAAGTAGTTTTGATCACTTCAAATTCGTGTAAAATTGTTTACGTAGAACAGCTGCTATATGGACACTCTAAGATCATAGTTGCACAAGTCAACAACTCACCTTCCTTAACACACACACTCTCAAAATAGTCACTAAGAACTACAGCAAGTTCTTCTTTTCAAATCATGACATACACATAAACTAGCCCAATGATTTAGGATACAATCACCAAGACATGACACCAATACCCTCTACTTTTTGTTAATGACCTACAAACACTAGCAATTGTGATTGTACAACCCCAAAACACCACTTGTTAGTCGCTCATAACCACCAATCACTAGCTATAGGTTGGATTCTACACAAATCATGACTTAGATGCAACTGCTTGCTACACTTCTTCACACACTTGCAATACAATCTAAAGCACCATACAAACTTCAATTACAATATTGTTCAGTTGCCTAATCACCACTTACACAGATCACTCATATACACAGCATTATGAATGATAGAAATACGGGACCTTACTCCATAATTGAATAGCATGGCCATCACAAATCATAGCATCGTATATGTATAACTTCAATAAACACACAAACGCAGATTGTGCCAATAGACTTAAACACAACAACACGCACTTGACAACACCATAATCACCTAACACTGTTTCCCAACCATATTACTACACTCAAACATAGTAGATCGATTACTCATATTACAACACTACTTGATAATTTCTCTACCATAGCCTCACCTAAGAACATGAGCCATTGCTACTAAGGGCTTCAAATATTTAGATTTGAGCACCTATTCTGGTATTTGAAGCTCATGTGGTAGTGTATAGTAATCAAAGATAGTCCCTAATGTTGTTCTCAGTCGAGCAAGTAGAACCTTAGGTTATGACCCTTTTTAAATAAAAGATACGGGAATTGAATTCTTTTCAAGACGCTTATGCGGTGGTGTATAGTAATTAAACCTTTTTGGATATGACTTTCCAAAGTATTAGTACTCTTCTTGAATATGATATAGCTCCTCCAATCAATGTGCTTATAACACGAGGCACTCTTGAAATAATTGTCCCAATGCAAGCAATCCCATAATTAAATCTCAAAGTAGTGAAAGAATAAATATTTGATGATTCAACTCAAAATCAAAAGCAAATCTCTCATCATTGTAACTCTGCTCTAATACCAAGATGATATGCCACTATAAATGAACACACGAGGCAATATCACACAAGAACAAAATTGGTAACTCCAACTAAGCTATAGCAAAAAATAAAGGTGGATTTAGTGAGGGTTTTAGCAATTAGTGAGCTATTTATATGGATATGATGCACCAAATGAATAGACAAACACTACACAACCTAATCTACCATTTGATATAACGTATCAGTAGGGTTCCTTGCCATAATTCTTACTAAAAGGATTGATAAAGTCAAAAAGAGAAGAACTTTCTCAAGAGAAATTCAAGTATATTGCATAATCTACTCAAAAGTCTAGAGCGTTACATATTTATACATAGTAGCATTTTCCTAAATAGAATAAACTATATGATGCCCTAATGGCAATCCTGTAAATAAGTATAATGTAAAACATAATGGCATTTTGGTAAATAATATAACATGTAAGAAGCCCCTATTGCATAACTTTAAATAAGTAGGATGATACACTTGATAAGCTAATGCGATGAGCTGATAATCTAATGCAATGAGCCACCGAGATCTTAATGAGTTGTTATAGGCTAAGTTGAAACCTAGTCGACCCGTTTGTGCTAACCTTTTTTGTTTATGATTTTTCTCCATCCACAAACAACTCTCCAATGGGTCTCCACATTAGGCCTCTACATGAAAAGCTATCAATAGGTCTCCAGATGAGCTATCAAGCAAGTCTCCACAAAAGCTCTCAAATAAGTCTCCCCATGGAGAGCTCTCAAATAGGTCTCCATCACAGAGACAATTCATAAATAGATCGTTAACTTACTAGAAGCTCATAAATTGGTCCTTCTTACATACTAAAACTTAGGAATTAACTACATTAGACATCTCAAATGTCGAATAGGTACATTGAAGCTCATTAAATATCATTAGCATAAACCTATAAAATAGGGTCGTTGCGTGAACCATATATTATAATATGTTTCTTAATAGCTTTCAAAACAAAAAAATGAATATTAGGTCGATAAACTTATGAAAATATTTTCCTATAGTCATGAAAAATTTTAAGTATTTGCAGCAATCTATTTCATATATTCTAATCATTTGGGTACTATGGAATTTCGAAGATCAATATTTAGCCATATCTCTTCATTTGGAAGTTTTGGACAAATCAAAGAAATAACATTCCATTGTGTAATCTCTATTCTCAAAGATCAAATAAGCAATCTAGGCAAGTACTAATTCCAGTCGCTTAAGAACTATAAGGTCAACGTCTAAGTTTCCTAGATTTCCTTATTGCTTGTGTATTTAAAATACTGAAGTTACTTGTTCCTACTTCCTATCATTCTCTCTTAGTCATTCTACTAAGTATCATATCCCCATTACCATTCTGAGACCACATGTATCGTGAGATGCGTGACTACATGTGACCACTTTAGTCAAATCCCCATATCTACATTTTAGCAAAAGTAGTTCATGGGACTCTAACCTCATCTACAGTTGTTTTGAGCTTCAGTTCAATTACAAGGTCATGATGCCGAGGCTTCCACAACTTGGTTAGGTACATTATCCACAATCATCTTGCCTAGGATAAGGTGATCCACATATACAACTCCCTTCTATACTTTATGCTAATCTATTGTAGGTAAACTCTACCATAAGTAGGCATAAGTCCAAATCTATTAAGTTCCTTCCCACTATGACCCTAAGTAATGAACCAAGTGTCTGATTAAGGACCTCGGTTTAATCATTTATCTGGGGATGACATGAAGTATTGAATAGAAAGTTGGTTCCAACTAATCTCCATAAGGTCTTTCATTAGTAGCTCGAGAACTTTGGATCCCTATAAGATACAATGGTCTTCAACATGCTATATAGTTTGACAACTAGCTGCAAAAATAAAGAAGCATCATAAACAACATTGTTAGTCTTTTGGCATAGGATGATGAAATGTGTCATCTTGTTGAACTTATCCACCATGACCATAATGGAGTCCTTCCACAAGATGTCCTCGACAAACCAAGGAAAAAGTCCATACTCAACTCAGATTACAATTTGGTTGGGACAGGTAAGGGGAGGTGCGAACCCTATTCAATTTTGGCCTTCCCATATGTTACACATCTTTCTACCAAACGATGTACATCCCTCATCATCAATAGCCAAAGGAACCTAGACATTAGTAGCTCACATGTCCTCTTCTCACCAAAATGGCCGAGAAGTCCACCATCGTGTGCTTTGTACATTAGTAATTCCCATATGGAGCAAGTTGGGATACATAACTTCCTATTCTTAAACGGATACTCGTCCTTTATGAAGTCATCATCTACAATGCATTCTTTACAACACCTTACTATTATATGACTAAAGTTCGAGTCTTTGGCATACAATACTTTGATTATAAAGAATGAGGAAGCCTATCTATAGGTCAGTTAGAAGGGAATACTATTGAGCCTAATTTTTTCGATTTCTTATGTTAATTTCATTTTCTTTAACTTGATTTAAACTAAACTCTATATCTGTTTAGCTTACATTCTTGACTAAAGTTAAAGAAAACTCGATTTCTTTATTTTGAAAAATTTTGGAGTGACCACCTAGTAAAACAAAGAAAGTTGATTAAACTAGAACTAATTAAGCAGACTGATTCTAATTTAGCCATTAGTCTACATTTTAAAAACTTTTTTGAAAAGAATTGAAGAAACCAAATTTTTTGAGTTCAGGGGCTATCTTATTAAATTTTTACGAATACCATTATTAATTTTATGGAATTAGATTTAATTTTCAAAATCACCCCTTTTTTAAAAACAAAGCTTAATCACTAATAAATAAATTAAATTGAATTATTTTTACAAAAATATGTAATTCAAGCTATAATTTACACAAAAATGGAAAATTAAAGTTTTTACAAGTTTTACGTTGCTCCAAAGGTGCCTACGTACCCGCTAATCAGGATAAGATGTTCGTTGTTCATTCTTAGAAAAACTTTAGTGGGTTGGTTCTTTATATAAAAAACAATCAGGCTAGATTTATGTTTTTACTAACCATTTTATTTTTATTAAGAAAAATCCCTAAAAGCCTAATTTTTATTCTCAATTAAAAAAAACCCTTAAAACCCAATTTTTGAAAAGTCTCGAATTAAGATTTTTATTTTTTTAAAAAAACAACTAAGTGATAAAATTTTTTATTTTCAAGAAAAACCTGAACACCTAAAAATGTGATTTTTATAAAATATGCAATTTTCTATATGATAAAACTTTTATATGGAAAAAATGCCTAAACTATGGAAAAGATGTCAATTAAAGATTTTTTTTTTATTTTATGAAAAACTAAATAAGTGACAAAATGATTTTTTTTTTCTAGAGAACCCTAAGATACCTAATTTTTTAAAAAATGCAATTTTTTTAAATTAATACAATATGCAAAGGATGAGATTTTGTAAAATATGTGATTTTATTAAAAATGTCATTTTGAAAATATGAAATCTAAAAAAAAAAAACTAATTTAACTAAAAATTAGCCTAACATATGTTCATTAGATACTAACACTATAACTAACTACTAATAATTAAAGACTTGATGACAATAAAGAAGTCAGTATAAGTCATACAATTAATTGCGCATAAAAATAGTGAAATAAACAAATAAATTGCACTAAGTGAAATAAAAAAAACAAAACAAATTATAGACAATAATTAAAAATCACTATTATATACCTAATGAAAGGGAACAAGTCAAATCCCAAGTCCTGTGACGCACACAATTGTGGAATTGGTCTGAGGAGTAGGTTCGAGTGTGTTGTTACAGTGAATTTTAGTAATGGTGATTGGTAATTATATATCTCGAATCATATGCGTGGAAGAGATTGGGGATTGAGAGATTGGCAAAGAGTGGTGATTGTGTTTTGTGTTTTCTTTATCATGATAAACTCTCCTTTCTTGCTGGTTGATCCTTATTTATATAACTTGAAAATAAATATCCTAAATCAATTCAAATCTAAATTGATAAATACCAATTTAGATCCGAATCTTTACATGTCTTCATCTTATGGAATTAGATTTGTTATCTTCAATAATCATTTGGCCATGATTCTATTAGATCTAAATAACAACCTTAACAACTTAATCCGATTTGTTTTAGATTAGGATTTTAGAACACTAAATCTATTCTTCTATTGATCTTTCTTTTTTTTTTTCTGAATTATTTTTTTTGTGTTTTTTTTTATTATTTTTCAACTTTTTTGTTATTGTCTAAATTAGGACCCCCTTTTTTTAATTAATCAATTTTTTTAATTAAAAACAACTCGGAAACAAAAATAAAGTGTTTACAATTGCTTCTCTTTATAGTGAAGTTTTAGTAAAACTTTGCCACAAAGACAAAAGAGACACCATTTTTGCCTTGGGATGTCTTGATCCTAAGAAACGCTACAACTAGCTAGCTATCTTAGGCCTGATTCACTGGGGATTTGGTGATAAAAAGCTCAAAAAGAAAAGTAGTGAAGATAATGCCCCTATGAGCTCACATGAACCTTAAAAGTATTGAAAAGGAAGGTAATGCCCTTATAGGCTAGCAAGAACCCTAAATGAGACTAAAAAGAGGGTAGCCCCTTATGAGCTGGTTAATCTAAGTGAATAGGCGAAGTACTCCTTGAGCTAGTTAAGACTCTAAATGAGAACCTGGTCATGCTCCTCTGAGCTGACTAATATATGTGGGAGCATAACTAAGGAACTAGTTACCCTAACCGAAAAGTCAATATGAAACCTAGTTGTGCTCCTTTAAGTTGACTAACATAGGCGAAAGCGTTTCTAAGGGACTAGCAACCTTAAATGAAAGGGCAACCCTAACTAAATGGTTGACATGAAACCTAGCCATGCTCCTTTGAGCTAAATGACATAAGCAAAAGCGTCTCTAAAGGACTAACAACTTTAACTAAAAGGTCAGCATGAAACTTAGCCGTGCTTCTCTGAGTAGACTGACATAGGTAGGGGCGTCTCTAAAGGACTAGTAATCCTAACTGAAAGGTTGACATGAAACCTAGTTGTGTTCCTTTAAGATGATTGACATAGGTAGGAGCGTCTCTAAGGAACTAGTAACCTTAATTGAAAGGTTGACATAGAACTTAACCGTACTCTTCTGAGCTGACTGACATAGGCAATTGGGCAAAGCGCTCCTTGAGCTAATTAATTCCCTAAATGAGAATTAAGTTAGGTCAATGCTCTATGAGCTAGCTAGCACCTAAAAGAAAATGTGGATTAAGACAGTGTTTTATGAGCTGGCTAGAACCCTAAAGAAAATGTAGATCGGGACAGCGCCTTATGAGTTGTCTAGAACCCTAAGGAAATAAGAGAAAGGGTAAGTACCCTACAAGCTAGCTAAGAACCTTAAGAAGCAAAATTGGGGGATTTAACCTTCTGAAAAACCTTTGGACTTGAAAAATTTACAAACAAGGAATTTTGGAGAATCATTTATAACAAAAACAGCATCAACGATAAGGTTCCTTATTTTGAAAAAGAATTAATGGACATAAAAAACTACATTAGAGAGAATGACCTAAAAGTAGATGACATGAATTGAAGATTTGGCCATTCGGGTTGACATAAACTTGAAAACAAGTCTTTACTTTCACTCTCTCCTTTTCCTTTCTTCCTTTGTCTCTCTTGTCTTCTTCTTCTTCTTCTTCTTCTTTTTTTTTTTTTTGTTTTTTTTTTCTTGAAAGATTGCTAACGGATACAAATTCTTATTTAAGAAGCAAGTCTATAACCATCTCCTTTCTTAGTAACCATGTAGGGCATCTTATATTCTTCTTTTTCTTTAAAAATATTTGATGCTGAGTTTGTTGAGAGGGCCTTGTGATTTTAAACATTCCTTTCCTAAGGAATAAGTAACTCGTGATTAGTTATTCCTTGTGCACTCTCGGTTTAGATTTCGCTCTCGACTATTGTCTCGAAAATTACAGTCCAATTTGCAAGTGATATACTTGATCAATTTGTTAAGTTTTTTTCCGTTCAATATTATGAATTATGCTTTTGGTCAAATGTTTGCAAAAGGAATTACTAAAAAGGCCTATTTTGAAAGATTTACTTATTCAACTAAAGTATACAAGTCAAGAACCCTTAGAAAAAAACTAGAGTTGTGCTTGCCCTAGCTTCAAAACCAATTTTTGTTTTAGATAAGTTATTCTTTAAGATCAGAATAGCTTTAACTATGGAGGTCTTGTAGATAAGGAGGTCTTGTGATTCAAAATGGATAGGAAGGTCTTGTGTTCATGATTCGAAGTGTGATTTTGAAATGAACATGGTGTTTTGTGTTAGTGGTTAGGAATATGATTTAGGACCTTGTATTTCTAAGAGCAATTTAGGCTTTTGGGCAATTTTTTGGTTGAGGCTTTTCTCAAACCCGATGTTCAAGCCTTTCTTCCTTTTTCTTTCTTTTTTTTTCTTTTCTCTCTCTCTCTCTCTCTCTTTGGCTCCATTATTTCTTGCTTTTGTCTCCCCAAAAGTAATTGTCTCTTTTGTTGAGTCTTTGCCTTTAGATGAATGAAGGCCCTAAATCTATAGGTTCCAAATGCATAGGCTTAGGTAAGATATATGTGGTCTTGTGGTGTTTGGCTCTTCTTTAGAGGAAACAATTTATAAAAAAAAAAAAAGCTATCCATGAATAGTTATTACTAAGGTAAGTACAAACCCGTTTTATCTTTCTCTCCTAATCAATGACCTTAACCTTCAAATTGTCCTATTGTGGGTTGGTTCTTGATAGGGTTTACATTTGAAGACACTCCAAATTGGTTCAATGGGGTTAACAAAGGAAAATTGTGTTTAGGATTTGAAAATAAATGCCTAACTTCATTTTAATCTACGTATTACACTCAAAACAAACCTCCTTTAAGGAATGAGTCTAAAAATCCCTCACCATGATGTCTCTCATCTCTCAAAGTGTTTATGAGTTAGTGTTTGGGATTTAGTTTGTCTCCTTTTATTCTAAACCTTTTAAAAATGAGTTACCAATTCCCTGCTTAGGGATTGATTTGCCACAGGGTGGAAATTGACCTTACCCCTAATTCCTTAAAGCATGCCTTAGTTGTGAAATGATACCTTTCATTTGATTTGAGTTCAAAATGAAATTTCAAAGACCAAATGCCTTGTACTTTTTACGTTCTTACTAAAATTGCCTTAGACTTATAGGTCTTAATGCTCCTTAGCTCCCATGTGTGATTTAAGGTCTAGTTCTTTAGCGTTGAATGGGCCAACATTGATGTCTTATGAAGTAGAAGGGATTAGGATTGCCCTTTTTATTTGTACGAAGGATCAAGCTTAGGATCATGTTTCATGACTTTGTATTTTGTTATTTGGTTCATGGTTAGGCTTGATGACTCAGGGGTTTTGAGTTAGTTCGACTACCTTGATGGGCCAAGGGTTCATGTTTGGTTAGCTGCCTTAACGGGCCATGTGATTCGTATTTGTCCCTAGTCATAGAAGGATTTGTAACCGTTAGCTACTTCTTCTTTTTTTTTTTTCTTTTTGAGAGAGACAGAGAGAGAGAGAGAAAGATAGGGCTTTTATGTTATAGAGATTGAGTAATCAAATTATAAATGGGGGATTACTTTCTTATGTTTCTTTATATAAGCCTATACGTAGTTATACTTACAAGCCTATATATTTACATTTTTTTTATCGACAGAGAATAACAGTTTAATAAATGCTATTAAGGGACTTATTTACAAACAAGGAATGGAAGAATGATATTCTAAAAGAGAAAAGGTTCTTTTTATTATGAAGGATACAATATATGACCAATGTAAAGGAGTTAAAGATTATTTCTAAATCTTATTTATTCTAAATAAAAAAGCTTATTTACAAGGTGCTAATCTATCTAGAAGAATGAATATTCCTAGCTTGCAAAGTACTTGGTGAAATGGTAACTACCTAAAACTATTTTATAGGATTGATTCTTTTTTTTTTTCTTTTCACTTTTGATCACTTAAGAATAAGCTTTCAAAAAAGTGTAGTATTTTATAGGATAACAAAACATGATTATTTATGAGCCTAACTTTTAAAAATTAGGACATAATCATTAAGTGTGAATATTTTTAGATGAACAAAGATAAGGACAAAAAATATAAAATGAAAACACATGGATGCAAGAATCAATGATCAAACAGTAATGTGGCAATATTAGATGTTTAAGGTTGCAATTGTATCGGAATTCCATTATTACATTAGATTTACAAGGAAAGTGTTACATAGAAATAGAATTCACAAGGAATTTTTACATTTACAAGGATGTGATTTACAAAATAAAATATAGAGAAACAATTAACGAGTTATATACAAAGAACTAATATACATGGAAAATTATATGGATAATATGGGAATTTTGACATAATATTGACCCTCAGTTAGCATGCCCCGTTGTTATTCATTCATTGGTTAAGGTTCGTGTATACAATTAGGGTAGGTTCTAAAGATCTTCAAGTTCTATGACCTCATACGTTTTTCAAAGTAACAATTCTGTGGTCACATCTAAACTTGAGTGAGGTAACTTAACCGACCCCAGAAGGTGGTTGCCCCACAATATTCAAAGCTTACACAATGGTCTCCCTCCTAAGATCCTAAGACAGTTTGGTTTTGACTATATCTACTACACATATGATTCATAAAACAAAACCCCCAAAGAAAGCTCCATAAGTAAGCTACAACAAATATGTTAGTACAACAATTTATATTTTACCATCAAAAGAAAAAAGAAAATTTACATGAATAATTGACTTAGGTATTCTTGAAAAATAATCCTAATTTTGGAAAATTCAAGTAGCTAGCCCTCTTGACGTCTCCAATGGAGTTGCTAAGCTGTCAATTCTATACCTATTTGGTTTAAACCCTCAAGTAAAGTTAAAGAAAACTCAATTTCTTTATTTTGAAAAATTTCAAAGTCGCCACCCAGTAGAACTGGAAAAGGTAATTAAACTAGAACCAATTAGGTGGACCAATTCTAATTTAGCCACTAGTTTACATTTTGAAAACTTTTTTGAAAATAATTCAAGAAACTAGATTTCTTGAGTTCGAGGCCTACTTTATTAAACCCTTACAAGTACTACTATTAATTTTCTAAAATTAGATTTAATTTTCAAAATTACCCCTTTGTTAAAAAACAAAGCTTAATCACTAATAAATAAATTAAATTTAATTACTTTTACAAAAATAAGTAATTCAAGCTATAATTTACAAAAAAAAAAAAATGGAAAACTAAAGTTTTTACAAATTTTACATTGCCTTGGAGATACCTACGTACCTACTAATCGGGATTAGACGTTCATAATTCATTCTTAGAAAAACTTTAGTGGGTTGGTTCTTTTTATAAAAAACAATCAAGCTAGATTTATGTTTTTATTAACTGTTTTATTTTTATTAAGAAAAATCCCTAAAAGCCTAATTTTTATTCCTATTTTAAAAAACCTTTAAAACTTAATTTTTGAAAAGTCCCAAATTAAGATTTTTATATTTTTAAAAAAACAACTAAGTGATAAAATTTTTTATTCTCAAGAAAAACTTAAAGACCTAAAAATGCGATTTTTATTAAATATGAAATTTTCTACATAATAAAACTTTTATATGAAAAAGATGTCTAAACTATGAAAAAAAAGTTAAACCATATAAAAGATGTCAATTAAAGATTTTTTTTTTAATTTTATGAAAAGCTAAATAAGTGACAAAATGATTTTTTTTTCTAGAGAACCTTAAGATACCTAATTTTAAAAAAAATGCAATTTTTTTAAATTAAAATTTTTCAAAATTAATACAATATGCAAACGATAGATTTTATAAAAAATGCTATTTTGAAAATATGAAATCTAAAAAAAAAAACTAATTTAACTAAAAATTAACCTAACATATGTTCAATAGACACTAACACTAACACTAACACTATAACTAACTATTAACAATTAAAGACCTAATGAAAATAAAGAAGTTAGTATAAGTCTTAAAAATAATTGCACATGAAAATAGTGAAATAAATAAACAAATTGCACTAAGTGAAAAATAAATAAATAAAACAAACTATAGATAATAATTAAAAACCACTATTATATACCTAATGAAAGGAAACACAAATAGGTTAGATCTTAAGTCTTATTGCACGCATAATTGTGGAATTGGTCTGAGGAGTGGGTTTGAGCATGTTGTTATAGTGAATTATAGCAATGGTAATTGGCAATTGTATATCTCAAATTGTATGCATGGAAGGGATTGAGGATTAGGAGACTGGCAAAAAGTGGTGATTGTGTTTTCTTTATCATGATGAACTCTTCTATCTTGCTGCTCGATCCCCATTTATATAACCTGAAAACAAATATCCTTGATTAATTCAAATATAAATTGATAAATACCAATTTAGATTCGAATCTTTACAGATCTTCATCTTGTTAAATTTAACAATATCGAATTAGATTTATTATCTCCAATAATCATTTAGCCATGATTCCATTAGATATAAATAATAACCTTAACAAGTTAATCTAATTTGTTTGAAATTAGGATTCTAGAACACCAAATCTTTCCTTCTGCTGATCTTTCTTTTTATTTTTTTAAATTTTTTGTGTTTTTTGATCATTTTTCAATTTTTTGTTATTTTCTAAATTAAGACCCCCCTTTTAAAATTAATTTTATTTATTTATTTTAATTAAAAAAAATCCTAGAGAGCAAAAATGGGGTTTCTATAAATGCCTTTTGGATAGTACATCATCAACCACATTAATTGTCCCTCTCTTACACATCACCACACATGAAAACCCTTCCATGAAATCAACCTACTTTACTTATCTCTTAGACAACTTTGGGTAGCTCTTGATGCTCCTCAATGACTTATGGTCAATGTAAATGACAAATTCTTTAAACAACAAGTAATGTTGTTAGATGGTTAAGCTTGGATCAAGGATAAAAAGTCCTTATTGTAGACAAAATAATTTAGGGTAGCTCCTCTTAGCTTTTTGCTAACATAGGTAATAGGTGGGTCTTCTTACATCAACATGACATCTATGCTAACCCCTGATGCATTGCATTTCAACTGGAACACCTTCTCAAAGTCAAAGAGTGCAAGGAATAAGGCATAAGTTAACTTCTCTTTCACTTCTTCAAAGCTTTTCTGCTCCCTTTCTCCCCACTTAAACTCCACATTCTTTTTTATAGCTTTGTCAAAGGAGTTACAATTGTAGTGTTCTTGATAAAATGGCAATAGAATGGAGCTACTCCATAGAAGCTTCAAACATTTGTAGAATAGGTCGATACTGACCATTCTATGATAGTTTGAATCTTTTCTTCATCAACCCTAACTCCTCCTCCATACATAACAAATCCTAGAAAGATAAGTTTAGATTGGCAGAAGTCACATTCCTTCAAGTTTCCATAAAGTTACTTAGCTCAAAGCATAATGAAGATAGATAAGAGGTACTCGCAATGGCTATTTAGGTCAAGGCTATACATAAGGATGCCATCGAACTAGACGATCAAAAACTTTCTAATCAAATCTCGAAGTACATAATTCATCAATTTGATGAACGTACATAGAGCGTTGGATAGACCAAAAGGCATCGCAGTTTAGTCCTACAATATGCACCTTATCTTGAATGCATTCTTCCACTTATCTCTAAGTCACATCTTAATCTAATAATAGCTCGACTTAAGATCAATCTTAGAAAACACTCTTGCTCCATGTAACTCATCTAGCATGTCATTGACCTCAAGATTGGATTTGTGTACTTGATCATAATCTTTTTAATAGCTCAATTATCTATACATATTCTTTAAAACCCTTCTTCGGTACTAATAGGGAAGGTACACCATAAGGACTTAAGCTTTCTCGAACATAGCCTCTCGATTAAGTCATTCACCTATCTTTGGAGTTTAATAGCTTGCTTTGGGTTCAGTCTGTTTACAGGCTTGTTCAGTAGGGCGACTCTTGGCTATAGGTCGATGAAATGTTCATTGCCTTTGAAAGGGGGTAACCCCTTTAGTGGCTCTTTAAGAAATAAATCTATGAATTCATTACTGACTATCTACACCTTAGCAGACAATTTCTTCTTTTGTTCTTTCAAGCATAATAGTCTTAGAATCAACAGGAAGGTCAGGGTATCCGACCTCAACTCTTATGAAAATTCTACTCAAAATATAACCAAACTCTTCTTTTGAGATCTACTCAACTAGGCTTGCATGTCATGGACCTAGTTTGAAGTCATAAGATTCAATACAATCCTCCTTCCTTCATATTCAAAAGCATAAGTATCCTTAAGTCCATCATGGATGACTCTTCGATCAAACAATTAAGCTCAACTTAGTAACATGTGCGAAGCACAAATTGGCAAGATGTTGCAAAACACTTCGTTGTAGTAGACTCCAATAGAGATAGGAACAATAACTTGTTAGGTAATATGGAGAACGCCTTTCTCATGTAACCAATGCAGCTTGTAAGGCTTAAGGTGAGGAGTGGTCGTCAATTTCAATTATTTAACCATAGTTGTAGTGACGACATTAGTACAACTCCTACTATCTATAATTACAACATACAATCATCCCTTCACTTAGCAACCCCATGGAGTGGCTTTTCCCTTTGCTCATCCTCGTTTGAAGAAGCTACACTCATAGCTCATTGAATGACCATGTTTAGGAACTCTCCTTATTTGACATCCACTTTAACTTCTTCCTCCTTAAGGAGTGCTTCTGACTTAACATCACTTCTTTCTTTCAACTCCTTGACCTCCTCTTAGTCCTCTCTACCTCAATGGTAAGCATCTCAACCTTAATGACCATTGTTCTTTTGATTAGGGCATTGGGCAACCATGTAACTAAAGTCCTAACATTTGAAACACTTGATCTCACTAGTCTTTCATCCTAATGCTTGTCCCTCCTTAAATTTCCTTAGTACTTCTTGCTCAACAAGTTGTGACTTCCAATAGGTTTTGATTGCCTTAGGTTTGCTCAACTCTTAATCTCACTAGCCTGCTCGAAATGGGGTTGGACTAAGACTTGTTTGGAGGAGCTTAAGTTTACCCTTAGTGCTTTCTATGCCTCAACTCTTGTAATTTCTTAAAGGTATCATGCATGTAATGGTCAGGGACAAAACTTCGCCTTATGGCATCTCATCTCTTGCCATGTTCTAATCTTAGGTTCTCCTTCTCTTCATCGGTTGGCTTGCAAATTCTTCCACCATGGGGTAACATAACCCATGAATTCTAATACAACCAACCCCATCTTAGCTCACTCGTCGCACTTAAGGCACTTAGAGTCTTCTTGACCTTATCCTCTTAATCTAGGTAGTCATCAGTATTACTAGACTAAGTAGGTCAACATTTGTAACTTCACATTATCAGGGTCTCAGGCAGGTTGAATTCCTCTTTCCTCTACCTCATAATACTCTTTTTCATTACTTTTCTTAACGTCATCCAAATCTATCCTCCTTCGAGCTCTCCTTTTGAAATCAATGTCTCAGATGGTCTGTTGTGGATACACTTTCTCTTAAGCAACACTACCAGCTTAGTATCCTACTATTATCCTTTCCTTTACTAGGGAATAGCTTGTACATTCAAGGGAACATCTTCAATAGGTTGAGTAACAGTTAGCCGATTGATGGCTTTAGTCAACTCAACCATCATAGTGGTGAGTTCATCAATTTTCTCATCCATAAATAGAGGGATAGCAATGCTTTACCATCCATGGCATGGAACACCACTCTCAGTCACCTACTATAGTATCGATGCTTGAGATGACATTTTAACGACTAATACAACAACTTAGTAAACAGTACTCTAATACTATTAGTTAATCAATGGAAACATTAATCCAAACTTCACGAACAGTCAACTACTACACCTAACAACATTAACCCAAAACAAAGGTCATTTACTCTATGAACTTCATCAATACTACTAAGCACTATAACTAATAACCTCATAGTAACCAAGGTTGTTAAAGGCTCAAAGCGCACTCGAAGCACAATGCCTTAAAATTACTTAAGGTAAGACGAGCAAAAAAAAGTGTTCACCTAAATGAAGCAAGGTACAAATATTAAAATTTATAAAATATTTTGATTCACAAAACTATGATCATTAATATTCAATAAACAACTATATTCATATTAAACTACTGACAAAAACTATTTAAATAAGTCAAATACAAAATAAGCACTATGTTTACATTTCACAAAATTAACACTATGTTCACAAAGACTGTTATTAAGAAAAACTATTGTAGTTTTTCGTTACAAGATAGTAAACATAATATGAGATATTGTTAGGTTTAGTTACTCCTCATCTTCAGCATTAACCAAATCATCATTACTCGCATCAGCCCTACGTTTCTATTCTTCAAACTCTTCTTTCATATCATCACACTCAACATCAACCCATGGTAAGTCATCACCCTAAAACACTAGTTCATCTTCTACCTCAATACATGAGTCAACACCCATTTTTCCTATCAACCACTCATTGCTCTTATCAATATCATTTGATGATATTGGATCAACAACATCACATTGATCATATCAAGTTTTGAGAGCTTAATTGTACTTGATATAAATTAAGTCATTCAAACACTTTTGAGCAAGTTTGTTTCTCCTCTTTGTATGTATCTACAAATGAGTACATTAATAATATTAATTTAATAGCATATGCCATATTATGGAAATTACATTCGAATTAAAATATGGTATTTGGCTTACTTGCTCAAATATACTCCAATTCTCACATCCTAATGAATTATATGTCAAGCTCTAGATCTTAATAACAAATTGTCATAATTTTAGGGTTGAACCTCTATAAAACAACTACCATTAAGCTATATACCCATAAAAAAAATGATGTAATGGTTACTAAACTAAAATAATAGAAAAACTATAATTATAATATAACAATTTATAAGTTACCTAGTGCTTTTGTCTTCTTTACTGTTATGGCAAAATCAATACTAAAGAGACCCTCAGTACACTTATAAATAGACAATTCCCTAACAATCTTATCTTATACCTAGGGTCGAGGAACCAATCTCTTAATAGTAGCATATAATCCTAAAATAATTTTTTCATCAAACTCCATATTCAAGTTATCATAAAAATTAGTAGGATTTAGGAAATGGCCAACTGCATATTAGGATGATGTAGCTAACAGTTTCATCTCTCATCAATAATCTTGCTCACTTCTTGATACTTGTTCTCATCACCATTGAATGATTTTGTATTGCATTCCTTTGCCCTATCATATCTTTATAAATATATTCTATGGCCCTTTTTTTTTTCACCATCAACTAATCTAAGCACTCTTACAAGAGGCCCCATCACTTTAAGAACATAAACAACACTATTTCAAAAGCTAGTTAACAAGATTATTTCGCATACCCCTTTCCCTTTCACTTGCTTTGCCCAATTCTAGAAGTCTACTTGTCTGAAGTGAATATTGCTCTTAAATGACTTTTGTGCTTGTAGATGCATTGCAAAGTAAGATATGATATGCAAAATCTAGTTTTTCCTGGACGATAAGCTTTACATACTTTGTAAAGAATGTCATGGTGTTTAAGAGGCTCGTATGATTGTATATAAATCCAGTTATGTTGATTGCTCTCTCAATTGTTGTTGCTACTTTAGGAATCTTACTAATATCTTCTAACATTAAATCCAAACAATGAGCAACACATGACGACCAAATTAAGTGTGGTCTCTTTGCTTCCAATATCTTCCTTATTAAAACATAAATATTAAAAAGATTGTAAATAATAATGTAAATAATAAACATAATACGTAACATGTTGAACATGCCATGATCAAATTGCAATAGTAGAATGCTAGTGGAAACTTGAAAGCAAAACTTACCTATTAAAACATAATTGGACAACATTTGATTCTTTAGTCTCATCCACAAACTTGTCCAATAAAGCAAATAACTTTTTACTGATTTTCATGTATGATGATGTATCTATGAATCTTACAAACATTGTTCCCATAGGGTAATTGACCAAAAAGTTGTTCATACTTAAATGAGTTCGACTCAATAAACCATCTAACATAATCAAATGACCAAGCTTCTTCTAAGTATCTTTATGCTTTTGAAGCAATCCCTCACTATATTCTAGTTCTTTCTTAAGAAGTAGAACTCTTAATTCATGATAATTTAGAGGTTTTATGTTTGGTCCATATTGATTAATGGCTTTAACCATCCATTTAAATGAGTCAAGGTTTGCAACATTAAATGTAATGTTCGCTTGATAAAAGAAATGGGCAATGTATTGGCAAACTCGTTCCTTTGTCACTTGTCAAAAGCATCATTCATTGTGGTTTATTGTAATTTTCCCTTATTTTTCTTCTCACATGCTGTAGCCTCATTGTTACAAAGTCATCCATAAGTCCCCTCTTCTTTAATGGCATGGAACTAGTCAATTTGCTTTTACCTTTGATGCTTTTCCCTTCATCTTCAACGACATCAAGTTCAATCACATCATTAAAGTCATCAAAGTTTGGCTCTTTATTATAATGTTGTTTCTTACTTTTCTTCTTATTCATAAAATCCTTTAATTCTTTTCTTACTTGTATGGGGTACTTTAAACATTTTTTTTTTTTTACATTTGTATTGTTTCCTATTTGATGTAGCTTAGTTTTATAAATTCCCCCTTTAGTGACTTTTTGACAAAACATGCAAGCTACTAAATTGGTATCGGTTTTATTAGTAAAAAAAATTATATTTCCATCACAGATTGATTTGCTTGCCCCTAGTCCCATCCCATTCCCACTAACATTATCTGTATCCATTAAAAATATGATTCCACTCCATCAATATAAATACAAAAGGTTATCATCAGTTATGCCTTATACATATTTAAGTAGGAAAATAGAAAACATAAGTTTCTATATATAGGAATATGACTTAAATTTGATACTTATAGTTATTATTAAACAAAAGAAATAACAAAATCAAATGAAAGGAAATTAGGAAAAAAAACTATTCTATTTTTTTCTCATGAACAGTAAATTATTAAAAAAAAAAGTTATTTGTAACACTATTAGTAATACAAATGTCTAATTAAATAAAGTATTGAAAAAAAAAAGTTTTGTTCCTTTATCAAAGTTCAAACTTGCCACTCTTCTTATTTTCAAAAGTCTAATAATGAGGAATATTTTGTTGGATAAAAGGAAATAAAAAAAAAAGGGAAAGAAAGAAAGATAAAGTTGTTTGTTTCAACACTATGTTGTACTCGTGATATTTTTCATAAGCCAAGAAAAACAATTAGTGTCCTTTTTATTTTTGTTTTTTCATAGTAATAAAATAATAAAGGAACAAAACAATTAATCAAAGCCTTAAAGATTAAAATAATAACTAAACAAAACCAACAACAAGTCAAACATATAAAATAATAACAAACCATGAAGATAAAGAAGAATATTTCGAGGTAAGAAAAAGTATGTCATTGACCTTAGAAAGTGAGGTAGAAGTCAACAAGTACGGTAAGGTTTATCCTGCTTTGTATGTAGAGGAAGAGATAGAGAATGTTGGGAAGTAAATAAGATAGATGCTAAGATTTTCTTTTAGCTTTTTAAGATATATTATATGCTTACTTTTATAAAGTTTTGTCTTTTAACATGGATTTACTTTTATAAAAAATTTTAAGTTTTTAAGATATGTTAGAATTAAAAACACTTGTCGTAGAGGTTTTTTCTCTCTTTTGATACATATCGTGAAACTTAAAAAGAGAAAGTAGTAGATAACTTTGTTTTTAATGAAGAAAAAGAGAGGATTTTAATGTATAAGATGTTCATTTTACAACTTTCTTTTTTTCTTTTAGTCAACTTTTACTGACTTACCCTTTACCCTTTTAAGTTCAACTTTAGCCCTTAAAGTATAAAAGAAATAAACGAATACCCCTCATGCATTGAGGTGCTTACCTAGGCATCTTGTACACCTTGCACCTCAATAAGAAAAGCTAGCGCTTTGTGAAAGTCGACTCACCTTAGACTTTACAAGGCACATTAGCTCACTTCGGTCCGCCTCACCTAGCCTTGTCTTAGCGCTTAGGTGCATGAGGTGCTCGCTTTTAACAACACTAATAGTAACTACACTAGTTAAAGCACTACACTGTTTGAAGCTCCACCATGAAACAAACAATGTACAAATCTAACTATCCCAACTATTGCAAACACATAGCACCAACACTCCATTACTTAGAACACATAACACAATAACATGAACACACTTAATAACCAAGAATATAGTAATGAATACAAAACAATAGCAATAACTTCAACAACTATCATTGCTAAAGCTCTAATATCTACATGAGGTACTGTTGGGCTTAGTTGAACATGGCTAGCAAAGCCTACATGAAAGAAGCGTGTAGATCCTAACCTTGAGATGGCTAAAAGATTAAATGGTAGTCAAAGTTTAAGTAAACTCGTGCCAAAATGAATGGATATAACCTACCATTCACCTTACACAAACCTAAACTGCTACTCAATATGACTCACAGATAGCTTCCTTGGGTCACATGCCACTAACCTTACTCAAGGGTTACATGAGAGTATCTTAGACTTGGAGTGGCAACTAAGCTTACATGTAAGAATAAGCATTGAAGAAGACAAAAGCTATGACTATTCCATTAGATTGATTTCTGGTTATTACATAATGAGGTACATATACAACCAAATTAAGGAAACTGCTGGGTTTCTTACATTTACTAAAAGGGTACTTTACTAATTTTAGAATTCACATGATGCTATAAGGGTAGAAATGGCATTCATAGAGATAACATATGCTTAATAATTCATATAGCGTTAGAAAAAGGTAAAGATATGTGTCATTCCATAGTAAGGGAATGCTAGTGCAATGGATTAGCTCCTAGATAGAGGTTGGTACTCGGTTGGCTCGACATAAAGGTTAGCAAGGCAGTTAGGAAGCTTAAAGGCATTGAAGTTAAGCTAGGGTAATAGCTTTTAAGCTGATCCTAATAAGGTTAGGCATATTACTAAAATGGCTTGGGATAAGTCGAGATGCAAGCAACTCTCCTCCTCTCAAGAGATAGTGTAGCGTTGGCATGATATTAAGTACTTGAATAGATCAGTCTTTTGCAGGAGCTTATCTTCTTTAATAGTATAGTTTGGTGTTATACTGATGGAAGAAAGTTGTCAAACTAATGAAGCTAGTCTGCAAGCTTAGGAATAGGTCAGAGGACCTTGATTCTTATCAAAGTTTTTCTTGTCTATGCTCAAGACATGTTTGGGGTATTCAGATAGTAGCTGAAGTAACCTTGCATTGTTGTAGTGGTTGTATCCTAATGTATGAGGAGGGTTAAACGATGTTGAAAGTGGCAACCCTGGTTGTAGGCGATAAGTCAATAGACCCTATGGTAAATAGATAAACAAATCTAAGACTTAACTGCCATGGTGGCCAATTTAGCCATTACTATGCAAAGATTGGTGGATAGTTGACCTATTGATGGTATGCCCTTAAATGACTAAGTTGGTCGAGAGTAGTGAGGAGCATAAGAGATTGGAATCTGAGCTAGTAATGTGATGATTGCTCATCCAATTTGGAAAGAGCCAATGGAGAGAAGGGTTTAAAGAAGAATCAGGTTAGATGTGATTACATTAGTAAAGTAAAGAGGAAGAGGAGGATGATAACTTTTATGAATTCAAAGGGAGAGGTGTCCCGAGCTTCCAGAGGCATGGACAATGTGAAGGTACATATTTTGAGTTTTTCTAGCAATGGCAACGTAAATGAAGAGTTCAATTGGAAAGATAAGGTTGAAAAGATTTTTTATTGTAATGGCTATGAGGAATATTTGAAGGTTAGACTTGCTGCCCTAAAGTTTATTAGCTATGCAGTGATGTAGTAGAAGAAGTTGTAAATAACTAGTTGACAAGATGGGAGGTGTGAGGTCCAAACTTTGGCTAGGATGAGGTAAGTTACAAGGGATAGATTAATTCTTAACCATTACGAATAAAACACATTTGAGAAGCTCCAGGAGTTGAGGTAAGGAACCCAGAATATGGATGAGTATGTTCACAAGTTTCAAATGCTTTTGATGAAATTTGATGTGGAAGAACCTACGACCAAGACCATCTTGAGGTTTATTTCCAATATGAAGTATGAGATCAAGAATGTTATGGAAGTCTAAAGGATTGATTTCATGGGCAAGGCTGTCAAGATAGTGCAAAGAGTAGAAAGATAGAGATGTACTCAATCGATCTAAGCTCCCATGGTCTTCTTACCTATCCCTTAGGGCTTACCTCTTTATAAGGTTAATCATAGTAAGGGTGTAGACTGACGTAGTCCAAGTAATGGGAAACCTGAAGATGGTCATGGGAAGGTTAGGATGAACCGGGCTTGAGCAAAAGAAGGACATCAAGCAGAGCTCTAGTCAAAAGATTAGAGAAATTAAGTGTTTCAAGTATCTTGGCTTTGGACACATGGTAGACTAATGTCCAAATTGATGTGTTATGACCCTTAAGGGTGAAGAGCCCCACTTCAGTGCTGAGATTGCTACTGAAGGGGAAGAGAATAAAGAGGTCAAATAGTTGTTGGAAAACTATCAAGATGACCTTGAAGCTATTGTCCAACCTAAATAAGGTTAATACTTGAGAATCACTCGAAGAGTACTCAATACTACTGCATTCGATGAGAATGAGTAGAGAAAGAATCTTCTCTGTACTAATTGTCAAGTTAGGGGTAGCTTATGTGTTGTGATAATTGATAGAGGTTGCTATACTAATGTTGCTGTAACTCTATACGTCTACCCTTACAAAATCATTAACTGCATAAGAAAGGAGCCTTGCATGTCATCACATAAGTGTAGGCACCAATCTCAATAGGAGATAAGTATAAAGATGAGGTGTTTCATGACGCCCTAACAGTATGTGCATTATACTCCTCCTAAGCTAGTTGACACGCTTAAACTTTAAGAAGCACAATATATACTAACAAGCATATTGGGTCGCATATGTTGTAATAAAAAGAAACTGGTGAGACTAGTTCATGCTCACAAGGACTGGAAACTAATCACTAGTTTTATCAATTCTCTTTTTGGTTAGGCGATCGAAACTAGATGTTTAAACAAGTTAAAATAAAAAGAAATAACTTAAATAAAACATGAAAGTAACAACGAGAAAAGTTTACCAAGTCAATTGTATGAAATTTCGACTATGCCATGAACTTATTGATTGATATATGCTTCTAAAATATGTTAAGACTAAATAGTTAGCTTTTAATCCGATTCACAATGACTCACTTTCCTTTCAAGTTACTATTGTCCTAATTATAATGGAAATGCTACTTTCGAGTGGTTTATCTATAATCTTCAATTAAGTAATAAATTCCTCTCACAAATATTGTTATTCTAATTAATATTTAAAATTTGCATATATTTCTATATCACAAAAATTAATATTAATTGCATTAAAAACGTGAATCCTATGACTAATTTAACATGCATGTGTCCATGTGAACATTTAAACTAATCTTAGTTCAATTTCATGCAAACTATTTATTTCCTTTCTAGTTTTTCAAGTTTTATTCATAAAAATATTGTCGATCAGGCAATAACATCATGAACTATAAAATCAGGATAATTAAAATTAGCTACAAATCAAATAGTAACATATAATAAAATCATACATTAATTAAATCATTAAGCATGTCAAAATCCTATAATATTTAAATTAATTCATGGTATATAAAAACAATACACAAAGATATATGTAAATAAAATTAAAAGATGAAGAATAGCAAAAGCCCAAAAACTCTATGTATTCTCCAAAAAATACTCTCCGCAACTCCACGTAAAACTTTGTATAAAACTTCTCTCCAAACTGAAGCTCTCGTTGTCCCCCAAAATCTACGTCCGTATCCGCATTTATCCCTTTACTAGCATGTAGAAGAGGGATTCAAGTAGTAGGTTCATAGCTTGACTTGTGGAAATTGCACTGGATGGATATTGAAAAAGAAGTGGGCATGAATCTTTGAAATTCGTAAGTAGTGATGAGCAAGGGTCCCAACAGCATGGTCATGGCCAGTCTCTATGTTGGCTTTTGAAGCCTGTAATTGGAACTTGCTAATTTAGTAGCTCCCGACAAAAAATGAGAAAGGGAAATGATTGGGCTGGGGTCTATATGCCTTATGGAATAGAAATCGTCAATGCAAATGCCTCGAAGTTGAGCATCCTTTGAGAAAAATATGTTATGGTTTTCAATCACGGTATGTTCACTCTATGGGATAGAATGAAAGGGAATGAAATTGGAATTTCATAAGGAATAGAAAAAGGATATAATATATATTATTTTATTTAATTAGATTTATAAGCAATTTAAGAATAGACGTGTAATATAACTTTAATGACTAAATTATCCTCGGTTTATTTTTTTTCTCAATTAATCTTAAAGTAATAGGTGGTTAGCAGCAGTAGTGGTGGCAACAGCGATGGCAGTAGCGATGGTGGTGGTAGTGGTTAATGGTGGTAATGGTAGCAGAAGTTACGATGGTTGGTGGTGGTGATGATAATGGTAGCAGTAGCTACGGTGATTAGTGGTGGTGGCAGCGACAACGGCAACGGTAACGGCAATGGCGATAGTTAATGGTAGCGATGGTAATAATAGCTACAGTGAGTGGAGGCGGTAGCGGCGATGGTTGGTGATGGTGGCAACAGCGGTGGTGATCAATGGTGGTGGTGGCTATGGCGGTGGTGGTGAAAGCAATGGCGGTAGTGATGGCAACAGTAGCGGTAGTGGTGGTAGTGGCGATAGTGGTGGTAATAAGAAATCATAATTCTTTAGTTGAATTAATGAATCCTTATTGCTTGATTTTAAGTAATAGAGATTCATACGGAATTGTGATTTCGTGACAAAAAGCCAAGTGAACGTCGTAAGAAGGAATAAAGAGGGAATGAAATTCCAATTCCATTAAGTGAAAGTGTCGTATGTCTCTTTACATGCTTACGCATGATCAAGCAACCATAGCAAATGAATTCCATTTATGTTTAGTTTAATGCATGTGACTTCCGCTTTTGGTATATTTTTATACTTGTAATAGATTTTGTGCATATTTTCCAAGTCAGCACATTTTTCCTATTACAAGTACAAAAATATAAACATTAAAATGGTTTATAATTAGGATAAAAATATATCAACACAATATAAACCATTTAAGTCTTATTTAAAATAATTTTTCATGAATTTATTTTATGATCCATCTAGTGTGTAATTCATTATTTTTATGTTAATAAATCAATTAAAGCACTATATATTATACAAAAGGTGTAGGATTTAATATAGGATAAGTGTGTAAAAATACACACTTATCATCAACCTTAGCTCTTTGACTTAAAGGTAGTACGTAATGGGTATAAGAACACCTATATACCCTAGAAAGATAGGAAGAAGGTTATTTTGACATGACCTAATTAGTCCTTCAGTCGTGGTAAATCGTCTTATATTGTACGAAGGTTAAGGATTAACCCCCTGATCAATTGTCGCCTTCCATACAATGTATAAGGCAACTTTCACTTCTAATTACACTAGGTAATTTAGACAAGTAATATCATAGTAAAACATTTAGTCATACCATTTAATTAACATAACATAGAAAGCTAAGTCCAACAGGATATTAGATCCCTAAAAACATAGGTAAGTCTAAATAAGTAGCCTCAGGCTGCTAAGCATCACAAATATATAAGTGTAGACAGCTAATTTTTGCTCCCCTTTCATTTTTCAAATTAGGTTATAAGGTTCTAAATTAGAAAAAGTTCAAAAAATAGAAAATTAAAGAAAACCCAAAAAATGAAGAAATTTAGAAAAATACGAATTCTAGAAAAATTTAGAAAAATAGGAAAATAGGAAAAAAGCACAAAAAATAAGAAATTTAGAAAAAATACAACAAATGGAAAATTTTGGAAAAGTGCATAAAAATTTTGAAAAATCACAAAAAATTGAAAAAAAAAAGATTTTAGAAAATAACATTTTGTTAGAGTAGATTTTTAATTTTAATTTAGGTTTAGAAGTTAAGTCGATGAACCTGGACTTAGATTTAAATATAACCCAGGCTGACCAAGTCCATATGTGCAATTTAATTGCACACATAGACAAGGCATAGGCTAATGACCTAACAGTAAAACATATGGACTAAGAGCATGGATTAAGCTAAAGGATGGGGGTTCGAAACTTATTGGAGGCATAAGGATGCTTTTATTTATCCTTTTCTTTTTTTCTTTTCCACATATTGCTACATGTCAAAATATCACTAAGCCATGTGTTTAATTGTAACACGTGGCACGTTGTCATTTGTCGCGATAACAAAATTACTTTCCCCCTTTTTCTTTCTTTCCTTTCCTTTTTTAACTCTTCATTTTCTCATTTATGAATCAACCCAAACACTGTGCAAAAGGGGGAACATTGGAAGGGAAGGGGGATTTTGTTTTTAAAAAAAAAACACCTACATGCATACAGTAGGGAAGATGGGAATTATTTTTCAAAAACAAACATGCACAAAGGTGAAGGGGGTCTACTTCTTAGAATATAGACCACACATCCTCTCTCTCTCGAAAAATCGAGTCTCTCTCTCTCTCCACTTCACATACTCTCTTTCAGTTTCGGCTTTAAGTCTCTCTCTCTCTCTCTCTCATACAACCCCCACAACCTACGAACAACAGCAGTGGCAACAAACTAAGGCCACCGCACGTGTCAACCACTACAACCAATTGCCCACTGCATCGCCGACCCAACGTAATACACACAACACCCTATCCTCACAAACGCGACCACTCTACCCTCGTCTTCTCTCTCTTGGCCTTCACTGAACTAACCCCTCACACGATCCTTCACCCTCTCTAAACACCACGACCTCTCTCAACCACCCTAGGTGCAGCTACCATAGAAAACCCTTGACCTTCACCCTCTCACTCCACCATTAGCTACTCAAACTTGCACCCCAAAACCACCGCATAGCTACCCCCTTAACCTTCGCCTAAACACTAAACCACCTTTAGCCACCTAATCACGCAATACACCCAAGTCCGCAACACCACAGTGATACCTAATACTAGCCAAACACCCCGTGCCTCCGCATACAGCCTCATTCACACTACACAACACTATTCCATATAGCCACGCCCTCTCTTGATTACCCTAACCGCACGCACCCAACACCGCCCAAATGTCGACTACCACCAAACTACCACTTTAGCCTGCAGCACTTAGGTAAACCCCTAATCCCTAATAGGATTGCCACAAAAATAGTCTTTTTTGGTCAATTGGGCCATTGAAACACCCTTCGAAGCACCTCTCCGACTTGTTGCACATGACCCGACCCGAACCATAAGTGACCTACTAGAGCTTCAATCTAAACCGCTTCTACAACCCGATCCTGATCTACGCCCAAACCGAGCGACCCGTATTGCAATTTTAAATCCAGTCCCTTATCCTAGTTTTTATTGAGTTGTTTTTGAAGTTTTTATTTTTATTTTTTTATTATTTGTTCTTGTCTATTCTTGTAATTGTAAAAAAGAAAATAAATTAAAATAAAAAAAGAAGAAAGAAGAAAAAAAAGAAAAAGAAAAAAGAAAAAAAAGAAGAAGAGGAAGTATTTTATTTTGTTTTTATTTTTATTTTTACATTTTAACAAAAAAAAAAGATAATTAATAAAAACAATAAAAAATAGAAAAAAATAAAAATAAAAAATAATAATAATATAAAATATATATAATAAAGAAAAAATGTTTTACCACTTAAACAAACATATTTAAAAAAAAAAAGTAAATAAAAATAAAACGAATCCTTTTCAAATTAGCACACTTCAGGTTTTCCAAAATAAACCAATTTAGGACCCTTAGGAAATTTTTTCAAATAAAATCAAAATGGATAAAATGTAAACTCAGCAATTTTTCCAAAATTAAAATTAAATCAACCTGTCATGTTTTTAGTAAATGAACTACAGAAGTTTAATCCCCGAATAGCGGGTACATAGGCACTCGTACATCAGTATAAGGTGACTTAAAATATGGAAAGTTTTATTTTTTAGATGTCTATGTACATTGATCAATTTAGTTGCGTGTACTATAATTAACTGTTTTAGAAATAAAAAAGGATATATTTGAAAAGCGAAGTTAAATTCGAAAGGTTAAAAAGTTATACCCGTTTAGGATTTAATAAATTAGCCATCAGACCTAAATCTCTGGTTTTCAAAAAAGTTGTTTTACAAATTGTTTTTTTTTTTAATCAATAAACCAGTAGCTAAGTTATAGCCAATCCATTCAATTAGTTATAACTTAATCCTTTTTCCCGTCTTTGGTTAGGTGGTGACTCCAATCCCTTTTTAAATTGAAAAAATGGCTTTCTTTGAACCCTAATCGATGATCAGTATTAAACGGTAGGGTTTAGTACTGATCGGCTTAAAGAAGACCTAATTTTATAAAAAAAACCAGGAAGGTGAAAAACCGGGCTCAACAATAAGTCTCATATGAAATACAAAAGTCTAGATAACTATCATGATATTTACTCTATCACTCGAGCCGTCATACAAACCCTCCTATATCTCATAACTAATCCTAAGCATATCGCAGCACGGCTCAACAAAAAGGTGTCCCTACATCAAGAGAAATCTATGGGGATGTAAGCTTATACTTAGTGAGCTAATCCCTCCTACTATGCCTTCAAATAATAATTATTAACAAACATATGAATGTATGAAATAAGCAACATGCTAAACAAATACATGTAGTGGCTAGGAACTGCATATAACTTAGAATTACGCCCTCTATAGTTAGGGTTAACGATTATTAATTGATACAAACCATTAACCGGGTTCTAGCAACTACGTTTTTTTCCATAATTACACAAATGTGCCATAAATCTACTTGCATATATACATATATATACTTTACTTTGATAAATAATATGAACTTTTCAAAACCTAAAAATTCATAGGTCTAGCAATGTGGTGGCCCCTGTAGTCTATGTTACACGCCTTAAGCAGAAGTTACAAGATATGGTCCTTAGTCATACAGTTGGCGTCTCCTGATGCCTAATAAGCTCATAGGCCAAGATAGAAACTTAAAAAATTCAGCATTATAGTATACTCTACAATAATCCCTTCATGAACTCCTACTCATGTGAGGCCCTTCCTACCTTTTGCGTGAGGTGGTAGTCAATATATTCAAAATGCAATGTCATGATATGCATGATCCATTTATTAATTAGTCGAGTAGGCATTAGGTTGATTAATTTAAGCAACCAAATAATCAGTACACATAAGCACTAATCTTATAGGTATTTATCATGTAAGCATTTCTGGATCTTAAACTAATGACAGATTGTCTAACAACTAGGTCACATAGCACCTGCATATTGCTAACCCTACATGCAACAATTTATCATAAATAAAATATTTAAGGCCACTAACTACAAACAAAACCAAACGTGGAGTCATTGGGAGTTACTCATTTAGCCATATTCGCTAGTTGTAGTAATTAGGTGGCAAGTCGTTCCTGAAGTCAATGTTACCTGATCAAAATAAACAAGGAAAATAAGAATTTATCACTTAATGGTTTCATCCAATCTAACTTACTAAGTTTATTTCCTTCGTATTTTTACTTGTTCTCATAGTCTTACTAATTAGGCCAATTTCTTCAATCGTATATAATTTTTTCATTTTAAGTCCAATTTTTATGATCTTATGGTCAATTTCAATAATTTTTTAGTGTACTTTCACTTGGTGTGGTCAATTTGGGGAGATAAAACCTGCATTTTGGCATTCTGACCAGAACAGTAGCGAATCCTCCATTTATGCTCCTTGTCCTCGTTTTTGTATTATCAAGCCTTTGTTTTTTGGGTTTGATTAATTTTTGGGCCTTGGATTTTTATTTGGGCCTTATAATTCATATGTGCTCATTTGCTTAAAATTTTATGTTCGTTCTCAACTTTGGTCCCATCTTTTATTCTATAAGCTTTTAAGTAGGTCTTTATGCTATATATAGGCTTAGTTTTTTAAATGGGCTTACTAAATGTTTTGATCGGCTTAGGGAATTCTTTAATGGGCTCTTTTTAATTATTTTAAACATCTCTTGGTTCTACCCAAGATGGTTCATCTTGGTTTTAGGGCGGTTTTGGGTTTGATTATAGCCCTTTTGGCTCAATTAGGTGCCTTAGGTCTTTTAACTCTATCCTACTAGCATTATTTAGGCCTTTGACTTAACTTGCTATATTTTTAAGTGTATTTTTCATTACTATCCAGATTTGATAGGTTGAAGTTTAGGAGCCTATGATCCATTTCTAAGCTTATTTTGTTGATATTTAGCCCTAAACATCCACTTTAGGCCTTAAACTAACTTATCCTTTAGCTCGGTGATTATTTAACTATTGTTTTCACTTTCTAGTAGTCAATTTATCCTACTTTATTCTTGTAATAAATCTTAAACGCATGGTGAGTGGGATCTTTAAGGGTAGTTCCTTAAGATTTGGTGGTGTTGTCCTTAGTGTTATTTTATACACTTATTGTATAGTCACCTAAGTGTATTCTTATGCTTAAAAAATATTCATTAAGCTAAGGAAACATCTCTAGAGGTCACATATGGTTCATATCCAGCAGTTATAGGGCCTTACATGCCACTATTTTGACGGCAATTTCAAGTTACAAAACCTTTTTTTAAGTATCCTTAAGCATACACTTGTTTTCCTGCTAAGTTGCAAGATATTCATAACTAGAATTTATCACGTACAAGGTTTTCTTAACGAAAGCTATAGCTTTTCTTTAATATAGGGAAACTCCTAGAGCAACAAATGACGATACAAGAAAAGAAATCCTACTACATGAGTGTTTTAAGGTTACACTAAGGGAAGGAGGGAAGAAAACATTACTATTTGTTAGAAATCGATGGCACCTAAGCATGGACTTCCTTAAATTGTGTTATAGCTTCCTTGGTGTATCCTTTGCTCACTCCTTGACCCTTTGTTTGGAGCTTGAAGAGTTGAGACACAAGGATGGATGGAAATGGAGAGTATGGGTAACTTAGCTGATAGCTCGAGATGGTTGGTTATTAAGTGGTGTAAGAGGAAAATGATGAAGGAAATGTGGTGGGTACGTGTAGGGCTTGGCCAGCATGACTTATGTGGATGGTTAAGAAAGTGTTTGAAGCAAAAAGTCTAGTGTTTGTGGTGATGAAATGGAGGAAACTAAGTTAGGGAATGGGGGAAAACCAAATGGCCAGTTAGGAGAGGCTTTTCTTAAGTCTCTTTATGCTATTCCTTTGAAGTTGAAAAGAGGATAAAGAGGGGGTAGAGATGGCCAGTTATTAAAGTTCATTGCGGTGGTTATTAGAGTAGATTTTCATTAGAGAAACAAATGAAATGATGCCTCTCCCTTGGAAGCACCAAACCAGCAACTAGGAAAAAGGAAGGGGATGAGTTGCCTTGCCTTCTCTTTTTCCAATTTTAGTTTGATGGAAAAGTGATACATGACATCTTACCTCAAATGGCATGACTTGTTTAGGGATTTAGGCTAGGGTTTTGTCTTATCATGCTTAGGGAATTGTTAAATCTTTCAAATGTCTTCCCAATTAGATGTCACACTTTAAATCCATTTGAATTTGGAAGGAAAACGAGAGGGAAAAGGTGAAGGGCATGGCCGGCGCTAGGGCCTTGGAAGGAAGGGGTGCATGTCTCTTCTTACTTCCCTTTTTGGTTGGGATAAAGCTAGCACAAGTACTTAAACTTCCATATTTTTTCATTTTAATGCCTAAACTTTTTAAATGAGATAAGCTTGTATCTTCATTATAACAACCGTATCGAGCCTGATTTTTCCAGGTTTTATAAGTTTTCTTTAAATCGATTATCATTAGATCCTACTCATTTAATATTGATCATCGACTATGGCTTAAGAAAACTAAGGTTTTTTAAAAGAATTTTATAAGCTTTTGGAGTTGCCACCAACTGGGATTGGAAAATGGTTTAGGTCAAAACCAAATGAGTAAATTTTGTTTTAATCTAGACATTAGTTCACGTGAAGAAAAATCAATTTTTAGAAAAGGGTTTTTGAAAAACTAGAGGTTGAGTTAGGGAGCTAGTTTTTTAAACCTTTACGAGTACCACCTACTTTCTAAATTTAGGGTTAATTTTTTAAATCACCTCTTGAAAATTTTAGAATTTTAATATTTTTAAAATGGAAAATTTTAAGTTTTTTCATGTTTACGTCGTCTTAGAGTTACCTACATACTTGCTAATCGGGATTACAAATGCGTAGTTCTTTTGGGAAAATGTTAGTAGGTTGGTTTATTTTAAATTTGGAAAGTGGCCAAGTTCACGTCTCTTAGCCATTTCATTTTACATGGGAAAAATTCTAAGGAAGGGTACTAAATTGGTGTTGTTTATTTTTTGAAAAATTCTAAAATGCGTTCTAATTTTGAAAATGGTTGATTTATTCTTTATTTATTTGGAAAATTGATTTTTCTAAATGATAAAATGATTTTTCATTTTGTTTATTTATTTTATCTTTTTGTGTTTCACCAAAGAAAATAAAATAAACTAAACTTACCTATTTTTTTCTCTTTCTTTTTTTTTTTTTTGTTACAATTACATTAGAGATAATAAAAAAAAAAAAAGAATCAAAACAGCAAACAAATCAAAACAACCAAATTCTAAATGGAGAAAGCCTCATACCGAATCAATAGGGTGTAAGTCAACAGGTCGGATCCAGGTTAGATATTCAGGTTTGGGTCAGTTGCTAGACCTGACTCATGTGTACTACACATGCTTAGTCGACGAAGGTGGGGGACAACGACAAGAGGCTCGCTCTGAACTTGTTTAATGACCAAAATAAGCAAGTAAGTTTAGTTGGTGTCAATTTTATTGGGGAATGGAGGATTGGGCAAATTGCCACTAAGTTCAGTGGCCGTTTAGTGGTATTTTAAGGTGGGTCAATGGTGGTAGTGGTAGTACTCGACATGTATGATGACTCGTGGAGCTTGACTGAAAGTTGGGTCTTAGGTTTTAAGGAGTAACGATAATCGTGTTGTGGTTATTTTGGAGTAAAGAGCGTTGGTAGCTAGTGTTTCGTGTGGCGGCGACAATGGCTTAGGGTTTGGAAAGTGGTTAATGCATACCGTGACCAAGAACAGACAAAACCAGTCGCTAGATGAGTCTAAGTTTGCTGAAAGCTTGAAAAGGGTGATGGGGAATGCACGAAAGAACGAAAAAGTGAATGAAAAGTAAGCAAAACCCAATATTAGCTCCAAAGGATATGACACACTAGTAAAACTTTCAAGGACTCACGGCACAACTCAATATAACACATTAAATGGTCTGGTGAGGTTACTCGCCACCTAGTTTGGTTTAAGGGTTAGGATAAGAGTGAAATGAGAGTAAATAAACAATATTTATGAAAGGAAGAATATTAAGTTGTATTAATGATAATATGACCTTCCAGCTATAAGTACAGAGGTATTTATACCCGATAAGTTAGGGCAACTTGCCTTAAAGGAGGAAAAGACAAAAAGGGTATTTCCTAAAGAAGTAATATACAAGAATACAAAGGGTAAAAATGAATATTTAAGAAAAATAATAATTAGTGTAATAGATTCTACACATAGTCCTATATACGTGGCGGAGGCGCATTGGTAAGGCTGTTGGAGGATGCAGACAAGGGAGTACAATTGGATTGCTTGTCCAAGTAGGGGTAACTGAGGATTAGTCCGAGGTATGTCTCTCATTTTCTTAGCAAGGATGGTGTCGAGCAATTGGTTGACTTAGATGTGAGTAAGCATGCATGGTTTGGCTGTTGTCTTAGCATTCTACAATTCAACATAAAACCCTCAAGAAGTGGGTAGTCATACAGCTTGGCTTGTAGAGTTGATCGATAAGGAGATACATGACTTCAATAAGAATTAGCTGGAGCAAGAGGACTCACCTTGCCATTCCCTCTAGCCCTTAGGCTCAGTTACAAGTTAAAAGCCTAGTAGCTTGATTTCTATTAGTGGTGGTGAAGGTCACTAATTAGATGGTGCATAAGTGTGAAGCTGCATTTATTTTGTGCATATTGTGTTTCTATTGTATGTCATGTGTGGATAATGGTAGTGATTGGGTGGTCGTATTTAGGTGTTGCTATTGTCGATGTATGATGTAATGGGACGATGAGGATGATGAAGATTGGGGTATTGGGTTGGTTTGAGTAGTTGTAAAAGGTCTACTATGTTAGGTTACTGTTTATATTGCTTACAATAGTCGCGTACGGTGTTGGATTCAGACGCATGTGGTTATGGTTGAGCGATGGAGAGAGAAAGAGAGAGGTCGGGGGATTGGTGTCATATTAAGTGACTGCATGGTGAGCTTGCTGGGTAACGTACACAAGAGAGAGGTACGACTAGGTAGTTGAAGGGTGTTATGGCTGTTGATGGGTCTGATTCTTTAGTGTGGTTGTGATGTTACTGCTTTTGGAGTTTTGTTTAGTTATAGTAAGGTATGGTATGTGACTGTGAAGAGGTCAAGTCAGGTTCGTGTTACTGTACAATGTGCGATAGTGACTGGAAGTAGGTATGGTTGTGGTCAAGATAGGAGTTGATGGATAGGGGTGTATGGAAGTAGGTTTGCTTCTTATCCTTCTTTTTTTTTTTTTGAAACAAAGAGATGAGGATACATTTATGGAGATCAAAGCTCAGATGGGAAGTCAAAATTCGCAATGAAAGATGGAGGCAGACTGAGCTTGATTTGCGAACTAGTCAAACGTGCGTTCCTAATGCTCGTTTTTTGCCAAAAACGTAAAGTGGAAGCTTTGAATAGCATTAATCGGCATTGAAAGGAAAAACTGGAAATTAAGTTTTCTTAAATTTTCTTAGTTGATTTCATCCTGTAAACACATGAATTTGGACTTGGTTTGGGCTTCGATTCAAAATAGGCTATGTAGAGGATAGGAACCATCATTAATTTCATGGAAATTGTATGTGAGATACAAGAAAAATTGAGTTGAAGTGAGGGGTATAGGTTGGATGTGCGTGAGAAAGAGAGGGAACAAGATGGAAAAGGAAAGAAAAGGGGAGAATTAAATGCTGATATGGTGCTTACATAGGCGCCATGTTAGCTACGTAGCCAAACCATTTGGTGCCACATGTCAAGCGTCGATACGTGGCCCAATGGCCTCTTACCACATGTACTTTTGTTGTGAAAAAAGAAAAAGGCACAAAGTACTTGATAGAAGATTCGAACCTGAGACCTTTAGCTCCAACACAAAGTTAAGTCAAAATGTAATACCGTTAGGCTATTAACTTTTACCTTATTCATATATGCAAATAAATTACACATATAAACTAAGTCGTCCTAAGCTAGATTTAAATTTAAACTCAAGCCTAAAATCCTCTTCCCATTTTATTATTAAAGCCTAAAAAAATACTAAGGCTAAATTAAGAATCCTATTTTATTTAAACTATTCACTTGTTTTAATTTTCTATTTTTTGTATTTTTTTTTTCTAAATTTTCTACTTTTTGCGATTTTTTCTTACTTTCCTGTTATTTGTGATTTTTGTAAATTTTATATTTTTTTGTATTTTTCTAATTTTTTTTTATTCTTTGTGTTTTTTTCTAAATTAGAACCCTTTACCCTATTTGAAAAATTCTAAAATTATAGGGGGGCAAAATAGAGTGTTTATAAGCCATTATTATGAAATGATAAAACAATAATATAAGTATATAAACTTTTATTTTAGTTTCATTTTAGTACTCAAACTTTATTTTTTATTTCATTTTAATACTTTAACTTTTTAAAACAAAAGAAATAAGTATTCTTTATAACAACCATTATAACAAAAATATTAATCCATCTTATTTAAAAAGTTGGGGCACTAAAATGAACAAATTTAAAGTTTAGGTACTTGTTGGTCCCGTATAAGATATCAAGAGTAGGGGTGAATTGATATCTTTAAATTTTTGAAAACTTCTTTAATAAAAGAAAAATAAAATTACCCCTTTTAACAACTTATAATGGTAAATAGTAATATTTTAATAATTTAACACATAACAATTAATAAACCAAATTAAAAGAATAAGGAAGGAGAATATCAGGCTAAAGATTTATATAGCTTCGGCCTTCTACCTACTATTCTCTTTCAGCTCTATTACTGGGGACCCGGTCTACTTTACTTGTGTTGTTCGACTTGATCCACTATAACAAAATCACAAGAGATTATAAGTATCCGTTATACATGGACTTTAGAACGCTCTGCTTTGTCTATTTATCCTTTCTATAATCTAGGCTAATTACAGATCTACAGAATACAAACTAACTTCTCTCAACAGTCAAACAACAAAATAAGATTTACAAATTACAAGTAAGAATAAAAATATAAATCTAAATTAATTTCGCTCTCAAGAGAAATAACGATTGTTGTATAATTTGCTTCGATACAACTTTCTAAAGAAGTATCTGAAGGACTTTCTATGACCTTTCAGAAGGTAGAATCTAATCACGATTTAAGTATATAACGAAATATTTTCTTAGAGAAGTATCTGACAATTTGAATCCTTTCTCTTTTTATACTAAAATACTCTAACGGCTAATTTGTTGAAGATTATCTTTACTTTCCTGTTTATCCAACCATTATTTGTTAAAGATAATCCTTAGATATTTTAAGAAGATCTCAGTATTTTTAAATTAAAAAATAACTCTTCTTATCTTGTTTTGATTAGATATACTTTGATTCGCAACCACCAAATATGCTTTTGATTTGAATTTGACGAAGAGATATGCTTTATTAACAACTTCCGGATAAGCCTCATATTCAAAATTTGAAATTCTACAAAATCTGAATCAACCTTATCCTTATCCGTATTTGTGCATATCTTGATTTATCAAAAATAAATTCGCTCAAAAATAATCCCCAAGGATCATGATTCCATCTTAAGTGAAATAGGATTAAGTATATTTTTCTAATACACCCAATCTAGTAGAGCTAGGCCTTGTTGAATTCGAATATGATATGGATTAAAATTTAACGTCATATATTTCCAAATCAATTTTTTGAATAACCTTTTGAGAAGTATCAATCTTCTTTTCTTTAATGTTTCTAAACAAGCTTCTAAAGTACTATAATACTTCTACTTATAAGGCTTCTGAAATACTTTCTAAAGATTTTTAGAATATTCTCTTTTTCAATCAAGTCTGACCTTCTGGATAAGTTTCTGAATGCATCTCAATTTTCAATTTTAAACTTTTTGAATACCTGCATACTTGCTAATTCATTAGTGTTATTCTCTTTTTGTTATTATCGAAATTCATGAGAGATATCTAATAGTACTAAAATGAAAAAAATATGTAAGTTCGGGTACTTCTAATGTCTTTATCCCCTTTTTAGTTGATGAAAAAAGTGATTTTATGACATTTAACTATAAATGGTATGTCTTGTTTAAGGGTTTATAGAGGCTTAAGTCTCATCAATCTAGGGATTTGATCATCTTTTTCCAATTGCTTATCCTACTAGCTAAATAAATCCTAAAGTCACACTAAAATTTGAAAAAGAAATAAGAAGGAAAGGGTTGAGGAGGATGGCCAGCACTATGCCTTACGTATAGGCCCTTCTCCATCCAACTTGTTAAATTGTTAAAGCTCGATTCATTAACCTAAGTGAAAAAGTTTGAATTCAAATTTTAACACTTCTATTGATTAAGTTCATTTCAAGATAGGTTCTAGGCTTCCAAGTTCGATGAAGGCTTCATGAGGTTTAAGGCTTTTGATTTAGGGTTTTTAAGCATTTGCTTTAAAATTAGGGTTCTTGATTTAGGGTTTCAATAAGTTTAGAAATTTCATTATGTTTAAGGTTTAGGGTTTTTGTATTCGTTCATGATCAAGAAGTTGACTTGTATGTTTGTGATATATAATTAGTTTGGTATTTAAGTTGGTTGATCCTTGAGAATGTCCAATGAAGGCTTAAGCTTTACTCAATCATTGCTCGAAATTAGTAGGGTTTACATATCTTATCACTTATGATCCCTAAGGAAGTCTAAGAAGCTCAAGCCTAGATCTCGTGAGTTGTTAAGAAGAAGTCCTTAATCTAAATTGAGTTAGCCAAAGTCATAAAGTCAGAAGGACCCATATTCTTGTAGATCTAAAGGTTTAGAGTTGTAGGAGACTGGATCCTTACCTAAAGAAGTTCAAGAGTTAATTAAAGATTTTGAAGACCTATTGCCGAAAGACTTAATTGAAGGATTACCACCTTTTAAGGGAATCGAGCATTGTATCAACTTACAACCTAAAGCTGCCTTACTAAATAGACCAAGTTATAAACTTAATTCTGAGCAGATAGCTAAACTCAAATGCTAAGTGGACGAGCTTATTAAGAGAGGATATGTTCGAGAGAGCATAAGCCTAAGCATCCTACATGCCTTACTCATCCCAAAGAAGGATCAATCTTAGTGAATGTTCATTAACAACCAAGTTATTAACAAAATCACCATTAAATACGGATACGTAATACCGTAGCTAAATGACATGCTTAACGAACTCATTAGTGCATGAATATTCTCTAGAAACTAATATGAAGAGTAGTTACCACCAGATTTGAATGAGGCTAAGAGACGAATGGAAAATAGCTTTAAAGATACAACATGGACTCCATGAGTAGCTTATTATGCCCTTTGGCCTACTAATGTCCTAATTACCTTCATGTGATTGATGAATCATATTATAAGTATTCATGTTGCACACTTACGAGTAGTTTTCAATATCCTTTGAGCCAAATGACTATTTGGCAACTTACAAAAGTATATGTTCTAATTTCTATTAGAAGGGAGTTTGTTCCTTGGATATGTTTTATCAGGAGGAGGAATACGGGTTGATGATGAAAAGGTATAAGCTATACAAATCGATTAACCCAAAGAGTAGCTCAGAAGTGCGAAGCTTCTATGGTTTTGCTTCATTTTATAAGAGGTTTATCTGCAATTTTAGTGCCATTACTGTACCCCTAATTGAATTGACTAAGAAAAATGCTAAATTCCATTGAACTAAGAGAGCATAGAGAAGCTTTGAAGAGATTAAGGATATGTTAACAATGGCACTTGGTGTTGGCCTTACCCAACTTTGATAAAGTGTTTGAGTTGGAATGTAATGCAACAAGAGTATGTATTAGAGTTGTTTTGATGTAAGAGTGCAGCCCATCACTTATTTCAATGAGAAACTAGATGGAGCCATGTTGAACTACTCACCATATGATAAGGAATTTTATGCTTTCGTTTAAGCTTAATAAGTGTGGATTTACCTACACTTATCATAGGTTAATCTCATACATTTACATGTCATTTAGTAGGAAATTGAGCTTAATTGCATAATTAATGAAGAATTTGCATGTAATTAAATTCATAAGTATTCAACTAAGTTCTATGCAAGTTGATTGTATTTTGAACACTTTTAAGGTTATACATAGTTAAATTTGTTATCTTACAGGTCTACGGGGTTAGCACATTCATGATAATCCTGGCTTGTATAGGATTACACAAAGAAAAGAACCAAAGGAAGAGTTGTTGACATAAGGCAAGGCATCAAAATGCCAAGGCAAATAGAATCCAAGCACCAAGGGTTGAGAAATTACCTAGAATGTGGATTGAAGATAGTAGGTAAATGCCATCCTCAATAGCATCCAAACATCCGCTAGGTTTAAGGTTTAAACCCTGGAGCCATGGAATGGTTCTATTAAAGAAAAGAGGGGATTCATGCCACATGTCTAGTGCTTAGATACCATTCCCCATAATGTCCGAACATTATGTCAAACTCTATAAAAGTTGCATTTTCTTCTCCAGCCAAACGTAATGCACCATTTTTAGGGTTTTAGAAGCTCCGTTACGACACTTCGATTCCTTAAGTCTATTTAGTGTAGGATTAGGGTAAAATTAATTTTTTAAATGGATTTTCTTTCTACAATAGGCATTGTAACTTGGTTTTCTAGTGGATTTTAGCACATTTTCAAGGTTTTGGTTTAGATTCCACTTGTGTAGTTATGGAGATTTTGTGCCTTCTTGAGAAACTCCAATGCCTAGTATGCGTAGCCATGGAATGTTTTCTACATTATTTCTTCAGTTTCTATAAGTTTTCATATTAATATTCATGCGTATATGTTCTTACTTGAAAATCCTCCATGAATGTTACTTTTAAGCTTGATGTGTTTATGAGTTTGTGTTGCTTAATGAAATGATATGGCCATTGATGTTATTGTACCGTATTAGATTAAATATGTAAGTTTACTTAGTTTGACGGTAGTTAGTCTTACATGAATGTTAGGTAATGACTAGTTAGGTAGTAATTCCCTCATTATCAAGTTAAGGCTCCATGTAATTCTAACCAAAATTAAAAGATTTTGATAGAACCTAGGGTTCCTAATATTTGTTAATGAAAGTTTGGAAGTTAAAGCAAAAATCTTAGTACTCACTTAGGGCTTAATTGGATTAGGGTGAGAAATTAACTCTAAATGGTTATTTAAGTTATGATAGGATTTAGATAACTAGCCGTCAACGGACAATGTAGATGGGAAATTGGCAATTCTATACTTATGCTACATTAAGATTCAAAGATGAAAGTCAATGAATTTTGTGAGTGTCAGTAAAGTGCATGTGCAAACTAATGTGAATACTTTAACAACATTAGCCATGTTCATTTCAAAGGATTGAAAATATGTAATCTCTATTCTCTAATATAAAGTAATCCAATACTTAAACTAAGATTTATGTTGGAATCTACACTCATTTCATTATTGTTCTTCCCCTTAGTTAAAGTTCTTGCATGTTTAGTCACTAATAAGTTGTTGATTTTAATAGCCTAGATTATAGTAGAGTCAATATAATCCAGTACCTGATAGCTTTCTAATGATTTTATTCTCTTCTTCGCAGTAAATATGACCTTAGATCCTCACCTTATACTTGAAAGTAATGGTACACTTGCCATTTATATTGCAAATTCCACTTATTTTAAAAATTATTGCTAGCATCCATAGATTCGAGGATAGAGTTCCACATAATTTTGAAAAGGGAGAAAAATTTCTAATTTGTGTATGACATCAGAACAGTGACACAATATCAAGTTTTTTAAGTATTGTTGAGAAGGAAGTGAAGAAGACGAAAGCTATTAATATTAGATTTTTAGCTCTTTCAAATACTACGTATAACATATATAGACACCCTAATTTTTCCCTCTTGTATTTTTAGAATTTTATTTATTGTTATTATTATTATAGAATTAAAAAAAGAGTCCAAATTCAAAAAAGTAGGAAAATTTAGAAAAGTACATAAAAAAAATAAAAAATAGAAAAATTGGATTTTTAATTCTTGAGTCATTTTCAAAGATTTTGCGTCATATTAACAAGGTCATTTCATTTTTAAAATTGAATAGAGTCAAAATACACATATGCAATTTAGTAGTTCTGAACTATATTTAAAAATATATATTTTTTTTGAAAATTTAATATTTGAATCATGGCTAACGTTAACCTTTTTTCTCATAAAGACGAGATTAATTGAAGTCAATTGTGGCTTCAAACGATAATTTCAATCATACTTAAATTAGTTGATTTAAAAAAAAATCTTTGCATTAACTACATGATCAACAAACCAAAGCTCATAAAACCATTAAATCGGATTTAATTTGAAAATTAATTTTAACATGTGTGTCAATGGAAGTAATCACATTTTTTTTTATGAACCGGTCGATTGGGACTTTAGTTTGGCCAAAAGTGGGTTTTCTTAAAATTGTTCTAGCTTTATAAGTGCAACTAAATTAAATAATATATAGAGAACGAAAGCTAGCTTAGCTAGCAAGGAACATACATGACCAATTCAAAGGAGTGGATTCAAATCCATCTCAAGGTGCAAAGTGCCTTTTCGTTTGTTTTGACTTCGCCATCCTATATGTCTCATAGGTTGAGACAAAAATTTTCTTTCATTTTCTTATTCTTTCCTATCTTTTTCAAAAAGAGTCATGCCTAGATAACTCGCTTCACAAGCATTTTCAATCCTTCTTCTTCACGATTTCATCAAATTATGGTGAAATAACGTAATGAACTTTGGATAATATGGATTGACACCAAAAACATGTTTAAATTCAATTATTTAGAGGACCAAAAATGGCTCCTAAAAATAAGAAAAACTTTAAGCATATGAATTTTCTTATGTTATGGATTGGTTTGATTCAAGCCATTTAATGTAAATCAAAGATGTTATAAGCAATAATGAAGGATCAAAGATGTTTTCTTATTAATACTTTCCTTTAAATCATTATTTTTTCCATTGAAGTCAAAGATGAAAATACTTAATACCCAATTATTTTGATTTTCAAATTCAATGTATTGGGATGCTTTCCATGTTTTCTTAGAGCTCAAAAAGTATAAAAGAGAGCTTGGGGAACTTGTTTTAGCAAAAAACATCACTCGAATCATCCCTTCCAAGCTTCATTTTGAAGCTTTCTCTCTCTAGCTTCAATGGTCGAACCCTATTTCTTTCTCTAGAATTAATCCAAATAGGGCAAAAATCGAAAGAAACTAAGGGTATATTCGAGTTTTTGATAGCCTTAGAGATTAAAAAAGCATCAAACATTTGTTTTAATGCATCACATGAAGCTTTGGATTAAAACTCAAAATTTGACCTCTGTCGCCATCTCCTCTACTGTCAGCTACCACTTCCCCATATGAAAACTACCATAATATGACATTCATTACCCACCAAAACCCCTAGGTCGAGACCTTCTATCCACTCAATGACTAACATAGCAAGTGCCGCCCCCTCTTTCTCTCTCTAGCATTAATCGCTCAAACCCGGACTACCATAAAAGGGCCATGGTACACTGTAAAACCACTATCAATCTCATTTTATCTAATAAAAATTACATAAATCCGCAATCACCCCGTTGAAATTTCCCCCCAAACCACCATTGAGCAACCCCTTAAGCTACTACTACTTCTTCTTCTTCTTCTTCCCTATGGTTGGAGCCATCACTCGATCTAGAACCCAAGCCTAACAAATTGCATTTGACTTGCATCTCACTCAAACCCAGGTCCGGTTCTTACCTAGTTCTTTCTAATTAGTTTTCCCTTTTCTTTTTTATTTATTATTTTCATTTACTTGTTTACTACTTATTTAGAAAAAAAAATATTTTTGTTTAGAATAAATAGATTTCTTAATGGATTTTTAGATAATTAGATTTTTTATTTACCTTATTTTTAAGAGAATTTAGCATCTTAAAAAGGAAACTTATATTAAAAATAGAGAAAAATGTGTTATCGAAAAAAAAACTTCTTTTTTTTTTTTGAAGAAATTAATGTAAAGTTCCTTTTTAGAACAATTACTCAAAATGAGGACCCCATTTCTTCTTAGATTTTACTTAAAATAAATAAAATGGTTAAACACGTAAACCTAGCCATTTTTCCAAATTAATATCAACCAACCCATTAAAATTTCAGAAATAAACTACAGAAGTCTAATCTTGAATAACGGATACATAGGTACTTATAAATAACTACAGGGTAACTTATAGTAGGGTGATTTTTTTATTTTCCCTTTTGTAAATAAATTAATTTTCTCAATTTCTTTTGTCTATAAAAATTTATTCATTTCTTTATTTGTAAACTAAAGTTATTTTTTTGAGTCTAAAGGATATTTTCAAAAAATAGAATTAAATTCGAAAGATTAAAATAGTATCTCTTTAGGGTTTAATGGTATAGCATTGAATTCTAAATCTTTAATTTTCAAAAATCATTTTCAAAAGTGATTTTCTCGCATACCAATAGCCAAATTAAAATCAATCCACCCAATTGATTTTGATTTTGATCTTGATCTTGATCTTACTTTTTTTCCCAACTCAAGTCGAATAATAACTCTAAATTTTTACACTTATAAAATAACCAGGCTTTCCTTAATCTTTAGTTGAGGGTTAGTATTGAATGGATTATGGTTTAATACTAATACAAATAAGGAAAATAAAAATTGAAAAATTCAAGCTCGACAGCTTGGTTACTCCACTAAGGACTATTGAGAAGGCTAGCTACTTAAACCTTCATAAATTAGAATTGTTTTTCAAAATACTCTTTCCACGTTGTATTTCCTTTTTGTAGATATATTTTGTTTATTTGTATATATCCCTACTAACCTTAATGTAGGTATCTTAAGGGCATATTCTAAAGGGTTTTATTACATCATAAATGTGTGTTAGATATAGGTAGATACAGGTTATCCTAGGATCCTATGAAGGAAGCCATTATATAAGCTTCGGCTATTGTAGGGTAACTACTTTTTAGGGTTGATTAGGCTGCCTTGCTTAAACTTCGATTTGGCAAACGAATCGTTTCTTCAAAAGTATGTGAGGTTATAGAGCATAAGGACCTTTTAGATCTGACTCTAATTGCATACATGAGTCATTGGACTAACAAATAAACAGTAGTATGGTATACTGTTGCTACTATATCAAAACTCTATTGTATCATGAGAAGGTTATAATATTGTTTACTTATAATTTCCATGTGTATTAGTTATTTGTACTGGATCCTTTCTACTATAAATTTATAATTTCCTTGTGAATTTCATTCTCATGTAATAATCCCCTTTCCTTGTAAATTTCTTCTTTTGTAAGTATCGCATTTTCCCTATAAATACTATTCTTGTGTGGTTGTAAAATATTTTGTGTAATAATGGAATTCCAATAACGTCCCAACCCTATACCCTTTATGTTGCCACAGTACTATTTAATCGCTGGTCCATTACATTTGCATCCACATGCTTTCATATTACATCTTTTCTTATCTTTATTTATATGTAAATATTTGTGCTTGTTTTACTTATGTTTGTAAATAATCGTATCTACTAACCTTACTATCTTTTTAAAATATTACACTTCTCTTCAAATAAAAAGATGTCTCTATATATTGTAAAAGAATTTTCTTTTTGCCACTAGCTAAGTCACCATTTCAGAATAGAATAAGACTATAAGCCTTTATTTTTGATAGCGCATATTTGTAGATTATTTTTCAAATCTTTTTAAGTAATGTTTAAAATAATTAAAGACTTCATAGCTCGTAAATAGTTTTCCTCACTTTAAAATAAAGAAAATAGGACTTAGAAATAATCATTAGTTTACGAACTTTTTCTCTCCCTCTTTGAAAATATTATAGATAATTCTAAATTATAATAATAAGTTGCAAATTCACAACCCTATAAATTGTCATTAGTAGATTCCTCTATCTATAAAAACATATTTCTTTTCAACAATTGGTCTATTCCCCTTCCCCTCCTCAAATTCATATATCTAAAAAAATTATTCATCCATGTAAAGTCTTTCGACTGTAAATATTTGTTTTCTTAAGGCTTTACAATAGCCTCTTCCTTTTCCTTTCCAATTTGAAGCAACCACATTGCCCTTGTCCTCTTATAAAAGATCATTTTCCCATCCTTATCAATAGTTGATAGTCAGTTGTGAATATCAAGTACCTATAAGAGTTTCCTTTATGAAATTAATACCTTACATTATATTTCTATTAGGTAATCTTTTAAATACTTATAGGTTGCAAATATTTCCCTTTAGTCTTCATTAGTAAACTTGCTTTGATTTCTTTTTTCCACTCTAAGTTCGAAGTTTTGTAGGAGTTTATCAATTAGGGTCATCTTCTTACGTAAATAAACCTATCTTTGTATTTTCCAATGCTTCGTTTTCAAGATTTCTTCATTTTTAAATAAGTTGGTCACAATTTGTTTAAACTTTTTCTCTTTCAAAATTAAAATAAAAAATGGAGAAACTATTAATAGGTATGGATTCTTACCAAGAACGTTGGGATTATTGCTTCTAAGCAATCAAGTTCAAAGCTCACAATAGCTAATGACAACATTGCTTTCTTTGGAAAAATGGTATATTAGATGGTCCAATAGCAGTAGATCTTAGGTTCCATAATTAGTTATCTCCAAGTATCTCAAGATTCAGGTTTAGAAAAAGTCTCGCAAACCTAAAAGAGAAAATAACAACATTATAGAAAGGAATTATAAACTTAAATATGGCTGTTAGAAGACTTTAAATAGCTATACAATCACAAAGCCATGAAAATGGGCTAAAAAACTGAAACAAGGAAAAGCAAGAAAACACAAGCTAAAGGTAAATCTACTCACGGGGCTAAAAAGAGACAATTCATTCAATTTAACATCCCATTAACCTAAATCCTTAGCAAGTTAAGGTAAATAGGGGTCATGTCCTATGAGGCCCCTAATCTAAACTATAAGCCACAAAGTTTTGACCTAGAAGCACAATGTGACTTGTTGAACCTAGGTTCATTAATTAATTTTAATGAAAGCAAAACTAAAATGTACATTTAAAAATTTTATAATGGGCTTAAGTTGAGTTAATTGGAAAATAAGTTGTATCTTGCTATATCACTCATATATACCAATTAGCTCTTCAATGTATTTAAAATAATGAACTTACAAGTAAATTAAATTTGTTTAAGATTGAATCATATAGTAGTGGTTATGGATTGTGAGTACATCTCCTAAAAACAAGTGAAATATACATTGTTGCACTACCGTCTTAACAGTTGAAATGGGTACCATCGTAACAGCTAGGAACTCTAGATTGGAAGATAATTTTGATTTTGTTCATAGAGCCATCATGACCATTGACGTACTAGTAGTCATGCTGATAGAAGAAATTAGAACTAGTATAATGGTAGAGATTGGAGCCATTATGATGGTAAGCTTATTTCTATTAGCAGTTGGAGCATTTAATGCACAATAATGAGAAGAATTTATTGAGATGATATAAATGCTCAACAACCCAACCAAGGACACCTAAGATATGATATTCTCCTATAATTAAAAGACATTATCTTACATTCCTTGGCTCTATTGCTTATAATTTGTTTCTTATACTTCTCATTGCTATCAATCAAGAGAGATAGAGTGAGTAATGCTTGAGGGTTTGTACTTCGTAATATTTAGAGAGTGAAAGCATTACACTTGTGTAGTTATTGTGTGTATTCGTGATTAAAGTGACTTGTATAGCTCTTGGAGCACTAAATTGTGAGATTAATAAAGTGTTGTGAATTTCTCGATTAGAGTTGATTATAGGTCCGTAGAGAATAAGAGGCGATTCGAATTTCACGTTATATTCGAGCTTGATTTCTTTATACCTTTCTGTTTATTTTTCTATAATTATTATTGATTATTACATCTTACTCATATTAGTTACTACATAAATTGCACTTAGGATTAAAAATAAAAATAAAAAAAAATTATCATAATACTCAATCCCTCCTCCCCTCTTGAGTATTAGCCTAGTGTTCTTAAATTATTATCAGAGTTAGCCTCTAATCGTTTTTTTAATTGCATCTTAGAGTAAAGATGATGACTTCTAATGTATTAGGTTTCTTAGAAGGACAAGTAATCAATAGGCTTCCTCTTCTATTCAGAAGTAATTATCCATATTAAAAGCAAAGGATGACTATATTTCTTAAAGCTCAAAATACATTGTTATGACAAATAGTTGATAAAAAAAACCTTTTAAAATAGAAAACAAAGAAGAAAAGAGCTACACCGATGATGATTGGAAGTTGCTTGCTTTGAATGATGTTGCTATGAATATTCTCTATTGTGTTATAAATGAGAATAATTTTAATAGGGTTTGTATATATAAAAGTGCTAAGGAAATATAGGATGAACTAAAAAATATATATGAAGGCATTGGTAGAGTAAGAGTAATTAAAATTAGCTTGTTATGTGGTTAATTTGAAAATTTAAAAATTGATCCCAATGAGATATTAATGAGATGCATAATAGGCTTATCAATATTATTAATCCTTTGAGTATTCTTGGCAAATCACTTACTAATCTTGAAATTAACTCTAAAATCCCTAAATCTTTACTAAAGGATTGGGACACTAAGAGAACCGCTATTAAGGAAGCTTATGACCTCAATACAATGCCTAAGGAGCAACTTTTTGGAACACTCAAAATGCATAAAATGGTATAAAAATAAGGAGAGGATTCAAAGAAGAAAACAATTACTCTAAAAGTAACCGAGAAAAGCACAAGTGAGGAAGAAAGTGAAAACAACGATGAGATTACCATGATGATAAGAAAGTTCAAAAAGTTTGTCAAATTCAACAAGTAGTTGAAGAAGGATAAGGAAAGCAATGTAATTACTTCAAAATTCAAGAAGGAAAATAGGGATGTGATCAAAGGTTACAATCGTAAAAAATCGAGCACATCCAACAATATCATCCATTACTCAAGAAGGCCAATGAAGAGTCTAAGCAGAAAACCATGGTCGCCACTTAGAGTGATGGCGATTCAAATGACTTTAATGATGAAACTTACTTAATTGCCATTAACAATGAGCTATGTTTCGCTTTACAAGACTCCTATTTTGATAAACTTAAAAACATGTATGACGAGCTATTAAAAGAATTAATTAAAGTAGGAAAGACAAGAAAAGTCTTGAAGCAAATAATGAATGAGGTAGGAGATAAGTTTAATGTCATTAAGAATGAATATAACAAAGTTGCAAATGTAAAAGAAGGGCTAGAAGAAGATAATGAGTACTTAAGAATGGAAATAAAAATATTGAAGAAGAGAAATGAGGAATTGAGGTCTAGAAATGATGAATTAATTAAAGAAAATGGCAAATCAAAAGAAGTAAATGACTCACTAGAAAAGAAAGTTGAAAGCTTAGAGTATGAGCATAATGATGATGATTGCATGGTTGACAAATTAAGGGGTTAGAAATTAAGAATGCAATTCTAAAGTCTAGCATAGATGATTCAAAAAAGACTATAGCCAAATTTGTGGATAGAGAAAAGAACTTAAATAAGCTCTATAGCTTTCAAAGGCAAGATTTAGATAAAACCGGAATTGGCTATAGTGGAGAAAATATTTATAAGTCCTTAAAGAATGAAGGGCCTCTAACAAGACCTGTAACTATTTTGATAAATATGGTCATATTGTACATACACATGCAGTACGATGTAATCTCTCTTTGAATCATAAAGGCAAGATGATTTGGGTCCTTAAGGAACAAACTTACGTTGTACAACCTTCCCCAAATGACCCAAACTAAAATGGGTACCAAAGAAATAACCATTTATCTTGTAAGATCCTTTAAGACAAAACAACAAATGGGATCTTGAATAGCGATTGCTCAAGACACATGACCGAATATGCATCTAAGTTTGCATAATTTGACTTGAAAGATGGAGAAAGTATTACCTTTGGAGATAACTGGAAGGCACATGTGATTGGTGAATGTAACATATTAATCAATAATGATCTCACTATTAAACATGTGTCACTCATAGACAGTTTGAAACGTAGTTTACTTAGCATTAGTCAATTGTGTGATATTGGATATGAAGCAACCTTTGATGCATCAAAGTATTCCATTAAAAACATCAACAATCACCAAATCCATTTTGAGGGGTCTAGACAAGGAAACATTTACAAATTTGATTTTAGCATGTTTTTTATCTCTCTTGAAACTAATCTATCCACTCAAAACAATGATGGTTGTAATATAGAAAGTTGGGGGATGTTAACATGATATCTTGTCAAAACTATCTAGAAAGGACCTTATTAAGAGACTAGCAAAGATTAGTTTTTATAAAGATAGAATATCTCAAGAATGCCAATGTGGCAAACAAACAAAATCACCATTCAAACCAAAAGATGTCATCTTAACTTTTAGACCACTTCAACTATTGCATATGGATTTATTTGGTCCAACTTAAATCTTAAGTTTATCAAGGAAAAAATATATCTTGGTCATAGTTGATGATTTCATTAGATACACTTGGACCTTTTTCCTTACAAATAAGGATGAAACATATCATGTATTTTTTAAACATTGTAAGAAGGTCCAAAATGAAAAAAGGTCTTTCTATTATCTCTAATAAAAGTTACCATGAGGGAGAATTTAAAAATTATGATATGAAAGGTTTTTGCAACAAAAATGGAATAGAACACATAGTTTCGGTACCTAAAACTTCACAACAAAATAAAGTTACCGAAAGGAAAAAGGAGATTCTTATAGAAATGGCTAGAATTATGCTTTATTAAAATAATCTACTTAAGTATTTTTTGGCCAAAGCCATAAATACATCATGTTATGTATCAAAAAATGTTTTTATAAGGCCAATCCTTAAGAAAACCTTCTATGAGTTCTAAAGAGGTAAAATACCTAACATATCATATTTCCATCCCTTTGGTACCAAGTGCTACATACTTAATAATGGAAGGGAGCAACCTGACAAATTTGATTCAAAATCGAATGAAGGCATTTTTCTTAGATATTATCTTTCAAGTAAAGCATATAGAGGTCACATAAAAGAACTTTAGTTGTAAAGGAGTCCATTCATGTTGCACTTGATGATACATATATATGTAGAGAGTTTAATAATGAAATTGATAACATTGGTGTTGAATTAGATGGTCTTAGTCTTGATAAGGACCAATCCAATTCAAAAGAAAATGAAATCTCTAGGGAACATGAAATTAATGATAATTTTAGTATAAACTTGCCTAGAGAATAGAGGTTTGTGAAAATCACCTTAAGGACTTAATCATAAGTGAACCATCTAACAAGGTGCAAACTAGAGCCTCCCTAAAAAACTTAAACAATGTAGTGTTCCTATCTCAACTAGAATCTAAGAATGCCGATGAAGTACTAAAAGATGAGTTTTGGATTTATGCAATGCAAGAAGAGCTAAATCAATTAACTAGAAATAATGTATGAAACTTAGTGCCTAAATTAAATGATAAACTGCTAATTGGAACTAAATGAGTGTTTAGGAATAAGTTAGATGAAACCAAAATAGTAATAAAAAACAAGGCACGCTTAATTGCTAAAGGGTACAATCAAGAAGAAAGAATTGATTTTGATAAGACCATTACTTTGGTTGCTAGATCAAAGGCCATTACGATGCTTTTAGCATTTGCCGCATTCAAAGGCTTTAAATTATTCTAAATAGATGTTAAAAGTGTATTCCTAAATAGATACATTAAAGAGAAAGTATATGTAGAACAACCACTAGGATTTGAGGATAGTGAATTCCCAAATAATATTTATAAGCTCGAAAAGGCTCTAGATGGACTTAAACATGTTCTTAAAGTTTGGTATGAAAGATTAAGTAACTTCTTGGAGAATAATGTTTTTTCTAGAGGAAAGCTAATAAAACATTGTTTACCAAGCAACACAATTCACACATGTTGATTATTTAAATCTATGTAGATGATATTGTGTTTGGTGCTATTAACATGAGCCTTATTGATGAGTTTGATCAATGTATAACAAATGAGTTTGAAATAAGCATAATAGGGAAACTCGACTATTTCTTAGGTCTTCAAATCAAGTAAATAAAAAATGGAACCTTTATCAACTAAACCAAATATAGTAAGGATCTCTTAAAAAGGTTTAAGATGGATAATTGTAAGACTAGACCTACTCCAATGATAATCACTCTAAAACTTGATAAAGATAAAAGTAGAAAGACAATTTGTGAAAAGATCTATAGGGATATGTAGGTAGTTTATTATACTTAACTGCATCTAAGCTAAATATCATATTTGTTGTGTGTCTATATGCACAATTTCAATCTTGCCCTAAGGAGTCTCACTTAAGTATAGTCAAACACATTTTGAAATACCTTACGAGAACTATTGAAATTGGCTTGTGGTATCTAAAGTTTACCTCTTTTAATCTAGTTGGATACTCTAATGTCAATTTTCCCTGTTGCAAAATCAATCGGAAAAGGACAAGTGGCAAATGTCACTTTCTTGACAACTCTTTAGCGTCATGGTATTCAAAGAAACAAAACTTAGTAGTACTCTTAACGGCCCAAGCCAAATATTTGACCATTGATAGTTGTTGTGCTTAAATCAGGTGGATGAAGCAAATATTACATGATTATGGTCTAAAATTTACTAATGCCTAATTAGATGTGATAACATTAGTGTTATCAACCTAAAAAGGAACCCAATCCAAAACTCAAGGACTAACATATAGAAATGGGGCATCGCTTCATATGTAATCATGTGTACTGATAACTTCACCAAACCCTTTAGCAATGATAGGTTTTGTATATTGAGAAGAAAATCAGGAATGATCATGCAAAATAAATGCTATGCACTTAAGAACTAAGATAGTGATTCTTGTAAAAAATGAACTCTCAAATGAATTGACCAACAAATAGCATGATATTGGACCTAAAGAAACATGCTCATATAGGTTTTATGCATAAAACATGGTATTTAACATGTCTTAGGCATAATTGAAGTCATTCGTGTATATCTAAGTTCATATATGCATAATTTCATCATGTATTGCTTTCCGTACCCAAAACTAGCTCGCACTTGTTTAATTTCATCTATAAATCATGATTGTGCGACTACTTTTGTTAGATGTTGATATTACGTAAATTTGATTTCTCTAGACCTTCATTAGGCTCTTTATAATATAAGATAGGCTATGTGATCATTTTGACAATTTGGATGATGTTTTCCTTAATAATGCATCTCTCATTTCTATAAGTACTATTAAAAGTTGTTTGAAGTAAAAACTTGCCTTAAATTTGAATTGGTGCTTTTGTTTAATCTCTAGCTATATTTGCATCCAACACTTAGCTTTAAGGAACTTAAGTAGTGATTTTATAATTCTTTGAATCTTGAAGCTATATTGCGTTTTTATTATACATAAATATTGCTATTAAAATTTGCCCCAAGTGTTGGCAAGGTTGTCAAACTTATACCTAAAATCGCTAGACGTCAAAACATAAGTTTCTATAACCTATGTAAAATAACTTACAAAAATTATAGATGTGCTTATAAGAGTTATAAAAAACTTAAAATTCATGATGAATGTAAAAAAATGAAGAAATTGAGTTCTTTTTCCATTAAAGAACTATTAATCTATAATGTAAAATTTATGGAAGAAGAATGAGTAAAGTTGAAACTAAACTTTTTTTTACGTTATTTTGTTTGAAAATAGCAATAAATTGAAGAAAAACCAAAATTTTTTAATTTATTTTGAGTTATTAATAGTATAAATTTAAATATATAGTTTTTCTAATAAGCTTTTTTATTGAAGCTCCTAAACGAACGCTATGAATATGAATAAGGGACTAAGAGAGAGAAAAAGACAAAAAAAAAATGGAATAGGATAAGAAAGCTGATTTAATGCCCTAATGTTTAATATTCTAGTAGGAGCTAATTATATTTTTTACTTTTGATCCATTTAACTCATATATATAGAATCAATAAATTCGATAAAAAAAACGCATGTTTCTACTAAGTTTGATATGTAAAATCAGTTAAAAATATAATTTTTTACAAGAAAAAGATTTTACACCCGAATTAATTCAAAAGAGCCTTCTAAAATCATAAACTCGTAAAATCGTATAGGTAGAATTGCGATTTTGACAACTATAAGTGTTAGAGTGTCAAAACATAGCTTATAGACTAAAAAATTCTTCATTCATGCACAATTATATCATGTCATGAGCTACAAGGCTCTAAAGATTTGATTTGGTTAAAATTTAAGTTTTATAACTCTTAACAAACTAAATGAAACTTGCCTAAAGCGTTTGTTAGTTTAATATATCAAACAAAATAGGATTAAGTTGGCAACTTAAGTTAAAAGTGGATTTTTTTCACATTTTCTATAGAATTGTAGAATATCATCATGACGGCACCTCTAATACCATCATAACATTAACAAGTACTCTATAATAACTTTGCAAGCACTCTATTCACTATATCATCATGATGGTACCCTTCAGAACCATCGTAATGGTGAAGTCTCCAATATAAGGAGGTTAGACACATTTTGTTCTCTAAAGCGATCATGACGGCATTGCCAGTTGTCATCATGGCAGTAACTAAATTCCTTGCAAAAGTCTTATTGAAACCCTTGATTCACACACATACACATACTCTCTCTCTCTTCATTCCTATTTCCCACCATCACAACGCCTTTCTCACCTCTCTCAAACCTTTAACCTCTCTCCTAAACCTTCAATCTATATCCAAAATCACCATAAAATCCTACCCTTTCATCATAAATTCTTCCAAATCATTAATCTAAACTCTCTTGTCACACTTCAGATGCCCTGCTCTCTCTAAACCACTATCCCTTCGACTTTATCTTCTCACCTTCATCCTCTCCCTCTCTCTTTGTCATACTGCTTCTTCCCCCACACCATCCTACCACCATCTCAACAAACTTCACAGTCACACGACCTTCCCACTCTCTCCATATACCTATGTCCACTCTCAAACCCTCATCTACCGCTTGCTCCTCCTACTCATCTCACTTTCAAACCCTCATCCACCACTTGCTCACCATAATGCCTCTATGAACCATGAATGGTCTTGCACCTCCTATCTTCAATCAAAGGCTCTTCCCTATGCACCAACATATCGAGCACTTTGCCAAGTTCGAAAATCTTAAAGTGGACATGATAGGAATCAAAGGCCGATAACAGGCTCCTAAGCTTGAGGACTTGTTGCCTTAGTATGTCAAGCAACCTAGATAGACCTTGTAGATTCCATGTAAGATATCAAGAGGTAGGGTAAATTGATATCTTTTGCAAAAATAAGAGCTTTTTCAAATTTTAATATAACTCCCCTCTTAATAACTTAAATGGTGTAAGAAGTAGTAGAAAATTGATTGTCTAACTTAGGCGCAATATAATAATTCAAATAGTAAAATCTAGAAAATAATTAAGATAGAGAGAAAGAAGATTAGACAATCGATTTAAAAAACTTTAGCCTTTTGCCTACTCCTCTCTTTCAACTTCATTGTTGAAAACCCAGTCTTCTTTACCGATTCTGTTCCACTAGTCCAAATCTTTCACTAATAAAAAACGAAATCGAGGTTACAGAGATATTTAATCACTTCTCTGTCCTATCTCACTAGCTCTTACCTATGCTAAACACAGGCCTACAGGGGAACTCCCTAACCTTACACTCACTCAAATATAATATCAATAATGTTTACAAGAATATGAGATAATACAATCAAAGATCTCTTTATAATATTCGCACAAAAACAAGAACAATGAAATAAGAAATCTATTTTTGCTCGGTTTATGATACAGTTTCTAATAGTTTGCACAAGAGAATTTTTGAAATTCAGTTCTAATCTCCGTAATTTGTTTTGTATCTTATGTAACTTCAACTTAAATTGAAGTACACTTGTATGTAATAACTAGAAATGGCTAGATGTAGTTTTTTCTCCAAAAGACTTGATTCAAACGTAATTATCTTTGTTGTTTGAGAGAAATTCCATAAAAATAGGAACAAATTTTGAATATTAGAAAATATGAATGCTTGTCATTCCTCTTGATATTTTCCTTATGTTTCTAAATTATCTGACTGTTATAGCTCGTGAAGATGTGTTCTGAAACCTCTCGAAGCTTATTAAAATTCAAAAATTTGAACACCACGTATCATGCATTTTAGATGAGTACAAAGAGATTTGACTATATCTTGATATATCAACCCTACTCTTTAAATAACTCCGTGGATAATATACTCTTGATCAAAGCAATCCATGCCTTATCTATTCTCAAATATGATTTGAATACTTAAAGTAAAACTTCCTCAAAAATCGATTGAATAAATTGTAAGCTCCACAACCAGTCACTCAAGGTTTCGATTGATTGAAAGATCCGAACGAGCCTAAATTATAAAGTAAAACTAGAAATATTAGTGAAAATAACCACGTAAACTTGAATTTAAGAAAATAAATTATAAAATAGGAGAATATAAAATTTTCAAATTTTAAGTATAATAATTGTTAATTATCGAAAAGGCAAAAAATGTAATCTAATAACTAATAAATTACTAGAGATAGATTAAATGTATACTAAAAAACATAGAATGACCTAAATAATAATTAGGAATGTTAAATTGGCTAAAAACTTATTAAATAATTAAAGAAAATTATTAATTAATTAACAAAAAATAAAAAAAAAATTAGAGGAATAGGGAATGATGTGGATTTGGTCGTGGCAAGTCAAGAGTTGAAGAAGAAAAATTAACCAATCAAAATCAAGCAATACAAAAGGCAAAAATTAAAGGATTTGGGTAATGTCTTGTCCAATTAAATGCACAATAATTATTACAAAGCTCTATAAATAGGGAAAAAAATTACAGAGCTCATTTGGACAGTTAGAAGTAAGAAAAAATTGAGAGTAACAAAATTGGAAGAGAAAAATTAAGGTTAGGGAAAAAGAAAAAAAGAAAACTATGTAATTAAAGCCTTAGAGGGGAACCAACACCAAACGAGCACTTGGAAGTGGATGGCCACCACCACCACATAGTGGTGATAGCACCTAAACTAGCTAATAAGGCCACGGCGGCCGGCAGTGGCAAGAGCCACCTAGACCGGTGAGTTCGATTTCTAGCTCGATTTTGTGTAATTTTACAAAAATAGTAAATATTTTTAGAAAATTATGAATTTTGTTATTCTAAAATATTTTAGTATGTAGTTTTTAGGAAAAATATTATTTTGATGAAAATTTGTCTTGTAATATATGGTCTTTAAGAAATTATGCAAAACCGAGCATGTTTCGGTTTAGAAATAAATGACCTTAAGAGTGTAGTTTTGAGTTCAAAATTTTTGTGTAGACTACTTAGATAATATAAAACAGTACTATGAAGCCCGTTTTCAAAAATTAATTTTTGAAATTTTTAGATCATTTTTAGGCCTTAAAATGAGGCATAAAATGGGTAATTTATGGTTAATTAAGTAATTAAATAATTAATTACTGATTTAGTGAATAATTATATGTTTTAGGATGTTGAAATCTGATAAAGTATAATACTTGTAGATGCAATTATTAGTTAATTATGTAGTAAATAAGTAATAGGAAAAAAAGTAGTAAATTTTAAGTTAATTTTATAAATTAGGGTAATTAGGTATAAAATCTGATTTAGGATGAATTTAGACATTTTGAAATGATAATTGATGTTAAGAGATGGAAATTAGAGTGAAAAAAATATTAGATGTATATTATGTACATAATAAGTAATAGTGCATAATACACAATTATTAAAAATGTAATAAATAGAAGATATTAGAACAAAAATTGATATTATGATAATAATAGATATATACAATAAATCTAATAGGAAACTTAAATTAGGGTAATTATATGAAAAATGTAAGATTTTCTCATAAAGGGGGTGAAATTCGATGATTAAACTAAGATCTAAGTGTACCGCACGGACTAAAACACTAGTTAGAGACTAAAAACGATATTTAGGATATCCGAAGATAATGCTATTAATTTCACATTATGGGTTGGAATAATTTCTTAGGGTGTACATATAGATCTTTAACAAAAAAAATTGAGTAAAAAACCTAATTTAGAAATCGATGCGAAAACTGAAATAGAACTTAACACAATTCAAGAAGAATTGTGAAAGACTTAAGACCTAGATAATTATGTATATTAAACCCTAAACAAAAGATAACAATAAGTGTTATAGGATAAAACCAACCTATAATAATTATATAAAAAACCGAAACTACATTTGTATTATAGGGATAATTGGCAATGACCTGAGTAAGTCGGACCTCGAGTGAGTGAGCGAAGAGTTGAGGTAAGCTAAGATTAATACGTTGTTATATTTTGGAGGCTTGATATTATGCTTAGTTATGCTTGTTAGATAGTTGATTGTGTGCATGTGCTTGATTATGAGTGATGCTATGATTCTGTTTGTTGTTCTAGCTTGTATTGTATGATTTATATGAAATAATTGATCATCCTAAACTAGACCTAATCAAATATATGACCTGTAATCATAATCAAACCTACATGGCAACCCATTAGAGGAAACTTAGGATTCTCTAGCCAAATATCGACCCCTTTGAAAGGGATAGTGCAAGATTACATAATGGTCCCTTCTTCATCCTTAATCAAACTAAGTGATAGGAAAAGAGGTTATGACGAGGGTGAAGTCAATGATTCAAAGGTAGTCGCAGGAGGAGCGGTATCTCTATTGCACAAGCCTAGGTTTGGTCGTGAGCTGTTGCATTAACGGTAACTCCTCAACCCAAATTAAAGCGAGCGCAATTTTTCTAATCTCACGACGGGCCGAATAACGTTATGCAATGGCATTTGCTTGAATATGCATTGCACCTAATAAGTTGGTTGATAACCTTGTTATGTTTATGGTATAGTTTTAAGTCCTCAATCCTAACTTATTGAGCTGTCGTTGCTTACATCCCTATAAACATTGTATAGATGCTGGCTAAGAAGCAGCTTACAATAACTCTGAAGCTAGCAAATGTTGGATCATGGGAAGTAAGGAAAAATATTTGAAAATAAACATATATTTTTAAGGTCTAAGCTTTTATTTTAGAATTTTTCATTTCTGAGTAACATAATAACTAGGAAATATATTACAGTAAAACATTGTAAACATTAATTGTAATAACTGAATTATAGTATATATATATATTTTCTCACTTTCTTAGGTAAATGATTTATTTAAATTACAAACTGTTTACTTCAAAGTAAGTTAGTCGTAGACGCCTTGTGTAGATCAGGTCTAGGATAGTGGTTGTAAAGCCAACTTTTATCTTAGAATGGTTTATACGGCGAGGCTATTACAACTCTGTCGCTTCGGGGCATGACATATATCTCAACATTCAAGATTATCCATAATAAAATATCTTGAGATTTTCTAATCTATACTCATTAATCAAGCTGTAACTTTATCTCGAAAAGATTGTATTTATCTAAAAACATTACCCTGATCCTTTTCAATTTTGAACATTAACTTATCTATCATAATTTTCTAATGTGCTTGATATTTATTTGAACTTGATACACAATAATAATAAAGCAAATCCTTTCACATTTATTATATTTGTTATGTCTTAAAACTTGACTAACCTTGCTAATCTTTAAAATGTCAGAACATCTTCCTTCCAAAATGAATTTGCTCAACCTTAATCACATACTCCTCAAATTTGATTCTTAAGTATTAATCCAACTTAAAATCCCCAAGAACTAAATCCAACTTTAGTGGAATGGAATTGAGCACATTTCCCAAATATGCCCAATAAAGTAGAGCTAGGCCTTTTACAGTATTTGTCCAACTTAATTTGTTTAGATTATTCAAGAATTAGCTTGGTAATAGCTTCTAATCTCAAATCTGTACATTGTTAATACAATTCTTCTCTTTTGCTGATTTACATTCTAATTTGCAGTTTGCTGTACTTTCTTACCAGCACAATTCCAAAGTTAATTTTCTTCCTTAAACTAATTTCATTCTAAAGATGACATGTACACTTGTTGTACTTGCTAAACATACTTTAACCTTTTTATTATCATCAAAATATATTAAGAGAGAACTCGACAAACCTAACCCTTGAAGAAGAAGAACTCTTCTGAGCTGACCTGATATGTGTCCAGGGTTCTTCCGTCTTGTTTACCATCTCTTAAAAGGAGGAAGTTCCCTTAGAAGCTAATAACTTCCATCAATGTCAAGGTTCGAGCTCCTAAGAACCTGATCTATTAAATGACTGAGCACATATTAGTCTTACACCAAGCCAACCTACTAAAGCTGAGCTCCTAGATTCCAACAACCTAAGCAAGTGCCTATTATATTAAGTTCCTGAGCTACTAAAATGATGCCAACCCGGTTAGCTTAGCTTTACTCAACTCCTAGCACCTATTAGGACCACCAAAACAAGAAGTAGACACGTGTCCCATCCTCTAACGACCGTACTATGCTTACTAGAATATTCCATTTCCTATTGTTGCTGTTCAATACCTATGTTGTATTTGTTTTCTAAATCCAGAGTAGAATCTTTTTATAATTTGGAGTAACCTATGACTTACCCTAATTGGGGCCTATAAATACCTTACAAATGTAATAGTTGCACCATCAGTTATCCTCATTTTTCATGCATTTTTCTTTTGAGCTAAGTGTTTTGCTTACTCTTCTTTTCTCTTATCTAGCCTATTGTAAGTGTAAACTAGTGGTAAGTGACCTCTTGTTGCACTGTGCATCATATCAAGTGTAGCTTAAGCTCGTGTGAGGCATTGATCCATTGTTGGTGCATAGGAACCCTTGCTCAAAACTTCAACTATCATTTATCTTTTGAACCATCCTATGGTTTGGACCTACCCCCGATTCATATGATACCACTGTTCTTGTGTCCATCCACAATAGTGTCCATATCAGGACATGGGCATCTACTATCTATTGGATGTACTTCAAAAATTTCATATTCCACAACTTTGAGGGCTAGTCACCAATCATGATGTGTGACATATGGCTACCGATATCATGCGAGCCAAAAGGGGTAAGCTTAAATCACAAAATGATCTAAAAGATAAATGGTAGTTGAGCTTTGAGTAGGGGTCATCGTATACTAACGGTAGATGTAACTCACCAATGCCCCACATAAGCTTAAGTCACACTTAATATTATCCACAAGTGTGGCCAAAGGGCACTTGCCACTCATTCGCGCTCACATTGGACTAGATAAGAGTATACGAGAGTAAGCAAAAGATACTTAGCTCATAAGGGAAAGTATGTTTATTAGTTTCAATGTTACTTTTGTTGCAACTATTACAAATTACAAGTATTTATATGGCCTAATTAAGGTAAGCCCTAGGTAAACATAAATTACAAAAAGGATTCCTACTAGAAAAGGAAAGGGAGTATCTTACAAGGGTAAAATCGTAAACAAACAAAAAGGATATTTAGTTACAAAAAGATAATACAGATGTCAAAAAAATGAGACGCAAGTCCACTGTCCATTTTATGGTCCAGATGATGTTGTATGGCAAGCAAAGCTGATTTTGAATAGAGTAGGTCAGATTGACTATATAGCAGCTCAACAGCTTAGCTGCTCAGGGCTTGGGATAGGCTAGTCCAATGTACAGCCATTCTTCTGATTGGCTTCGGCTAATTAACTCAAAAGTGGGGCAACTCAACCTCGAAGATGTATCAGCTCAATAATAGGTGGGTTCAATGGTTAACCTTGGGTTAGTATGTTATAAAGAGGTTAGGTACCTTAGGGTTTTCTTCAATGAGATGGAGAATAGATTTCCTCAGTAGATCAAGGTGGAGAATGCATCGTTATTTAGAGTTCAACTCCCCTTAGACAACATGGCGAACCATATGGGTGAGCTCAAGAATGAGTGATTGGTCTATGATCCTTATAAATGCGTCTACGGGGTTGTACATACGAAGGTCGCTCTACAATGAATAGGAATGAAAGAAAATAAAAGGGGTTTTCTAGGGTCTAAATAGCTACTAGCTGGATATGACACACCTACTAATCCCAACTGACTTAATCTTCACTTGATATGACACATATATAAGGATTATGGTCGCTCACCACTAACTCTTGCTAAAGGAGCTAAATAAGAGCTAAAGAGAAAAGAAAGAAGACATGACTAAGTGTTCTCAAAGGGATCATATCTGTATTCAATAATGAAGTATAATGTCTGCATACAAAGAAATGAGGTATTTATATAACCTTAATTAGGGTTCTAAATAACGAGGAAAAGACAAAATAGATAATGTACAAAATATTCCTAAAACATACTAAAAGGGGTAAATATGACACATGATATTCCATACAGAAAGGAAAGAGAACCCTTTTGGAATGTTGCGCCAAAAGACACATATCATGTAGTGACTAGTGGTCTATAGTGCAGTAAGTCATGTTGAAGTAAGTCCTAGGGTTGCTTGGCATTTGTAGAATTTAGCTCAGAAGGGTAAAGGAAAGGTCAAGAATCAAGGCTCTTACACTTAAAGATATCCAAATCCTTTTCTAGTTGGGTAGCTCAACTTGAACAAGTACCTAATACTTGACAACTCAAAGGTTGTATTGATTTTTACTAAGGTTCAACACTCAGGTCAATGTAAGTGTAGAAGTTCGAGGTCAATGAACAAATCCTTATTTAGAAAGGGTTCTCAAGCTAGTATTTGTTGAGTTAATCCTTACAATCCTCTAACTTGACTTCGGGTGTGTTGAGCCTTTTTTTTTTAAATTAATTTATCATTTCCTGATTAATACTAAACCCTAACCCATTTAATATTAATCCTCAACTAAAGAAATTTAGAAATTCCGGTTTTTTATTAAAAATAATTTTTGGAGTCGCCGCCCGACCAAAGTCGGGAAAAAGGAAAGAAACCGTAATCAATTGGGTGGATTGATTACAATTTGGCCACCGATCTTTGATTTTAATTTGAATGAAGAACCAAATGGTTCCGAGTTTGGGGGCTAACCTATTAAACCCTAACGGGTACCACTATTTATTTACCGAAATTAAGATTATTCTTCTAATTATAATATTTAAAATAAATAAATAAAAATCAAAAGAAAAAAGAACCTAAGTTTCTACATATTTTTTCATTGCCCCAAAGGTACCTACGTACTCGCTAACCGGGATTAGACGATCATAGTTCTTTCCGAAAACTTTAGTGTGTTGATTTGTTTTAATTTCAAAAAAACCGATTAGGTTTACATTGTTACCAACTTAGTTTATTCAAATAAAATATAAAAGAGCCCTAACTCTTGAGTGTTTTTGTTTTATAAAAAAGAAATGCTCTAACAATCGTATTTTTTTTTTAAAGGTCTTTTATTAATTTCTATTTAAAGAAAAACAACTTTCTATGTGATAAACCAAATCTTAAGATATGACCAATTCTAACAATCCCTAAACTAATATATACGACTATTAATTCCATATGTTACACTAGTATAAGAACTAATACTAAAACTCCTAAACTAACATATACATATATTATATATTATGTTAACTAATAAAGTATAATTAATATAATAATATATATATATGTAATAAAAACTAATCTTAACAATCCTTTATCTAATATGCATATGTCTACTTATTAAATAAACATTCACTTAAATTAATATAATGTATCTAATATATATTACAAAGAAAACTAATGCTAAAGAAATACCTTAAACTAATATACACACATATATATACACCATGTTAAACTATTAAAGTCCTAACAAAATAATGATATAACATGATAATAATAAATAAAAAAAATTTGCACAGAAACCGAACCTGATTGCGTGTGGCTACTATTTGTTGCATTCAGTGAGGAGCTACAGTGGGCTGTTCGGCGACCTTTGGCTGTTGTAGAGTCGGCCTGCTCATGCATTTGATCGGTACAGTAGGCAGTTCGGTGTTGTTGGGCGAGTGCAGCGACGAAGAAACTGTGCATTGTGTGTAGTGAAGTTTGGAGTGTGTTATGTTGTGCAGTGTAGTCCAGTGAGCATAGACATTGCCATTGCTGTCATTGGCGTCAGTGGTTGATTAGGGGAGAGCGTTAGCTTGCAAATTTGATTCCGTTGAGATGCCGTAATCATGCTCGATCTTGATGTATTATTATCCGCAAGCGAGTAGTGGGTATGTGAGAGATTGTGCAGTAGAATTGTGCTGTACTGTGTGTAATCAGCGTGGAGTTACTGAAGTGCAGCAGTGGTGGAGGGCGTTTGGACATGTACTATAGTATCCGTGTTGATGTGATCTTGTGCGCGTGTTTTTATACATGAATTGGGATGGCGTTGGGCGTTTGGGCAAAGCTGGACAGGGGTTGTTCTTAGATTTTAATGCTGAACTTGATGTCTATTACAATGACGGACAATGGACATGCAGTACGGTCGTAGGGAGAGCGGATCATTGACTATTTGCAACGAAGGTCTCGTGGGGGATCGGTGACTTATCAATCAATATGCTTGGGATTTGGTCGATTGTACAGTGTATGTAGAATTAGGATTAGCTGAAGATGAAAACTGGTTTTTCCTTATTAGCGAGTGTGTAAATTTATAAACCCAAAACAAATCACCTCCAATCATATCCATTATATCTTATTTGATAATAATTAAACTAGATTTAAATTAATTCAAATCTGATTTAATAAAATCAAATTAGATTGAAATGATTTAATTAGATATGAATCCCGTGCATTCAACTCGCTTCTTTTTGTAAAAATAAAAAGAAATTGAAATAAAAGACACTTAAGTATCTAGTGAGATTCAAACCCAAGACCTCAAATTAAATCCAATCCAATATAACACTCCAATGCTTATTCGTTAGGCCGTTAGCTTACACCTTGACATTCAGTACAATTAAATTGTACTTAAACCATGTGACTTCCTAAAATAATTTTTTTGAACTAAGCTAAAACTAAAACTATTTGTTCCTAATATAAGTTACTTCCTAAAAATCTACGAAATTTTTATAATTTTTCCTTTTCTTATTTTTTTGGTATTTTCATCATTTGTTAATTTTTATTATTTTTATCTTTTATTAATTATTTTTTTTTATTATTATTTTTATTTTTGAATTAGGACCCTTTTTGTAAATAAAAATAAATAAAAAATTAGGATTACGAAGAGGCAAAAATTAGGTGTCTATGGTTGCTCCTCTTTGTAGTGAAGTTTGAGCAAAACTTTGTCACAAAGACAAAAGAGAGATCGTTTTTGCCTCCGAACGACTCTATCTTAAGGAACATTAAGACATTTGATGACGATTAATTTGAAAAAAATCCTTAAAAAGAATAATGAGAACTCAGTCCTATCCCCTATAGGCTGACTAACCAAGGTGGTCAAAGCGACTTTTGAGCTAACTAAGACCTAAAGATGAGGAAACTTGGTCGTAACCTAATGAGCTGACTAACTAAGGCAGTCAAAGCGCCCTTTGAGCTGGTTAAGACCTAAAGATAAAGAAACTTAGTCGTGCCCTAATGAGCTGACTAACCAAGGCGGTTAAAGCGTCCTTTAAGCTAGCTAAGACCTAAAAATAAAGAAACTTGGTCGTGCCTTAATGAGCTGACTAACCAAGGAGGTCAAAGCGCCCTTTGAGCTAGCTAAGACCTAAAAATAAGGAAAACTTAGTCGTGCCCTAATGAGATGACTAACCAAGGTAGTCAAAGTGCCCTTTGATCTGGCTAAGACTTAAAAATAAAGAAACTTGGTCATGCCCTAATGAGCTGACTAACCAAGGCGGTCAAAGTGCCATTTGAGTTGACTAAGACCTAAAGATGAAGAAACTTGGTCGTACCCTAATGAGTTGACTAACCAAGGCGGTTAAAGCGCCCTTTGAGCTGGCTAAGACCTAAAAACGAAGAAACTTGATCGTGCCCTAATGAGTTGACTAACTAAGGCGATTAAAGTGCCCTTTGAGCTAATTAAGACCTAAAGATAAAGAAACTTAGTCGCACCCTAATGAGCTGACTAACCGAGGCGGTCAAAGTACCCTTTGAGCTGGCTAAGACCTAAAAATGAAGAAACTTGGTTATGCCCTAATGAGTTGACTAACCAAAGCGGTCAAAGCGCCCTTTGAGCCGACTAAGACCTAAAGATGAAGAAACTTAGTCGTGCCCTAATGAGCTAACTAACCAAGGCGGTCATAGTGCCCTTTAAGCTAGCTAAGACCTAAAGATAAGAAGAAACTTGATCATACCCTAATGAGCTAACTAACTAAGGCGGTTAAAGCGCCCTTTAAGCTGGCTAAAACCCTCAAAGCGTATGCTCTTAGAGCGCTATCCTGAAATTGTCGAATCGCATGCTCTCGAAGTGCTATCTTGACCTAAGTTAAAACCTTAGGATCACATGCTCTTAGAGCATTATCCCAAGCCAAACTCCTGGATCACATGCTCTCGGAGCGCTATCCTGAAACTCTTAAGTTGCATGTTTTTGGAGCACTATCTTGACCCAAGTTGAAACTCTCGAATTGCAAGTGCTATCTTGAAACTCTTAGAGCACATGCTCTTGAAGCACTATCCTGACCTAAGTTGAAACTCTCAGATCGTATGCTCTTGGAACGCTATCCTAACCTAAACTAAAACCCCTAAATCGCATGCTCTTGAAGCGTTATCCTAACCCAAGTTGAAACTCTCAGATCGCATGCTTTTGGAGCTCTATCCTGATTTTTTATCACTCTTTATAAACCCGCCGAGGTTAGTCGACCCAGAAGGGCATGACCAAGTTCCCTAGATCGATTCTAGCTTAGGTTCACTAATCCCTTAGAGATGCTCTCGTCTAGGTTAGTGAGCCCAGAAGGGTACGACTAGGTTCCCCAAATTGATTCTAGCTTAAGGTCATAGCTAGCTTAAAGAGCGATTACCCATTTAAGCACGACTAGGCGTCAATTCCTCTTATAGTCTTAGGGTACCACCTCTTTCTCCACCAAATCCCCAATGGATTGAGCCCAGGATAACTAGCTAGTTGACTATAGCACTTCTGATAGGAATTAACCCCCTAGATCGATTACAAGAAGCTAAGCTAGAGGACTTCAAGGGCTCGCACAGAAAATACTAACTCTAAGCCATTGCCAAGATGGGAACTCCTATCTCAATCTAACCTCCTACTGACCTGTTTATCCAATCCTTACGTATGTCCAACATGCTCCTACCCAACTGAAGGTAACCTAGGAAAGGCTAGCTAAGCCAAAATCTCTAACTAACCACTAGCACCTGACTCCAATTCTGCTAACTTCTTAACCAAACTAATTGGCCTCGACCTAATCCAGATCAGGTCGGCGTCTGACTACATCATTTCCTGTTTCTACCTATGTTGTATCATACTCTTGACTTACAACCATCAAGTAACATATACCTTCTGATACAACATTCCAAAATGATTCTTTCCTTTTCGTACCGAATATTCTTTGTCCTTTTTAGCATGATTAATGTAATGTAATTGTAAAATACATTTTTGTCTTTTCATACGTGTAAAATAACCCTAGTGGGCAAGTATATAAACCCTCACTTTCCTTATACACGGAGGATCATCATCTTTCAATATAGAATTATTCTCTCTAAGTAACCTTAGTGTTCTTGTTAACTCCCAACTCTTATTTATTCCCTTTAGTAAGGAGTAGTGGCAAGTGACCCTTCAATTCAGACCAATATATTATATCCGGTGGATTATAGGCCGAGTAGGATCGCATGATGTTTCATATCCATTCGGTAACTGCCCGAACTTTGCTAACTTTTTCTTATTCTTTTCGGTTCACCTCGTTGTAGTGCTTTCTTCCTGTATTTGACCCCGGAGACGCATAGCTTCTTAGGACGAAATCCACTCTTCAGGCAAAAATAATGTCTCTTTTATCTTTATGGTAAAGTTTTACTTAAACTTCACCACAAAGAAGGGCAATTGTAAACACTCCATTTTTGCCTCCTTTATTATTCAAAATTTTTAGAATAAGGTCCCAAATTAGAAAAAATGTAAAAAAATAGAAAAATAAGAAAAAAAAACCCAAAAAATAAGAAATTTAGAAAAATACAAAGAAAGTAGAAAATTTAAGAAAAAAAGCCAAAAAATAAGAAATTTAGAAAAATACAAAAAATAGAAGATTGAAGAAAAGCCAAAAAAATAAGAAATTCAGAAAAAAAAAAATCACAAAAATATAAAATTTAGAAAAATATAAAAAAAATAAATCTTTTATATAGTTAAGTAAAATATAATAAAATAAAGAAAAGGTCATTGAGCCTGGACTTAAATTTGAATCTAGCTCAAGTTCACCTAATCCATACGTGTAAATATGAATAAGGAAAAACCAACGGCCCATCTAAATAAGTACTCAAACTTGATATTGCATGTGACTTGGAGATTCTAGGTTCAATCCATTAAAAGTGCAAAATGCATCTTTTATTTTCTTTCCTCACTTCATCGCCATGTCATTATCACATCACAAGCCATATCATTTACCAACTCACTTCTAAGTGTAGTAGGGACACTCCTATATACGTTGGATATGCTCTAACACACTCTTACATGCGCAGCTTTGTATTTAGCATCATATATTATCTAAGTTTGCATTTAATATTTTTCATCCTTAACTCGACCATGATACCTATAAATAAGGAATTCCATTTTACTACAATCTATCACTCATCATTCACTATCACTTAAATCCATTCACAAATCCACTTTCACTCTCTCTCTCTCTCTCTCTCTCTATACAGCTCCTTTTTCTAGGATTTGTGTGAACTCTAGCTTAGTCTAGATTTACTTTGGTTTTTATTTATGTTTTGTTCTCCATATTTTGTTTTCTTTATTTTTATTTATTTTTGTAATATCATACTTTTTCTTTTTCTTTTTGTTGTTGTTATTGTTATAATTGTATTCTATTTACAATTGAAAAAAGAAAAAAAAATGAAAAATAAAAAAAAGTGAAGAAAAAGAAAAGAAAAAAAAAGGAAAAGGCTTAATTTATTTAGTTTACTTATGTTTATGTTTTAGTCTGAAATATGCAATAAAAAAAAAGTAAATAAGAAAATAATGATGAAAAATAAAGATGCCATCTCATTTAGAAAAATCCTTTTTTCAATAAAATAAATAAACTCTTTAAGCATGTTTTCTATAATTCAAACATCTTTTATATAATTTAAACATCATTTCAATGATTTAGATTTCTTTTCCATAGTTTAGATTTCTTTTTTATTATTAGACATCTTTTTCATGGTTTAAACTTCTTGCTTATAATTAGGTATCTTTTCCATGGTTTACACATGCTTTCCATAATTTAGGCATCTTTTTCATAATTTAAGCATCTTTTCCATGGTTTAAGCTTCTTACTTATAATTAGGTATCTTTTTCATAGTTTAGGTATCCTTTCTATAGTTAAGTATGTTAGTCATGGTAATTATGTATTTCATGAAAAGTTGTATTTAGGTTTTTTAGGATTTTTATAAAAAGTTTTATCACTTAGAAGTTTTCTTTTTCAAATAAATAAAAATAAATGGCCCTTTTGTCAAAAATTAGGATATTGTAGAATTTTCTCAAAAATAAAATCACCAAATTATGACATTTTTCTCTTAGGTGTTTTTCTTAAATAAAATAAAATGACTAAGAGACATAAACTTGGTTACTTTCTAAATTTAAAATCAACTAACTTACTAATAGTTTCGAAACAAGCTATGAAAATCTGATCCCAAATAGCGAGTACATAAACACCCGTACATATGGGCCAACTTAAAAAATGAAAAAATTTATTTTCCTCCTTTAGTAGTTAATTCTTTAAATCCTTAGTTTTTGTAAATAGGCATAATTTCAATTATAGTTTGTAAATAAATGTCATTATAACGATATATTGAAAGGTAAATTTAAATTCAAAGAGATTAAAAAGTGGTACTCGTTTAGGGTTTAAAATATTAGCCTTCGGATCTAGATCTTTAGTTTTCAAAAATCATTTTACCAAAAAATCGGTTTTATCGAGAAGATCAGTAACTAAATTATAATCAATTTACCAAATTGGTTATAATTTAACTCTTTTTCCCTACTTCGGTTAGGTAGTGACTCTAAACAATTTATAAAAAAAAAAAAAAACAGTTTTCTTTAAACCTTAATTGATGGTCAATATTAAACGAGTAAGATTTAATATTGATGAGTTTAAAAAAGACTTATTTATAAAAATTAGGAATAAAAAAAAAACCGGGCTCGACATTAGCGATAACTATTCACACCAATTCCCTTGAATTTAAATTTGGAATGGATCTGTTTTATTTGGTGAGATGCTAAGAATATAGATTACTCGGCCTGTTGACAGTCGAATGGATGGGTGAGTGAAACTTTAAGTATCAACGTTTGATAAGCCGAGTGAGCAAAAATTGACTATCAATATTTGCCCCTCAACTCTTGTGTACGAAGATTCGGCTAATGGAGTAAATATCTTGATGTTCTATGAGGTCAAGTAAGGAATAATTTCCTAAATGCCAAGTAATTAGAATAGTTTCTTTATTTCCAAGAGGTAGATGGTGTCCTATGCGAAAAGTCGTAGCTTTCAATTTTCCTGCTTGTTAGAAGCACAAGTAGTGGTACAAATGATAACTGTCACATTAGCCATAATTATACCACGGCCATAATAACTATCAAAGCCTTAGCAACTGCTGGATCTCTGTCTCAAAACATGCATCAGTAATCCACGCCATCTTCTGTTCAGCATGTCATTTCCAACAAAGTATTTAAGAGTTTTTAAATAACAGAATCAAACTTTACAATCGCATTCATAAGCTTTCTCTTCCTTTCAATATTTTCTTCTTCAACTTTAAACTCTTTAAACATTATGAATTTATAACAAATCAGGTCTAGTTCGCAACGTAATTCGTCGACCTATCCTTTCAAATTCCAAAGCAATGGAGACTGAGGCCACTTCTCCCCAATACCCCCACAAAAAAAGGAGCAAGACAGCATGTTCCTCGAGTAGTTCAGGTGACAACGTGGTGGAGCAATGAGATAAACTCACCTGAATCAATTCCCTTGCAGTAGATTCCTACCCAAATGATAAGGAAGGAAGATTTATGGCTAAGTATCTGTACAATAATATAGTCTACTTCTATGATTTGCCAAACAAAGCAGTTAGTGCCGCCAATAAGGTCCTTGTCTCGAAGTATAACAAGTACTAGCAAGACCTCCCCAAGGCATGGAATCTTAAGAGGTTGAGAGAAGAGGAAAGAGTGTGTTTTTAAAGAGAGTATGAGTTCCACATCTATCTGAAGTATCTTAATTTTGAACTATGCTTCCCTTTCTCAGCATTCATCTGGCAGTTCTTCAATTATTTCTGAGTCACACCAAATATGTTTTCACCAAACACATATCGGCTTCTAGTGGCTTTCGAAGTAATTTGAGAAGAGGTTGAAGTCAGGACTATGCCTCAACTGTTTCGGTACTTCTTTACAATTAAGAGGCAACCTGATGGCTGGTACTTTACCATTGCAAGGCATGTGCGGAAGCCCATTGATGGGTTAGAGTCTAAGATCCATAAGTGGCACAACAAATTCGTGTCAATAGTATCAAATGAGGAGTTAGATTTCTAAACTCAATGGTTCGAGCCAATCCATACTAAGGATATAGAGTTGATGCCAAATGATGTCGTTGCGGCAAAGAAGATTCAAGAAAGGAGGAAGAACAAAATGTTCTTCCAAGACACCGAAAGAATAATAAGGCTTTATAAAAGTAGAGAACCAATCTTTTCCGAGAAGGAAGGTATGCTACAAAGTAACTGTCGTGCCAAGTATAGCTACAAGGGGAAAGTCGTTCTTGTGACTTAGGAGAAGAATAGTTGCCTTTGAGCCTTGCTCGGCACAGAGGGTGTAAGTTCGTTCTTTTTCTTCGCATTAATATTAATATGTTTACTACATATTACAGATATGGGTGTTGATGAGGTGAACCATGCCAAACTATTGGCCCAAGCTAAGGCTAAGAAGTCAAAGGCTAACAAGCGTGTGGCCACCACTGCCACTGCCACTGCCATTGCCACTCAATTAGCTGCTGTGAAGAAAGTAGCAAAGGAGGGTACAACAAAGCAAGTGGCAGCTTAATAGACCTCCCAATTGGCTGAGACCCACAAATTGAGGCACCTCCAACTGAGAATGTTCCATTGGTCGCAGAGCTGAGAAAGGGTAGCCAAGCAACCTAACCACAAAATGAGGCTGAAATCATTACTACCGCCAAGGGGTCGTCACTAGTGGCGGAAGTGGTGTCAAGCACTAGTAAGAAACTTGGGAAAGAGCTTGTCGACTAGCCACTTGCTAAGAGGTCTAAAGAGCTGGACGAAAGGACGAAGGAGGCCATACACAACAAAGCTCCCGGCATCAATAGTGCCGAATTCATCCCCAATACAAAGGTTAATAAGTATTTTGTCCTGTGTTAAAGCCATACCATCTTGCATACCAATTCAACCCTAGGTGACAGGATGAAATCTCTAGCCTTAAAGGAAGGCATTATTCTTCTTGTAAACCCTGTTACTTAAGAGACATTTAATTAAGAGTACTTCCCGATTATTCTTAAGGATCAACTAAACTAAGAACTAAAGTACATACTTAGAAAACGAATCCAGTTTTTCAATTCAAAAGTTCATTATCAATAAAAACTTGAACACAAGAATAATGGACTTTAAGTCATCCGAAACCCTAAACCCTAGTATAGTTAAGGACTTGTAACCCTAAATAATTAAAAATATAATTTGAACAATTTTATTCAACTCTAGAAAATTACAAAATTCCATAAGAAGTAAATCATATCTTACAAATTAATTTAAGAACCAAACCCTAAAAAAATTACATATAAGACAATTCCTTTATTTTCACTTATAAGTTATGTCACATATGAATAAGTAAGTCAACCAATCACATTAAATAACTTATCACTTAAGAGTTCAATTCAACTATCACTTAATAATCTATTATCAAAAGCTAGTGATAAGACCATTTCCTTATCTAAGTTATCTCTTTATCTTATCAATCTAATTTTTAAATAAGTGACAAGACAAGACAATACCATAATCTCACATCAAATTAATTGTCTTTCACAAATACTATTCACCCCTTATTACTTACATCATCTAATCATGTCAAAGTGTGGCTTATGTACTTGTTTAAAGACATCCAAAAGGAGCTTATTGGACACACCACCCACACATTTCCAATAGCCACTCTCTCTCTCTCATTTTCTCTCCTCTTTCACTTTCTTTTCAACACTTTAAACTCACAAACCAAAAGAGGAAACCAAGCCCCACAAACTTACACTTACCACCACATATTTACACTCACACACTCACGACATAAGCTTATTTTGTTGCCTTCATATTGTCCTCTTCACTAGCTATTTTAGGAGACCTTAGAACATCCCTAAAACCTACCTTAAATATCAAGGCTTTGGTTACTAAAAGAGCTCGCGAAAAAGGAAAGGAAAACAAGGAGTAAAAGAGGATTCTTAGTACACAATCACCCATTTTTACGCATTTAGGACGAGTAAGTTCGTTTCCTTGTTAAGTACTCTAGTATGCCATGTTTATGAGACTACATTTTCATGAAGATGTTGGCATGAACATAAGGTAATAAAATAGCTAGACTACTTTAAGTAGTAAACTTAGGAATCTCTTACATAAAGGATGGAAAATGATCATATTAGTTGGTATTATGAAGGATACATGTCTAACACTTAGAATAGAAGTTTGTAAGTTGAGAAAATTATAAAATATGTGTATAGACAAAGGAGTGACATGCTGGACGTGAAGTATATGTAGGGTATTTACATGTTATTTTTAATTTCGTTTGGTTACATATGCTCAAATCTAGTTTTAAGTAAAGGAAAATCCATTGTATGATATTTTTATGAGGAAATTAACTTTTTAAGATGTGAGCTAAGATATAGAACTTATGATAAGTGCATGATTCATAACTTTTACTTAATACTTAAACTAAATAATCACTTCATGGAAGAAAAGTTAAGTTAGAGTTGGAATAAAAATAGCATAAGTTCTTGATCTATTATCTAAACTTAAGGAAATAATGAAACAAGATAGAAAACCAAGTTAGAAGCCACAACTCCAGACCATCCAAATATGGAACCCTAAGAAAACTCACTAAAAAATATGAAAAAACAAAGTACATAAAGTGAAAGGACCAACTAAAGCAAATATAATAAGTGTATAAAGCCTAAAACTCAAAATTGAACTTAAAACATTCAAAACGAGCTTAAACCAAATTTCTTACCAGTACTTAAATCAATCAAGAAAAGTTGTTTTAAGACCCATAAGAAGCTCACATAAAATTTCCTAAGCCCAACAAAGTCACCAACTTTAGTTTAAACAAAAAATAAGACTATAAGCCAACATAAGAGTCTAATAAAATATTGATAGCACTAAGGACATAAGATAAGAATGGAAATCTAACTTTAAAGAGTGTTCTAGGCTTAAAATAAGTCTTAAGCCCAAGGTTAAAAGATTTTCTAAGATAACAAAAAGCCCAACAACCAAACTAAGCCCAAAAAAACACCAAAAATAAAAATCGCTATTATTTTGACTAGTGGATAGAATTGCAGGCCTTATCTCGAAAATCTAACCTTACCACGTTAAAGTAAACTAAAAATGATGAAAATCGACTATAAGATCATAAAAATCGGATTTAAAACAAAAAAGTTATACGCAATTGAAGTTTTTAGTAAAATTGGGGAAAAATATGAACTAAGTTAAAAATGTAACTTAAAAGATTTTAGCTTAGCCTTTTAAATTTTATTTCAAATTTTTATAATATCATATTTCCGATGTTTAGCGGACTCAACCATTGGAGACGACATATCCCCAAACTATTACAACCGATCCGCTATGATTGAGTAAATGATTCTTGATAACTTTATGCTTGGTTTTGCTTGTAGTATAGATGGACTTAAATTTATATGATGAATTTGAATGCTTATAGGATATGGGAAATGCATGTTTACAATATTATGATTGGATGCCATGACTTGCTAATAAGAAAATAACGGGAATTATGCATAGTTATATGGAATGAAATTATTTGATCACTATGGAAATTGAATTAATTAAGTATTCAATTAAGAAATTTAATAAGTCATGCATTTCTCATATTTGCATTTTAATTATACCGATTGCCACCTTACACGAAAGATGGGAAGGGGCTCATAGGAGGGGAGGCCTCCTATAAGGATTAGGCAATGGTATGCCATTTATATATTATTGAGTCTCTATCATAAGCTTTCAGGTTTACTAGGCACATGGGGACACTAACTATTAGCAAAGGGTTGTATCTCATGACTTCCATTTAGGGTATATGATGTGGACTTCGGAAGCAACTACACAGCTAAACTTAGGATTTTAGCATAAATTTTGTTTCTTGAAAACAAAAAGTATATTTTTGTATAAAAGCAAATATTTGTATATATTACATATATGTTTGAGTTAATTTGAGCATGATAGTGCAAATGGGAATAAAAAAAAAAACCTAGGTGTTAGGACTCGGTTGATGATTTATGTCAATCAATTATCTCCAACCCCGACTATAGGGGACGTAATTCTGAGTTACATGTAGTTCCTAGGTCGCCGCATGTATTGTTTAGCATTCTGAGTGTTCATACATTCATACGTTTGTGCATTTAATAAAATTGTTATGCAGTATGATGAGGGGATTAACTCACTAAGTATAAGCTTACACCCTGATAGATTTCTTTTGTTGTAAAACTACCTCTTTGTCCATCCGGGTTGAGGAGTACCTGAGGTAAATCTTATGCCGAGATGGGATTTTGAGCTTTAGGAAGCAAATAGGGAATTTTGTAATAATGACTTGTAGATATTTATTTACCTTATTTAGCTTAATTCCATAGTTAGACTTTCATAATGCAAACTCTTATAAGATTTTAGCTACATTGTAATATTTTGTTGTGGAATTATATGAATTTACACCTTAACTTTAGTATTTTGTATTTAAATGGTAAATCTTAGTTAATATACTAGATATTGTATATCTATGGGCCTAATGGTGATACAGAGTGGAAGTAGCCTTATGTATTGTATGAAAGGCCTATGATCAATGAGGGGATTGATTTTAGATCTTTGTATGGTATAAGACGATCTATCATAACAATGATACTGTTGGATCGTGATACTTCCCAAGGACAAAGAGATTGCAAAGAAAGACTTTAATAGGTTCAACGGTTGTAATAAGGCTCATATCATGGCCAAACTATATGATGTAAGTATCTATAGCATGGTTTCAATAATCGAGTTTGTTTTATTGCTGATACTCCTGTTTGTTTTTATATAAGCAATCACGTTATGATAGCTTTGGATGAGGCTGAAAAAGAGATGAAAAAGGTAATAGCAATAATAGTCTTTGTGTATTCTACCAGGTCATCTAGAATATTCATTATTCTTCATTGTCTTATTGTAGAAAATTGAGGATGCGTACAACTCCTCTAAGGCCCAAACTACTACTGCCGAAAACTTAAGAATAAAGGTTGAGATGGAGGCTAGGAAGTACCAAGAAGAACTGACTACCAAGAAATTGACACACTCATTAGTTGCTGATGAAGTCTTAAGCCTTAAGGCTAAGGTCGAAGAGCAATACAAGGAATCTAAAGGCCTGAAAGAGGAGCTACAGAAGAAAAAAGAAGAGTGCTAGGGTCTACACCAAACTCTCTGCACGATGAGTAATGAGGAAGATAAGCTCAAAGTACAAATCAAGGAGCTAGAGACCAACAACACAAAGTTGCAAAGCCATGTTGCCATATAAGAGGAGATTGTAAAGAGAGGCTCCTCTGTCGCAGAGGCACTAGACATCATCACTCCTAATCATCAATACGAGAGACTCTTGTGGAAGAAGTTATTGGAGGGGGTCTAAGTGATAAGAGAGGAAATCCTCAAGTTTCACCTTGATTATAATCTCTCCTGCCTTAATTTCGTCGATGTCAACGACAAAGTCAACAGTTGCGATGAAGGTGATGATGACGAATTAAGCATCGAGATTGTCATAAGGGGTGATAAGGAAGCTTATATCAAGGATCCTTAGGAAGATGAAGAACATCTGTTACAGGAAATCCCTATAAGTAGAAGGAAAAATCCACCTATTCTAAGACCTCAAGTGCCGAAAAAGAAGTATGCTTTGAGAAAGCCCCAACCTTTAATCCAAATATTGCTTTTGCTCACTCCGAAAATAAGTTGTAAGATAGTCTTGTACTTATGTTCTTTATATGTATTACTTTAGGCCGACAGGCCGAGCATTTGTAATAATATTGTGATGAATGAGAAACACTTATTCTTCATATAACTTAGTATTTCTGGTATGTTTTATTTCACGCATCATGTTTTCCTGGCATATATGATTTTTCTATTAATATGCATGTTTTATTTCATACGCTAAGTTTTTCTTGATATGTTTTACTTCACATACCTAATACTTTTTGGCATATTTTATTTCATATGCCTAATTCTTTTGGTATATTTTATTTCACACGCCTTTCTTGCGTCTTTTATAAACATTATCCATTAGCCATTTGAGACGTGGACTAACCGTTTTACTTGGCTATAGGATTGATTTATAAAGTTCGTTAATCCCAATAGGCTTGAACTTATGTTAGTCCATTTGCCATGCAATTTGAACTTATTAACTCATCAATCATAAATAGATCAAGAAACAAAATAAAACTTCAAGCATAATTTTCTCAAACAAGTAGGTTGGTAACTTACAAACAAGTAAGCTGCCGCCTTACAAAATAAATGCAAATGAACATCATCCAGGCAATCAATTGAAATAAAGTTTGAAATTCTTGGTATTCCATGCTCGAGGGATGATTAATCCATCCAACCTCTCTAGTCAATAGACCCCCTCACCAAAAACTTCCCCAACCTTCATAGGATCCTCCCAATTTGCGCTTAGCTTTCCTTGACTTTCTCATACGCTAGTTGCTTCCAGCTTTTAGCAAACCAAGTCTCTAAGTTGAAAAACCTTATGCTTTACTTTTTTTATTGTAATACTTAGCTATTCTATGTAGTATGCTGCAACCTTTACTCTTGCAATATTTCTAATTTCTTTAATAGTGTCCAAATTTGCTGTTAATCCAACTTGATTAACCATCACATCAAAATTCTATGTTCACAAATTAGACAAATCTAACTCAATTAGCAAAACTGCTTTCGTACCAAATGCTAACCTAAAGGAGGTCTCCCCTGATGTGGTTTTATGGGTGGTTTGGTAGCCTTATAAGACATCTGGTAACTCATTAGCTCATCTCCCCTTAACTTGATATATTTTCTTCCTCAAGCTATATAAGATGATCTTGTTGACGACACTTTCTATGCTGATTAACTTTCCTTTTAAACAAGTTTCTACTTGAAATACCTCTTCTCGTCTTAAGGCCCTCATGTACAAAGACCTTACCAACTGTTAATCCCCTTTACACACACCGACTCTCGTGGGAGTAGGGAATTTAGCTTTAAGATGTGCAGTAGAAGGGACAATGCCAAATAGGTGTTAATACGGCCATCCTATAATCATGTTGTATAGGGATCAACATTTAACAACGAGGAAGTCCACTTTATCCTCCACAACATGCTCATCATCTCTGATTTGGATCGGTAGAGAAATTACTTCGACTACCTAGACGAGTTGATTGTTGAAGGCATATAAATCATATTTATAAAATCTTAGCTATACTTTGATCTTTGGTCTCATCTAGTCAAAAGTGTGATGGAAAATGATGTCCACCGAACTTCCAGTGTCAACAAGAATTATCTTGACCTCGAAGTTAGCAACTTTCATATTGATAACAAGTACATCGTCATGTAGCCTTTGGATGCCCTCAAAGTCTTCCTTTACGAAAGAGATTATACTATCGATCTTGACCTTCTTGCCTTAGATGTTGCAAACATAATTTTTTGTGCTATTCAGACTCAAAGAGCTTGACTGGCCTATAGTAGGTCCGCCGACAATAGTGTTGATTATTCCATTGAGTACTTTGTTGGAACTCCTGTCCCTTACATCTTTCCTGGTAGCAACTAACCAAGTGTCATTCTCCTGTTCCTCAAATCTCTTCTGAGACAGTTTCTCAATATTCTCAGCATCATATGCTAGGAACTTTCACAAATGTCCACGTTGAATGGCATCCTCAATTGCATTCTTGAGTTGGATGCATTCGTCTGTATTATGGCCTTTGTTGCAGTAGAAATTATAGTACTTATTGGAATTCCTCCTTGAGGGATTTTCTCTTATTCTTTCCGGCCACTGCAAAACACCTCTCTACCAATGTACCTCCATTAATATGTTTGAAATTAGACGATTGACAGGTGTATAAGACGAAGATGTTGAAATCCTTAGTCTCTTTCTCTTGCCATCTGAACTTTGATTGTCATCTCTCCCAAGTCTATCTTTTGCACTTCTCTTCTTGTCATTTTTCCTATCTCCTCTATTCTAATCAGTTTTTCGCTGTGCCTTTATGTCATCTTCTTGTCGAATGTATGAGGTTGCCTTTGGCTCGAACTCAATGAAAGTTCTTGGCTTATTCTTTGCGAAAGAATTGAAAAAGTCTTCATAGGGCTTAACTCCATCAATTACAGCATTGAAGGCCACACTTATGTCCAATTCTGGGATCTAAACCATCTCAACCATAAATTTAGCCAAATAATCTCTAATTGACTCATTTAATTGTTGTTTGATTGTGTTAAAGATTAAAGAATCCTTAACAGGAAGCTTACTTGCAAGGAAGTGCTAAAGAAACACTTCTGCTAGTTCTTTGAAACAAGAAATGGTGTTTGGTTTCAAATATTTGAACCATGTACTAGCCACATTCCTCAAGGTTGAGGGAAAAGCTTAACAAGCTATCGCATCACTTAAACCATGCAACTTAGCCAACGTGCAATAGTACTCCAAATGATCTTTAGGATCTTTCATCCAGTCATAAGTTTTAAACTATCGTAGCTTGATGTGCCGTAATATCACTTCCTCTAAAACCTCAAGAGTGAAGGGGTTCTTCTTAATTTGGAACTACTTACCCGTTGCAGTAAAGGTGCTGACATGTGAAGGTCCAGCATGGTGCACCTACTATAGTTGCTTGTCTTTGCAATTTTTTTTAGTACCGAAGCCAAAGGTCCCATTGTAACATCGGCTTACTTTTTCAACAATTCAGGAGAATAAATTGAGTCATCACTGTTCTCGGTGTCGTGATTGCCATGCTCTTTGTTTTGATTTAAGTGAACACTATTATGGGGAAGGTTAATGATTTGTTCATATTTTTTGTTTAATTCCTGATTTTCTTTAGCCAAATCAAGGCAAAGTTGTTTAAGCCTAACCAGAAGTTGCTCGTTAGTATGCCTACTCCTCCCTTCAAGGTATTGGGAGGAAGTGCCAACACATGCACTCTTAATCGTTCTAATTTTTGCCATATGGGTGTGTTTGAGAAAAAACAGATGGCGCCAAATGTTGTTGGTGGATTTTGGTAATTGGAATTATCCTGTAAAGAAAAGAAAAGCTCTTAGTACCGGGGTTAGTTCAATGCAGCCACTTCAATGCCTAAGTTAGTAAATATAAATAGAGAAAGTTAAGTGAGTGGTCAAGAGGCATTTTATGCTCTTACAATGTTTCTTTCCTGTATTTATAGGCGAATGTCATGTCTGAAGTACCGGTTATCGAAATAACCATCAAGACACGTGAAAGACTCTTGATCAGACACATTCCCTAAAATGTAGGGAAAGTAGGCGGTTATATAATATAACTATGCTAATGATAACTATTCACGCCAATTCCCTTAAATTCAAATTAGGAATGGATCCGTGTTATTCGACAAGATGCTGAGAATATAAATTACTTGACCTATTGACAACCAAATGGACAAGTGAGTAAAGCTTTGAGTATCAATGTTTAACAAGTCGAGTGAGTGAAAACTAACTATTAACAAGAAGAAATCCACGCCTAGACTCCATGGACATATACCTACCCGAGGACCTACAATTATTTCTAAAACACTTACCATTTTGGGGTTATTTTATCCAGACATTATAAATAGATGACAGATACATATATAAAAGGAGAGGCACAAATAGGTTAGAAAGTAGTCTTTTCCTAAGGTTTTAGTCCTTTTCATTACAAAAGCTTATAACTTTATCATGTTTACAGCGTAAGAGCAACTATATCTAGGCCTGTAACCATTGAAGTAGCAAGTAGTGCATGTTAATTGTTCTTATTTTAATGAATTTTTCTTGTTCTTATTAATTTAATTACTTGTTTTATTTAGATTAAATTATTATTTCTAAGGTTTCAACTTAATTATCTGATTTTATGTATTGAAGTTGCAATACCAATACATAAATAAATCTACCGTAATTGAAGAGAATTACTATAAGCTTAAAGATAAGTTGTAGACTTCTTCCAGAATTAAAAGTTATTTCTTATTTGTTGTTATAGAATTCTTATCCTTAATGTTGTTGTAAGGAGTTCTATTTTAGAAGCAATTTAGATAGAATGTAATTAGGATTAGAATTTAATAAAGAAGCAATTCTTATTAAATTGGCAATTGAATTCCTCCAATCGATAAGAATAAGAAATTCATTGGAAACCCTAGGCTACTATATGTTAATCTCTTGGTGATCAGAGTTTAGATATCCTCAGTTATGGTTAATTAGTTTCGTTCAATTGTTGCATTCATAATCAATTTCTTAATTGTTTCTATTTTCTGAATTTCATCCAATTTGTCATCAATATTACAACTTATTTTAATTAGAGTAATTTAGTACGAATAAGTAAGTGTTTAGTTCTCGTGAGATCAACAACCTTGGACTTTATAAGTCTTCTATATTATTACTTAACAGGTACATTTACCTACTAGCACAGTATACTCTCCATCAATGCTGAAATTTTGACTTGCATAATTCTTCCTCTTAACCACCTAAAATTACTCATTTTTTTAATGAGGCTAAGGGGGAAGAAAAATCCAATTCACTTAGAGAGTCAAAAAGTTTGATAAGTTTGATAATACTTAGACATGAACATGGCTTAAAACTTGCTAACTTATGGATTAATGGTTTGTGAGCAAAGTTGATTTTGCAAGCAAGTTTAATTAAGTTCTACATTAAAATTTTATATTGAAAATGAGGTTTGATTCCCTAACAAACTATTGCTCTCAATATAAAGTATTCCCTTGATCTTACATGTTTGTAAACTTTTTGAAACTAAATACTTGGTTGATGGGGAATATTTAATGTATAGGGTTTTGTCTTCATCAAAAAGGGGGGAAATTGTTGAACTTAGGGTTTATTAATTGATTTTGATGAGAATAAAACCTAAATGTACATTTAAACAATTTATAATATGTTTTTATTGAGTTAATTAGAAAATAAGTTGTATCTTGCTATATCACTCATATATACCAATTAGCTCTTCAATATATTCAAAATAATGAACTTAAAAGTAAATTAAATTTATCTAATGTTGAATCATATAGTAGCGGTTGTTAATTGTGTGTATATCTCTCGAAAATAGGTGAAATACGTCACTGTTGTACTACTGTCTTAACGGTAGCAAACGAGTACCATCATGATGGTAAGGAGCTTTAGATTGGAAGATAATTTTGATTCTATTCATAGAGCCATCATGATAGTGGACGTGTTGGTAATCATACTGCTAGAAGAAATTGGAACAGAAATGATGGTAAGGACTAGAGTCGTCATGACGGTAAGCTTGTTTCTACTTATCATTAAAGCATTTAATGCACAATAAAGGAAGAATTTATGGAGATGATATAAACGCTTAACATCTCAACCGAGGACACCTCGGATCTAATATTTTCTTACAATTAAAAGATATTCTCTTACATTCCTTGGTGCCATTACTTACAATTTATCTCTTGTATTTTTCATTTCTATCAATCAAGAGAAATAGAGTGTGTAGTGCTTAAGGGTTTATACTTGATAATATTTAGAGAGTGAAAACAGTACACTTGTGTAGTTACTGTATATATTTGTGATTAAAGTGACTTGTGTAGCTCTTAGAGCATTAAATTGTAAGATTAATAAAGTGTTATAAAAATCCTTAGTTAAAGTCAATTGTAGGTTCGTAAAGAGTAATAAGGAAGTTCGAACTTCACGTTATATTCGAGCTTAATTTCTCTATCCCTTTCTCTTTATTTTTTTGCAATTATTATTGGCCATTACATCTTGCTCATATTATTACTACTTGGATTGCACTTAGCATTAAAAATTGAAAAGAAATAAAAAATTGTCATAGTACTCAATTCACCTCCTCTCTTAAATATTAGCCTAATGTTCTTCATGATTACCATATGGGTTAAAAGGGACACTTTATTGAAAAGTATTGGAGGTTGAGGAACAAGATCCATGACATGATTGAGGCTAAGTTGATCCAACCCGACATTATAAAAGCTATCTACTACAAGCTAAATCATGAGGGGACTTCAAAAGGACTACCTACAACACCAAATTTTGAATGCCTATTGCTACCATCTAATAAGATTGCCTACCATATGAAGCAATTAAGGACATCATCAGAAAAGCGGTTTAGCAAGGTAAGTTAAAAAAAAATCAAAGATAAAGAAAACTCTTATGTCAACTTGAAATAAAAAGGGATGTTTTGAAGTCCTCCACTGCAAAGGCACTTTGAAGGTCAAATCCTTGCATAGTTTTGTAGTAACAATCATTTGAAATAAAAGTTATCTATATGACCACCTTTTATTTTAGAGTTGATTGAGCATTCTTTCTCTATTAGGGCATCCTAAGGACCTTTAAGATTAGGGCAAATAACGAAATCAAACGTTTCAAAAGATATCTCATTAATAAAAAAAAGTTTAGAATGAAAAAAGGCAAACTATATCCCATACACTTACCTTTAAAACACTTCGAGAGTTCAGTGACATCATGATAAGGATGTTTTAGACTAATTTCTTAGAGGAGGTTCATCTTGAACCTGATACGTAAATGAAAATGAAGTTAAGAATTCATTTGCAATATCCTAAACACAATTATCCTTCGTTAACCCTATTGAACCTATTTAGGAAGTATTTTCAAAATTAAACCCTGTCAAAAATCACCCTACCATGCGAAAAATTGGAGGTTAAGGATCAGTTTGAGGGTAATTATTACCTTATTTCATTTGAAACGAAGAAGTGCCTATATCTTAAATAGCATACATAAAACACTTTAAGCCATATGCCAAAATAATGGATTATCAATTTTTATCTTGAAAAAAGAAATTAAAAGATAAGGAAAAAAAGGAGAAAAAGAGGAAAAGAAAAGGGGCAAGAGGAAGAATAAGAAAATTTGAAAGAAAAAAAAAATGAAAAGTGTGATCAAACCCAAAACATAAATCCAAACACAATACACCTTAAAATTGGAAATAGCAGAGTAAACACCAAGACCCCCTGAAATCTACCCTTCTCGAAGATTTAGCTCAAAATCAAGCCCTACCCACAATTTCACTCTTTTGATTAAAGGAAATAATTCATCTTTGGTAAAAGTTACCTTTGAAACTAAGGCAAGCATAATTGTAGTTTTTCTTAAAAGGTTCTTGATTTGTAAACCCGAGTTGGATAAATGGACTCTTTCCAAAAGGCATGTACACTATTATTTGTTTGTTTAAACTAAGGATGAAAATACTTTATCACATTACAGTCCAAAAAAGACTTAAAAGATCAATAAAAATTGTATCACTTTGAACATAAACCATAATTTTTAGAATTGAAGTCAAGAGAGAGAAATTTAAGCCGAGAGTATAATGAAATCCTCTTAGACAAAACTTACTTTCAATGAGATATTTGTTCCCAAGTAGGAGGAAGTCTTCCCTAATGGCGTAAAATCACTTACCCTTAATTTAAAGTCATTTGCCCTTGGTAAAAAATGCAAAGACCCTTAAGAAAGAAAGAACGCTCTTAAACAAAGGTTACCTAGAAGATCAAGCTATTAGAAAAACCCATCACTGGCATGTAACTTTCTTAGATCCTGTGAGGAATCTAAGCTTATTAAAAAATCTCCCAAAAAAAAAAAGAAAAGAAAAATAAAAGAGAGAGAGAGAGAGAGAGAGAGGAAGAAGAAAAAGAAAGAGTTTGAGAATAAGAAAAGGGCATTTTTTTTTTCAAAATTTATAATAACCTTAAATGGCCAAGTGTCAAGAATCACCATTTCTTAAAAACTCATCTCCTCCCAAGTCAATCGGTTTCTTTAGTTCAAGTGTGTTTATGTAGTAATTAATTTTTCTTCCGTATGTCTATGTTAGGTTTCAACAGTCATCCCTTATAGTCAGAGTCATCCTCGTAGACATAATCGCCTTCATAATTAATGTCATCCAACTCCTTTAAAAAAAAAGCTTAGTCCCTAATGCCCATTCCTCCCTAGACGACTTTTCACCTCAAGACTTCAAATTATAAAAGTCTTCAAAAATGTTTTTAGTGTGCCTAGAAGCTCAATTATCGCTATGACTTATCGTGGCAAATCTAACTGAAATGGGTCCTCTAAAATATTAAAGAAAATTAGAGAGGAATGATCCACAAACGAACAAGAGTAACTGATGCGAAGTTACTTGGAGGATGTGACTCACTAATGAATACAATACAACTTGACACCTCACTTGATATAACGTATAAGTTGATGTCAAGATTTGCCCGCCACTAATCTTGAGCTACTCGGCAAGATTAGATAAGAATGTATGAAAAATGGATTTGGAGAGGGTTGTCTTGCAAAAATAAAATATTCAGTATTAAAATGTAGGTTCTATACAGCTTACAAGAGAAAAAGACTATTTATTGTAAGTCCTTAGGGTAGCATTACAAAAATAAAGAAATTACAAGAAAGTATATACAAAAAGAAGATTCCTAGTACATATGAAAAAGGGTAAAAAGGATAAAAGACCAAAAATGGAAAAGTAGTACAATGTCAGATGAGGTGAATAGGTGGTAGTGCAACATTGGCCCCGTACGAATATTCTCTTAGTACAGCAGGCGAGAGGGGTCAAAATGTTGCGGCAATAAAGGGCTAGGACGAAAGAGATGGTTTCATGCCGAGAGAGAACTATTCAACCGTTTAAGCAAGTGTCTCATCACTCGATAAGAACTTTTCGATAGCAGTTGATTGGATTACTTGATACAAGGTCCTTAACAAGGAAATGGTCGACATCATTATTATCAAGTATATAGATCAACGTATGGCAATTCGATGAGCTCAAGGAGTTCAGCCATATTCCTTTGGAGTAAACTTTCTCATCATTAATAGGTTGCTAAGAGAGAATTCGTTGGGTAGGATTAGAGTCCTCGAAGTTATGTACGAATAATGGGACCTGTTGATGGGTGATTCTTGTTTCGGTATACGAACACCTACAACATGAGAAAACAGTTATGGGAGGCGTCAGAGGGTGTTTTGGCGCGGCTACTCTGATGCCTAAGTTAGTTCCCTCATTATGTAGAGAGAGATATCAAGTAGTTATGGTGTTGAGAGAATGGAAAAGAGTCCCCTTACTTGGGTTCTTGATTGGTATTTATAGTAAGTTTATGGGGATTATCCTTGAACCAGGCTTAGAAATTGGACCTAGTAATATAAGCCTACATAACAATTATCCAAAAATGCTTATCAACACTTACTCTCCACTCTTTTTGGTGACAAAGTTGAAAAAGAGAGTATTTAAGGAAGTTGATTTGGTAGAGATTTCTAGAAAAATTTGTAATCCCAGCCTAAAAAGGCTAGAATGCTTAAAGAAGCAAAGGCTTGAAGAGATGAAAAGTGGGAGTAGTTGGAGTGCTTGAGGTAGCGAAGGCCTAAAGAGGCAAGAATGCCTAAAGAGACGAGTGCTTAAAAAGGTCAAAGTACCCGAAGAGACGAGAGCGCTTGAGGAGGCGAAAGCGCTTGAAGAGGCGAGTACTTAAAGAGGCGAGGGTGCTAGAAGAGACCGAAGTGCTTGGAGAGGTGAAGAGCCCCTAAAGAGATGAGAGCGCTTGAAGAGGTAGGAGCGCCTAAGGAGGTAGAGGCAAGTGCCTAAAGAGGCGAGGAGTGCTTGAGAAGGCAAGAGCGCCTAAGGAGGCAGAAGTGCTTAAAGAGGTAAACGTCTGAGGCCGAAGTGCCTGGAGAGGCGAAGAGCGCCTAAAGAGGCAAACGCCTGAGGCTGAAGCGCCTGGAGAGGCGAAGAGCCCCTAAAGAGGTAAGAGCACCTAAGGAGGCAAGAACGCTAAAGAAAGCAAAAGCACCTGAAGAGGCCGAAGTGCTTGGAGAGGTGAGGAGAGCATGAAAGTCACCCAAGTTGAGAATGACCTATGTTAAGTCATAAAATAGGCTAACTAGCCTTTGGTTCATTAAAGTATAAGACCTGGGAATTAGCGTTTTGTGATTTGCTCATCACCCGTAATATGTAAGGTTTAGAGCTATTCAAGAGTAGCCTGTTAGCACATTACGTTTGCATGGGCTTAAAGTGGAGGGGTTTCCTTATCCTCAATCTATTTTTGAGTTCTTGCAGTCATCCAAAAGGGAAGTTGAAATAAGCTTTCTAAGAATTAAATAAAGTGTGATGAATGAAAATAGATATAACTTGGTATAGGAACCAAGAATTAAACGTGAATATCGTCAATAGCCCTGTATGAAGCGCAACGTGAGATATACACCTGCATGATGGACACATGGACTATGAATGATTTAGCTTTCAAATAGGTATATTTACTTGTTCTCAATATCGGCTTCTTCAAATGCAATTCTTCCAAAATTGTTCGAACCCAAATCGTTGGCTTTGAATTAGTGATCAATGGCTGTGTGCATGTTGAACCTAGCCATTGAGAAGCTTAGATAAGTAGAAATAGGCCACGGAACAACTTAGGTTGACATGCGTAGTTGAATAGCTTGGGTTCAACTTATAGCTCGGAGTTTAACCATGGCAACTTATAGCTCGGAGCAAGTTGCTATAAGCACGATGGTTGCACTGCAAGCCCAATGTCGGAATTCAATTTTCCACGAAATTCCAACACGGATCAGATTTTAGATTTATTGATTAGGTGCCGTAACCTTGATCCACAATGGTTGTAGTTAGTTGCCTAAAGGAACTTCTGCTGTAATAGATGAATGACTTGGCAGACATAAAAGAAGATATCTCGGAACAGTGGATGGAAATACATGGCCAAAGTTTCTCGACCATAGAATGCCGTGTGAGAGCTCGGCACAGTGGATGGAAATACATAGCCAGAGTTTCTCGACCGTAGAATGCCGTGTAAGAGCTCGGCACAGTAGATGGAAATAAATGGCTAAAGTTTCTCGACCATGGAATGCTGTGTGAGAGCTCGGCATAGTGGATAGAAATACATGGCCAAAGTTTCTTGACCATGAAAATTGCTATGAAGTCGGCAAGGATGAGCTTGGCAAAGTTTCTCGGCCATAAACTGCCGTATGCTTGACAACTAGGAAACTTGATTCGGCAAAGATGTTTGGGAGGCTTCTCGTCAATTCGACATTGGGTGGCATGGATGTACTGCGGAAATTCAACTAGTCGGCCCTTTAGGCTTGCCCTTAGTTGCCAGCAAGATCATTTGCACAGTACTTACCCGGCAAGGAATTTGGCCATGCCGTGAAGAAGTGCTCTTGAGTTGCTCGGCCTGAAACTTTTTGGCTGAAGTTCACGCGTGTTCGTCACTCAGAATTGCTCGGCCTAAAACTTCTTGGCTGAAGCTCACGGTTGTTCGTCACTCGGAGTTGCTCGGCCTGAAACTTCTCGGTTGAAGCTCACAACTTTTCGTTACTCAAAGTTAATTAGCTTGAAACTTCTCGACTGAAGCTCATGACTTTTCATCATTCGAAGTTGCTCGACCTGAAACTTCTCAGCTAAAGCTCATAGCTGTTCATCACTCGGAGTTGCTTGGTCTGAAACTTCTCAGTTGAAGCTCACAGCTATTCATCATTCAGAGAGTAGTGCTCGACACGCTGATAGTATAACAAATTGTAGCTTTGACTAGCTGGTGCGATAGTTTAGATTTCAAGCTTAGGGGGGTGTCTTAAGTCTCTTTCCTTGTTCGGATTAAAGTATAGTTCGGCAACTTGATTTAGTTGAGTCGTTGATTGGCTTTTACTAATCTTCATTAGAATTTCTTGGCGACTCAATAAGGAAGTTGGTTTCATTCAGAACTTACTCTTAGCTCCAATTGCTGGTCGGCACTGGAGATTCCGGCTTGGATATACTCGGTACAATTCGACCTTCATACTTTGGATGAACCACTCAGCTAAATGTGCTCGACATAAATTGTTCTTAGCATTTGGCTATGAAAGCAGCAGTTATGAATATTGATTGATATCCACAGTTTGAATATTGACCAAAGTTTCAAAAAACATCCACTTGTGGCCATTAAAGTATATATAAACCGCTGGGCAAACCAAAAATAAAAAATGGCAGTTAGGTAAGGCAGTTTTTTTTTATCTTAAAACTATAAGTTTTTCCAAAGTGTACTGCCATGGCAGTTATCTAAAGTGGTTTTTCTCCTTTCATGATGCAATTAAATCTTAGAAAATGTTGAAAGGGGGAAAAAATCTGTCTTTTGTGGAAGTCTTTACATACTTTTGGAAGTAGGAATCATAAAGAATCATAAGGCTATAAATTTCTTGGGCATATTAGGATGAAAAGATCATAAACAAACCATAACAATGGTTGTTAAAATGTAGTCCACATACATGGTCTCGATGATGATAGATCATCTTTATCTTGTCATCCCAGAACCGCAATTTCCAAAAGTCATACACCTTTTGAAAATGGACTATATCCAAAATCCCATACTGGTCTTGAACAAAAGACTCTTCTATATGAAAGATGGATGTGGATTTCGAAAGAAAACCAAAGGACAAGAAATGTCACTTGAGAATTATGATAAGAATCATCTCAATTCCCACAGATGGCACCAATTGTTGATGGGTGATTCTCGTTCCGGTATACGAAACCTACAACATGAGAAAGCGACTATGAGGGATGCCGAAGGGTGCTCCAGCGTAGCCACTCCGATACCTAAGTTAGTTCCCTTGTTATGTAGAGAGAGATATCAAGTAGTTATGGTATTGAGAGAATGGAAGAGAATCCCCTTACTTGAAGTCTTGGCTGGTATTTATAATAAGTTTATGGGGATTGTCCTTGGACCGAGTCATTAAATCGAGCTTAGATTTGGGCCTAGTAATATAAGCCTACATAACAATTATCCAAAAATGCCCATCAACAAGACCATTGGTTGGCAGTTCATCAATTTTTCTCTTTGATATTGTCTCTATAGATTGCTTGCTCTTTAGAGTGCTATTCATGGACCTTAAATTTTTAGGATCGTTTACTCATTGGAGTGCTATCCTATTTTCGATCGCTTACTCATGGGAACACTATTCAATTTTTAAATCGCTTGCTCGTTAGAGCATTGTCTTATTCTCGAATCACTTATTCCTAAAAGCGTTGTCTTATCTTTGAATCTTTTGCTCATTAGAGTGATGTCCTATCTCTAGATCACTTGCTCGTTTGAGTGTTGTCTTATCTCTAGATCGCTTGCTCATTGGACTACTATCATGATATAAAACCTTTGAATCATATGCTCTCAGAGCGCTATCTTGATTTAAACTTTCAAATTACATGCTCTCAAAGTGCCTATCTTAATTTAATACCTCAGGATTGCATGCTCTTTGAGTGCTATCATGATTCATATCTTCGAATCACTTGCTCTCAAAGAGCTATCATGATATAAGACCTTTGGATCACATGCTCTCGAAGCACTGTCCTAATCTAAACCTTTGGATCACATGCTCTTACAATGCTATTATGATATAAAGACCTTCAAATCGCGTGCTCTTAGAGCATTATCTTAATTTAAAACCTTAGATCACATGCTCTCAGAGTGTTATCCCAATATAAAGACTTTTGAATCGCATGCTATCAAAGCACTATCCTAATATAAAACATTTAGATCACATGCTCTTGAAGCATTATCCTGATATAAAACCTTCAAATTGCATGCTCATAGATTGAAATAACAATATTGATAAAAATAACATAAGTCATAATAGAAGCTAATGTTCAATAACGATTTACTAAGAGAAATTAAAATAACAACATAATGAAAGAAGAGTCAATGTCACAATTTACACTTTAATTGTGCTACTTTTTACATTTATACACCTGGAGTTTCAATTTATCTAATTATACATTCAATTAAAGATTTATTGGTCACCATCTATACCTTAGTTAACTTCAATTCACATTGTTCATTCAGTCAATGAAATCGGCTAATGAGGCTGGTTGCCCATAGCCTTAAGGGAGTCACATGACCTCTTATAAGAGACAGTCGACTACCCCTACAAAATGGTGTTTCATAATCTACTTTAAAAATGTGGGTCAGAAGACCCATCGGTGGTCGTAGATGACTGCCAATGGCCCTAGGAGCATCTTGTAACCTACCTAAGGTTGTAGGCAGCCACCGCATTATCTAACCATATTGAATTGACTAATAATATAAATTGAAGTTAACATAAGTGTAGACGATAGTAACTAAATATTCAATCTGCTATATACTTAGATAAGTCGAAACTTTAGGTATATAATTATAAACAAAGTTAAGGTGAATACCATAGCATTACCCCATAAAAGAAAGAAAACAAGAAAAATAGAGAAACCTCCGTTATTTTATCCTACCAACTTTACTCTAAAGGGGCTCTTTTTGCAAATCTAAGCCTAGATGTTTATTTATAAGGATTAGACCTAGATTTACAAAAAAAAAAAAAAAAACTTGTCAAAAATAGAGGATTCATAAATTATAGAACCACTACGTCTTAAGATCATGGCCATAAAGTAAGGGCGTGATCTTGTACTTTGTCTTAAATCTTTAAATTAATGGAAATTAATTATGAGAGGTCCATTGTTAAAGATCATGACTGTGGTCTTCAACCATGGTCTTCTCTATACTTCATTCCTTACTTGAAATTCTTCTACTTTAATTCCTTGATTAATACTTTTCTTCAATTGAGTTTCAAAACTTAATAGAATTCTTAAAAACTTCCTTAGATGCTCTAAAAATCCCTAAAAATAAAATTTAAACGAATTAAGCTCCGAATTGATATAAAATTAACTTACTTAATATATAAAATTGTACAATATCATCCTAAAATATGTATGCTAACTGAGTATTATCAAATTTCCCATACTTACTCCTTAAGCAAAATAATGAAAATATCAAAGTAAAAAACATCTTAAAGACAAGATGATAAAAAATTTCTTTAGAAAAGTTCACCTTTGAATTAAGAAGCTTTGCTTTCTCTGAAATTACCCTTCCTCCTTGACTTGGTAATGCCCTTAGAACACTTAAACAATAACACTTTAAGAAATACTAAACTTTAATAATCAATTCTGATAGTTCAAATTTAGTCTCATCACTTAAACAAAAATTAATCTAGAGATTAAAATAAACATTAATAGGTTAAGACAAAGTTATAGAAATTTCACTATTCTAACTCAAGGAGAGAGGAATCTTCCTTAAACTAGTTTTATTGTGAAAACTTAAACTAGATGCATGTTACATCAACTCATCCTCTGATCATTTCTCTACTTCTTTTAATTTTCAGTAAGAGACTTTATAGTTCAAATTAATTCCTTTATCGAAGCTTATTGGCATTGCAAAAGAACCTCACACTTCTAACAAATCAAGGCCAATCCTTACTAATTTAGCCATTTTATCTTTATTATTGTCAGTTGGAAAGCACTTTACTCTTCTAAGGAACTAAGGTCGATTCTTAACAATTTTTAATTTAATTTTCCTTTCACAATTGGCACTAGGAAGGAATCATGCTCTTTTAAGGGACCATGATTGATCTTTACCAATTTTTAGCAATTCTTTTCTTATTTTATTTATACCTCCAATTACTTTGATTTTTCAAAAGACCTTTTAAAGGACAAATCTCATTTGTTCATCTAATTAAAAAAAATGTTGAAAAAAAGAGATAGATAACCATCCTCCAAAATTAAACCTAAAAATAAAAATAACCAGTCCATACTTGTCTTAATTTCGAATTTAAGTCTAAGCTTAGCCAATAGAAAATCTTGAATCATGGGGATTTAATTATTCAAATCTAGCAAAGTAGGCTAAGGTCATAGTAGATTGTAGGGAAATTTGAAAAAAAAAAATTGCTTGCTTATATAAGGTTGTAAATTTCTAAGGTTTTTATTTCAAAAACTCAAAAGCTTATGTGTTTAGTATTTCAATCAATTCATACTCATAAACATGTATATCTTATCTTTTCCCTCCATACTTAAGTTGTATATTATCTTCAATATACATTATGATAGCAATACGAAAATAAAATGGAAGAAAAAAAAATTGAGACTTCCCCAATTTTTAGCATTAATCTTAAAAAATTTTTAAATCCATAATTCGGAATTCCATTTGATCCACTTACGTTTGAAGTTTCCTTTATATTAACTAAAAAGAACTAACTATAAAACAAAAGAGAAGTCAACTAAACAAAACAAGGCTAAATAATAATAAGACCATTAATTTGAGTACCATAGTTAGCCCTGCAAAATTTAACAAATAGTGAAAAGTTAAATAGCCACCAGAAGGAAAGCAATAGTAAATAGCTAATAAATTATAGTCATCTAAATAAATAGGAAAATTAAATAGTCTTTCAAGAAACTGAAAAGTAAAAAGAAATCAATTGTCATCTTCTTGTATGTCCTCACTCTCTTCTTCAACTATCTCCTCCTTTGTCCATTCATCGGAGTTTAGAGGTGGTAATAATGGTGATGGTGATGCTCAGATGCCATGTTAAGCTAGGAGTGCATTAACCATAGCCTTAGTACACTAGAGTTGGTGTTACGAAGTATTCTACCTCTTCAACAATTTTTGAACTATCCTTTTGATCTTTCCTATTACTGAAGAGGATTTAAGCTACTGTTAGGATGAAGATGATGTTTCTTCCTCAAATGGCCTAAGTAATTCGTCTTATGGTAGTAAGGGGAGCTTCATAGCTTTAATTAATTCAAAGTTGATTAAAGAAGAGGGCTCACAAACCTGTATACGTGGAAGATCATGAAAATAGGCATGTTTTTCACAAGCCTTATAATGAAGGGACTTGCAAAAATATATCCTTCAATAGCATGGCTCTTAAAAAAGAAAGCTATACAAATGCCCAAGTTTATTGGGTGTTACTCCACTATGCTGTATAAGTATAAAATATTCGATTCATTTACTACCCCATTACTTTACCTCCTTCTCGTAATGCTCCTAAACAATACATAGTAAATGAGCCTAAAAGTGGGATCTCTCGGCTTGGAAGCCTTCAACTTCCTTAGATCATATACACCTCCAGAACTTAACCTTACCCACACCTAAGCATCGCTTACATCCCTAGGTAGCTAATAGGGTAGATCACGATACTCTTTCATTGTGTAAAATCTTCAAAATATATCCCCAAAGCAACTAGTATCTTGTTAAAAGGCATGGTCACACTCTATTTAGTCGGTCGCCAGTGTAAAAGTACTAAAGACTTCTAAGATAAGCTCCTTATAGTTTGACTCATTAATGTTTAACAATTGATCCCATCCACTGAACTCCAAGTATTCCCTAACTTAAGTATCATAACCCGCTTAAGCTAATGCCTTGTAAACCTTACAATTTTCCTAGATCAGGGGCTAGAAGTTAATAAGATATCCTAAAAGATACCCTTAGTATTGGTAAGATAACTAACCTTGAACTTAAGAGACTACATTTAAAAACCCTAATGTAAGCTTCTAAAACCCTAAATGGTAGCTCCGACATTAGCTTGACCCCTACACTCAAAGTCATAAAATCCTATAAATAAATGCCAATAACTAATATTAATTCCAAGGTCAACCTAATCTAACGAAACCAACCCTAAAGGGAAAGAGACTAATAGTCAAAACCTATGAGAGCATCTTGAAATCGATATATGGTAAACTAAGTCTAAAAATGAATTCAAAATCCTTAAATGAACCTTCGACCCTTAAAACCCTAATATGTGCGAATCCTTGAAATGATTGTAAAACCCTAATCTAGTATCAACAATCCTACTCTAACTATTATACTCTAATTAAACAATAAAACTATTCACTAATTGGAGATTAATCACTTAATTGCCCTAAAACCCTAATCTACCCTCTAAAACATACTTGAACAGTAAAATTGTCCCAATTCCTTAAACTAATTAGATAAGATGACCCAATGGGCTTAACCAACTTAATTTAACACATTAAGCCCTAATTTGCACCTTATTAGTGTCAAATGTATCAGTAATTAAGATTAAGAAATTAAATTACACCTTAATTTGCTAATCAAGTTTTAAATCATAATTAACTACAAGTCAAGAGCAATTAATCATATGAAACCAAAGTAATTATATGAAAATACCTTCTTAATAATGCCAACGTTATACTTAGGGAGACAACATGAACCCCATAAACTTTTGAATTTAAACTTAGAGTCTGATATAGAAGTAATAGGCAATCCCTAAAACCGCTCAAGATATAATAATAAAATTCTTAAATAAAACGATCGAACCCTAAATAATAAGTCAAAAAACCTTAAAAAGAGTGAAACCTTAAAACCCTAATCATACGCATAAAACCTTAAAAACCCTAATACGTATGAAACCTTAGAACAATTAAAAAACATAATAGACTAACTAAAACCCTAATTGGGAGTCTAAAACCCTAATACAACTAATAAACCTTAAGTATATCTCTAAATTATTCTCTAATTGCAAATAATTTCTTTAATTGCTCGAAAACCCTAAATTGTCAATCTCGTATGCAGTCTGAAAGCCTTAATCAATCTCAAATACTAAAAGACCATTACAAACGAAGTAATAGAGGTCAATGAACTTAATTAAAGTGATAAAATATGGCAAACCTTAATTATATTCTAATTAGGCCTAAATTATTTAATTAAGTATAATTGTAATTAATTAGTTTAATTATCCTTTAATTCATCTACCAACCCTAGTCTTCTTAATTAAGAAATGAATAAGATCAATTAAGGAGATAAGATAAAAAGGCTAATTAGACAATTAGGATATTTTAGAGATAAACACTTACCAAATCAAGTAAAGGGTCAAGGAGCACGCGGTCTCCCCTTAATCTTTGTAATCTTTTAATCAATTAAAGGAATATTTTGTCCCCCATATCCCACATTCTTGATCTACAATTTCACCCTCTTCAAAACCCTCATTTGATTTCACTTTTCACTCTTAGAAAACCTTAAGAAACACTCTCTAGAAAAACAAAAGGAGTTGTCGGATGCTCTTGTGTACCTCAACGCTTTTTAACATTACTACCACCACACACCAACAAATCACAAATGGTCACCACCATTTGAACCACCACATTCCCTAGTTTCTTTCCGATAAACACTTACTTCCAAAGGAGCACATTTCAACTTCATTTTTGAGTGAAAAAATTGGAATTTGTGCAAAGTAGTCTAAGGTAAAACTCATCCAACTTAAGTTTTCTATTTACATTAGTTATACCTATTATACCTTGAAAGTTTATGATTAAAAACACTAGTTAAACATGTTATAATCATGCATATGTCATTTTAGAGCCATATAATTATATATTCATTCATGTACTTAACTAGTTTACTACTTACATTTTAGAAGTGTAGGAGTTAGTTTTATGTAGATAACTTAAAAAAGAGTTAAGAAAACTCCATGAAATCCTAAGTATCATGCATGCTGCCCCCTTTAACCAAATCTTAAACTTTCGTAAAAATGGACCAAACTTAAGGCCTTTAGTAGACTTAGACCCAAATTAATAAGTGAAGTTGGGCTTCAGGCTCTATAATACAAGATAAGCCCAAAAGCCTTCAAAAGAACAAAAAAATAGAGTCCAATGACTTAGTGACTAGATCTGATCCCTAAATTAAAAGGGTCATAAAATAAAATATAAAAGGTCTATTAAGTCCAAGAGCCCATTAAAGCCATCCCTTATAGGCCCTTTAGTAAGCTCAAGCCTTAAATTAGTAAAGAGGGCCCACAAGAGTAACATTAAGGCTTAAATTAAAAGCTATAGAATTTGGGTAGAAACTTTAACTTAAAATACATAAATAAAGGCATAAAAGATCAAGTGTAAAGCTTAACACCTAAAATGAAGCCTAAAGCCCAAAACTAGGTGCAAACCCTAAAGTAGTTAAACAAACTTTATTAATTAACGAACTTGTTTGACTCAATGTTTCGCCTCGAAACAATGGAGTTATAATAGTCCTGCCGTATAAACTAACATATAATAGTAATTAACCTTATAACCGCTATCGTAGATACAATTTACACAAATTGTCTATAATTCCTTACTTTGAAGTAAATAACTCATTCAAGATTAATGATAAAATTTACATATAGAAACAAAAACCTTAAGTCATATTTACATAGATATACCTCTATTGTCTTATGATCCTATGAAATATTTACACACCATAATAGTCTGGTAAGTAAAATATTACATAACCATCTCAATTGATTATCCTGTTTAATCTTCACTCCCCTAAGGCACTTCAAAAAGAAACTAACATCTGGATAGTTATAGCATGGCATTTCAGTCAATACTTGCAAGAAAATCTATAAAGATATGAGCAATTGACAGCTTAGTAAGTTAAGACGAAGACTTAAAAATGCATGTCAAACATAAACAAGGTATTCAAACAATTATTAAATGCAATGTAACACACAAATGCCATCATATTATGTGGTTTGGTCCATTGTGAAATCAAATAAATTTTACCTACTCTAGTTTGGGTTAAGGAGTTTCAACGATTATGCAATTGCTTACAACCAAACTCAAGGTTGTGCAATGAAGGCACCGCTCCCTCCATAACTATCCTTTGAACCATTGTCTTCATCCTTATCATGATCTTTTCTCTTGTCACTTAGTTCCATTAAGGATAAAGAAGGGATCATTATGCTATTCAATACTATCCCTTTCGAAGGTGTCGGTATTTAGTTTAATAAATTTGCCTTAAAAGGTTGTAATGCATGTCTAATTAAGGTATTAGGTCAAATATGGTTAAATTTGGTTTATGGTGATTAAACATTTCACTCTACATCATTTACAACAAACCATCACAGCAAAACAACAATATACAATCAAAAGGTCAACGAGACTTAAGCATGCTCACAAACATCTACCTACAAGTACAAACAATACAATCCTAAGCTTCTAAATACTTTAATATAATACTCCAAAATACAACGATATATTGAACCTAACTTGCCTAAGATCCTTAACTTGCTCACTTAACTTGCCATAAGGTCCACCCATCTCTGCTTATTCTATAATATAAATACTTTTTTAATATTTATATCCTTATGACATATAGGCTTTAAATTATAATTTTTACTTAATTATTTAAGTTATATATATTACTTATTATCGATCTATTCTAAACTAGTTTCTTATTCGGTTCCTAAATTAGTTTTCGATTTAAGTTCTAATTCAATTTCTAATTACGGGTTTAATATGTAAACCTTAAGAGCTCTTACCGAACCAATATGTGAAATTCATTTTATTATACTTAGGTATTCTAAATCTCTTATTTAGCTCCTAATTAATATTTTGGTCGGTACGATATACCCTACTCTTAATTTAACTACCGAATTTACTCTCGATGTGAAAATAACATACATTTTTCACATAATTTTGTAAATTTAAGTTTTAAATCAGATTTTTAATATATTCCTAATATTATAATATTATTAATTTTTAACTAATATTTTCTAGTCATTTAATTTCCTATTTCACATATTACTCATTTACACATAATTACTACATATTACATATAATACTTACATCTAACACCTCAAACATCACAAATATCATCTTACATCAGCAAATCACATCCCAAGATACCTAATCTCATGCTAAATCAGTATTTACACCAAATTAACTCTAAATCACAAAATTATCTTAAAATATACCCTTTTATCTATAATTTTAAGGCCTAAAAATTAAGTAAAATTTTAGAAAATTAATTTTTAGAAAATCTCTTCATAACATTGTCATAAATATTATAAATAGTCTATACAAAAATTTTGAAGTAAAAACTACATCTTTATAGTTATTTAATTCTAAATCGAAAGCTAGCTCTAGTTTAGGGATTTCTTAAGCATTGTATATCCCAAGACCTAATTTATCAATTTGACATTTTTCCCTAATTCTATATATATAAATAATTCAAAATACTAAACTTCGTAATTTTCTAAATATATTTGATATTTTTATTAAATTAAACAAAATCAAAATGAAGATTAGACTAACTCGTTTGATCAACTTCCAACCACTAGAGGTGGCTCTAAGGTTGTCAGCAACCCTAGGCGGTGGCTCTAGGGTCAAATGGTGGTGACCATTTGATTTCAGGTGCTTATTGGATGTTTGTTCCCTTTACAAGTCCTAATTATACATTAATTTTGCTAATTTTTCTAAAAGTACTCTTTTTTCTCTTCTCTTCTCTCTTCTCCATAATTTTTTTCTAGCTTCATAACTGACCAAAATAAGCTTTGAAGAGGTTGTTCTGTGTTTATAGTAAGGTTTAAGGTTATCTTTTGATTTCTCAATTACCAAGTGTCCTTGTCTTCCTCTTTTTTCATTTTCTAGTTGGGATATTCTCATTGGTTAATTTTCCCTTCTTAATCTTGGCATGCCATGCCCCATTTATGGACAATTCGACATTTTTTTTTCATATTTTTCTTGATTATTTATTATTTATTATTATTTTAGCATATTTTAGGTATTTTAAGTAATTTTGGGTATTTTTTACCTATACATAAATAGATATATGATACAAATAAATACTCCTAAATATTATTTATTTTATTTTATGATTTTTACTATGTATATAATTTATCTATATTGATTTGTTAATTATCGAAACTCATTTTAGACGTTTCCGATAAATAACAAGTAATATATATATTTAATATTATAATATTTAATTATTTTTTTATTTATTTTCCTAAATTTAAATTCACATAATCAATTTTACTAATATTTATAACTTTATCGTAAAATTTGAGCTTGATCGGATAACTTACCTAATCATCCTAAATTTTATGTATTAACTTCAATCACCTGATTACGGGGTTTATGCCTAAACTGAATTTTCACAAGTCCAAAAACCTAATAAGGACCTCACCAAATGAAAAAACAATAAAAAACAATGAAAATTGACTATAAGAATGCAAAATTCTGACTTAAAATAAGAAAGTTATGACCAAATGCGAAATAAGAGGAAATTGAGAAATTATAGCGAGGCTAATGAATAGATTAAGTTTAAGATGGGTTTTATTTACTTTAATTACCTCACTCAGGCGATTTGAGATACCAAATTTGAGACTAGCAAGGATTATTGGGAATACTAGACTTCAAGACTAAGTGAGTACATTACTCCCAATTTTACTTTGTTATGTGCTTATAGTTAGTATACAATCTAATTATATCTGATAATTGAACTTATTGCATATTGGGGTATATAGGAACCTATATGTGCTTACTTTGGTTGACTCTTGCTTCCAAAATAACCTAAGATATTTTGAACACCCTTGTTTGCTGTATTATAACTCAGGGTATTGGAGTGTCTGAAATATATTTGCTTGGTCACCCTATGAAGCCAGATTAATAAATATTCAGCCTTTAATTAAACTGGACATGTATTGCATCCTATTACATAAGTTACAAGGCATCAGTACTACGTAGTAGAGAGGAAGATTATGCATAAATGAATTCATATTGATATTATATGTTGTGATTGTTTATGGTACGACATATTCGTGTGACACGTGACATGTTCTTGTCTCAACCTTTAAGATCTATTTGGCTCTAGGGAATATCACCTTTTGCTTGAGGTCAAGCCATGTTTAATGCTGAGGGTGCTTATATTGCGAAGAGAACTCATATTGAATGTGGATACCCAGGTCTTGATGTGTTTAAGTACTTCCCAACTCGAGCAACAATGAGCATAAAACCATGTTGTATGCAATTATCAGCCGATTGCAGAAGGGGTGAGCCAATGCACATAATGTAATAGCGTTTAATTTACAGAATGACTTATTTGAGATTTTGACAGGAAGTCGAATGATAAGGATTGGCCTAAAGGGAGGAGGGAGGATGCATATAGTTGATTTTAAAAATTGTACGTGCATGTGTTAGAAGTGGCAAATATGTAGGATCACTTGCTGTCATGCATGTGCAATGGTAAAGATGAGAATTGACAATAAAATAGTGATAGCCTCGTAATATAAGTGGCACATTAGATGGAGTACTACCATTCCTACTTCTATCTAATCGATGATGAGGTGAGCTAGCCAAAAGTGAGTTTTCCATATCTCCACCCAAATGTGAACCTACTATGTAAAAGGATAAGCCCAAGCAAAAGCAATATCACATGGAAATAGATGTTAGTGAGTAGGTTAAAAGAACCAGATGTAACACTTGTTGGAGAGAAGAACACAATAGGAGGAAATTCCATAAGATTAATAGGGCCAGTAGACCCTACAGACATATATAGTAATATTATTACGTTTCATGCTTATATTTTAACGCATATACATTGTTCTGATTATTGACCATGTTTGTAACTTACAGGGTATACGAAGCCCAGACTTATCAACCTACACATACTTAGAAGGCAAGCTGACCATCTCTAGCAAGCCATTTAGGAGGGGTAGGTGAGTAATAATATTCTCACATGTTACTATTGGTCAATATACATTGTATTACTTACACATGCACATGCTCATGCTCATAAGAGGTTGCCCATGTACTATGAGTATGGCGGAGCAAGATGTCTTTGCGTAAGGACAAGTAGGATATCTCGATACATCTTTAGGTGGAACCTTATGTACGGAAGGTAAAATTCTAGGAAGTAGTATATCTTTCTTTCATCATGATAGATTGACACCTGATCACGACCTTAGTGAAGACATAAAGGCTGGAGACATACACCTTTCACCTACCCATCGGAGAGATTATTATCAGACTGTAGGATATGAAGGTACAGTTTGGGCTTTTAATAAAAAGATTGGTAGTGGCAGAGGACGAAGCCAAATGACAATCAAACTTGAGCAAATGTAGGTGAGAGGTTACTGGGAGTGAGGCTTATTAGGATAAGAGGAGCCAGTGTATCACTTACTTAGCTACAAGAGCATTTCAAGGTACTTCCCCACGATAGGGATGATGATACAGTCTGGCAGTATGCGCGTGCCTACATTTTAAGCTTGATGAGGGGATTTATCTTTATGGATAAATCATCTAGCTTGATCTATTTGATGTTTCTACCATTATTGGAGGACTTCTTGGTTGCAAGGCAATTCAGCTAGGGTTCTGCATACTTGGCTTGGCTATATAGATAACTATACTTGGCTTACAATCAAACATACATGAGATCACAGGGGCTGCCATTCACCTGCAAGTGTGGGCTTAGGCTTTCGGTGTAAATACCCCTCTCTAATACGTAGTTGCACAATGATCATACATTTGATATTGAATATACCCATCTTTCGTGAGCTAAGTGTGCTTACTTTTATCTTCTTACTCTTATCTTAACCCCTTAAATGAGGCTACGTGGTAAGTGACCTCATCAAGCTGCGCATGCATCATATTAGGTTAACTTTGTGAGTCTACGGAGTTTCTTTGGTACATCATATTTTTGGAATCATTTGTAGTTTTGCTTGTTTGTCTTGTTTACTTGTTCCAATTTTTACATTTTATCACCCTTCATTTCAAGCTTTTTGCAAGCTTGGACTTACCCTGATATTGTCACCCTTGTCTACTCTCAGCATGGCATATTAGTTGTTGTAGCTATTGCTCAAATTCTGCATGGCTAGGTGGCCTATTTGGATGGCAGGGGTCCCACTCATTATTTCCACATCGTTGAGTAATGTTTCCTTAATTGTGTTGTTTAACAATTTGGTAGGTACCAGTATTCACCACATGATGTGGACATTAATGATTAGCTCCACTAAATGGACTTTTATAATAGGACCAACGTAGATTGGATCTATACCCATTATACCTACATTCAAGTGTGGCGACATAGGCATGGTTACATAATGTAGATCCAAAATTCTAGTGCAGTCAACCTTAGTTACTGGCTGTAGTACCTGCAAATCACCTGTTATTATATCACATACCAAGGAGCTGTCATAGGCTATCTAGTAAGTGCTTGACTAATTGTGACATCCATTATATACTTGTACCTATCTCATATTATGTATATTAATACCTCTATGTCTATTTATTTTAGGTGGACTCGCTTCGGGATATGCGATTGGCATCAAACTATTTGACCGCCCTTAACATTGCAAATGAAGCACTACAGTTTGTCAAGTAGTACAACAACCTTATAATTTACCCAAAGCATGAAGGAGAGCAATAGCACTACCCTAGCAATCACGATAGGGATCAGAGAACACCTACAGTAGAGGCTATGTCGCTGCCTCTTGCACCACCTAAAGGCAGAGTTAGAGTTCGAAAGGGTAAAACTCGACCTAAGTGTAGCCATGGTGGCCTTAATCAAGAATGGATGTACCATCATATGGACGACATTCAATAAACTTACAACTCATTAGCTTTGAGTATGGTACATGCCCCGAATCTAGAGTTGCTTCCAATTCATGGGTTGGATTAAGCTTTTACATGACTCTTGAGTCCCATTATTAGATAAAACTCCCTACTCCACCAGCTCTTTTGAGGCGGCGTTTAAGCCATTTACAATCCTCCATGAGCGAGGACATCACTTAGGTAGAGCTAGCTTCTCCTACCAGCTTAATGCCTCTCTTTGATTTTGAGGAGATACCACCCTAGCCTTTATAGTCACCAGATTGCCAAAGTCGTTCTCTTATGTCTCAGGCCATCAAAACTTTCACTCGTTATAGGAGACAATAGATGGATATTCTATTTATCATAGTCAATTGTATTGATATGAACAAAATACTATTCTATACATATACTTTAGTTTGAATATAAGTTTAGCTTTTGTTGAATATTAGAATGTATTGCAGACTTTTCATATCAATGAAAAATATTGCATTATTTTTTACTTTGTTTGTCTTTTATGTAAAGTGGATGTTTATCTTCTATGCTAAGTTTTGTTTTTGTGCTTTTTAACAACTAGAGTTGGTGTATCGAATGGGAGAGTTTAATTGTTTGTAGCTTAGGTTTATATTTATAGGAAACAATGTATTTCGAATTTAACTTAGTTATTTTGTATGATCTACATACGTTAATAAAAGAAGGCGCATGCATGTATCCTGATGAAGGTATAAGTAATACGTGGCCTTCAATATATGCGAATTATAATAAAGGCACATATAATGCATAGGCCTTCTTTGTCTATAAGTTTTGAAATTTCTTACAATAGAGATGCAAGTATGGAATTCATATGCCCCTTTACTATGCCATTTTTACATTATTTACTGTCGTAAGCCCCTTTTCATATTATTTTTTTGACAATGTCTCATATTCGTATAAAACTTAAATGTGATGGCCATTTCCAAGTTGTTTTGTATTTTGCATATGTTTTCTATACTATTTTCACATTAGTTATTTTTAGGGGCCGTATTATTTTTTATATGAAAGTCTACATTCATAAAAAACTTGAATGCAACGATCATTTTCTGGCTTGTTCGTTCGTATACATTGAAATTTTTCAACAATACTATCTTTATTTTTTATAAGACCATTTTAACTTTTTACTTGTCTCTTAATTTATATTTATCTAAATCTCAATTATTAAATAAATTTTAAAATAGTGTGAATGAAATGTTGATTAAAAATAAAAATGTATCTGTTGATTTTCCTTATGCACTAGGTTGGCCCATGAAAGGGAAAAAAAAAAAAAAATCTTCTTCCTACAACAGACGAAAGCGCACTCCGAAGATTTGCTCGAGCGCGAGAAAGACCTCGAAACCGTCATAGACAGAGAGAGAAAGCCAAAAAGAAATATGTATTAATAATGAACTCACTCAGTCCCCATTCCTGAACTCATCCATAGATACACATCTACACGCATATACGTGTACAATCACACATACATACACGTGATGAGTGACGACTGAGCGAGAGAGAGAGAGAGTGATTTGTTGGAGGTAGAAAACGAAGAAGAAGAAGAAAAAGAAGCAGAAGCAGCAGCAGCAAATCTGGGGAGTGGAAGCTCTCGATTTCGGCGCTGTTCTCTCTGCGCAGATTTCATCTTGTGTTTGATTAGGAATCCATCATCATCGTCATCGTTATCCATGGACACGGATACGGATATGGATATGGATATGGACATGGATATGGACATTGATGTTCCTCCTGAACCTAAAATCGTCCTCACTTCTCGCGATCGAATTCTCGCGGTATTTAACCAATCACTCTTCAGTTTCGCTCACTTTTCACTATTTTTTCTTAATTTAATTTAATTCAATCTGTCATCGGTACTTATGAAATTTCAGTTTATTTAATTTATGTTTGTTTAATTGCTGGTGAAATAGACCACGTTTTATTTATTTATTGTTTTGTGAAAAACTGAGAAGTGAGATTATTGTTGTGGTTCTAAAATTTTAGGGTTAATATGTGCAAATAGTGGAACGCCTTTAGTATGATATGATAGGCGTAGTAAAATGACGTTTAAGGTGAGTGAATAAGGAGGTTTGTTAAATTCTTTTGACGGAGAGATGCGGACAGGATAAGTTGGGCTACTGTCCGGCCTGGCATGCAGTCTTTAGGTGGTATAGGGAAGAACCGTGCGGTTATGTCATGTTGGATATTGATGAATTTCATCTAGCTGAACTGGTTCCAGTTCAGCTTCCTTAAGCAAGATCATGAAATTTGGAGCTGTTGTATTATTGTGGCTTTTATGCGAGTCCAGTTTTGTTATCTAATCTTATTGGTACAAAATGTTAGAATTCCTGTATTTCAATTTCAGTGCATATCGTTGTAAGAAGTATTTGAGTTTGCAGAGCTTCAACGTTTAAATGAGCCTAGTACTTCGCTGAGGACATTTAACATTTGTAACCTTGTGGAGTTTTTGTATTTAGGATAGTTTTTAATTTTATTATGTCGGAATATTGAAGCACTGACTTGTTATATTTGTTGGTGCTCCGCAGCGGCTTGCTCAATTTGATGTTCCCGAGGAGTTCCATTGCAATTTTGAATCTGGATTAGTTGATTTTGTCAAAGGTAAAGAGTCATTGATACCACAGGTGGTGTCTGTGATTTTACCTTCAGATGAGGAAATGGCCAAGTCTCTTCAAAAATCAAAGATAGGGTCTAAAAAGGTGGATGGAGTTCCCTCCTTGAGGGAGCAGCTCAGGGAATGTATGGTCTGGTTAATGTGGTTGATGTTCAAAGGTGATCCAACTAATGTTCTCAAGTACCTCTCTGAAATTAATATTGGCCAACAGGGTGTGTGTGGTGCTGTTTGGGGGAACAATGATATTGCATACAGGTGCCGGACATGCGAACATGATCCAACCTGTGCAATATGTGTTCCTTGTTTTGAGAATGGCAATCACAAGGGACATGACTATTCTACAATTTACACAGGTGGGGGTTGTTGTGATTGTGGAGATGTGACTGCATGGAAACGTGAGGGCTTCTGCTCAAAGCATAAAGGCACTGAGCAGATACAGCCACTTCCAGAGGAAGTTGCAAACTCTGTGCAACCTGTTCTTGATGCCTTGCTTGTGTGCTGGAAAGACAAGCTTCTGCTTGCTGAATCTAGTTGCCAGGAAAAATGCAGAGCAGGTGATCAGTTTGAAACTAAAAGAGTTCCAAGTGACTTTACTTTTGTGGTGGTCGAAATGCTTTTACAGTTCTGCAAGTGCAGTGAGAGCCTCCTCAGATTTGTTTCGAGTCGGGTATGTTCTTGCGCTGGTTTGTTAGAGATACTGGTAAGGGCTGAGAAGACACTTTCTGAGCTTGTGGTGAAGAAGCTATATGAGTTGCTTCTGAAATTGCTTGCAGAGCCTTCATTTAAATATGAGTTCGCCAAAGCATTCTTGGGTTGCTATCCTACTTTCATCAGTGAAGTTGTTAAGGACGGCAATGATGAAGCATTTAAGAAGTATGGTGTGGTATCAATGTTTTCAGTGCAAATTTTGACAGTTCCAACTTTGACTCCACGTCTTGTGAAGGAGATGAACTTACTCGCAATGCTTTTTGGGTGCTTGGGGACTATTTTTATTTCCTGTTCGGATGAAGATGGCCGTTTACAGGTAATGTACTGTAATATATTTTACTTATTTGTTTATTTACACTTTAAAGGATGAGTGTAGTTTGCAATGCAGTGCATTCTTATGCTGCTTGTAGAACTCTTGCCATCCATCGGCATGCAAAGATGAATATTAGCTTGTAAACACTTGCTCAAGATGTGTGATTTCTGAAGATATATGAAATTGGATGTGTTGGGTCATTATTTTATGTATTGTTATAGGACCAGATTGCTGAAACGAAAAGTTTAAGGATCTGATTGCAAAAACCTAAAAGGTGCTATTACTTCTGATGCTTATTCCCAAACAAAGTTAAACTTTTGCTATTATGTAGTAGAAGAATGATTGCAAGCCTTGACACAACCAATTAAGTTGCCCATTCTTTTGGGTAAAGAAACCTAAGGTGTGGCTGCTGGGAAGTGTAAAGCTGAAAGGTCACGTGTTTGTGGCATGGAAGCAGCTTCTTGGTAAAATCCAAGGTTGAGGCTGTGAATGTTTGTGGCGACCTCCTTCCCCATACCCCTATCTGATTGGAGAAGCAATTCACTTTGTTGGGGCATGTCTAGTATTAGAATTCATGCGAGGCTGGTTTAAGATCGGTGTTTAGATGATAGTGAACTGGTGCATTGATGAATTGAAATGTTTGATCCACATAGGATCCTAAGGGCATGGTCTGCAGAAAATGTCTTTCAGGTTTTTCTGAAGTTGTAATTAAACTTTTACAATTGTTCAACATTGTTGTAGTATCTCAAAAGATCACACGTACTAGTAGCTTTTAATTATGCTGAGAGAAAATGATACTGGCCTATCTTTGTGATGGTGTATAACAGCCTTGGAAAGTATTAATGGAAAATGATTCTCTTTTCAAAAATGAAAAGCGTTTTCCTTGGATATTTTTCATAATGGTCAATTGATAGCATTGGCTATTGACTGCCACCTATGTTTTGTACTGTCATATACTGCTAAAAGCTACTGGTAACTACAACACCTTAAGATTGCTATAATGGTGTTGACATTTGTCTGTAATGACTATGACAAACGTAAAAAAAAGTTCAGAAAGCGTTTTGGTGAAATGAACACACCATGAACTTCTCTTGTTTCTTTGATTATTTAACTAGTTTAACGTTGCTTGAATGATTTATCTTGAAAATACATGAGATGAATATCATTCAGGAGAGCCATTTCAAACTGGAAATATATGGTTCACGTGCATTTTGTATCACAATTACTTTATATTGTTAAAAGTCATCATCCTTTGGGGACCATAAGTCACAGTTCATCATGTTGCTTTGATTTTTAGTTATGCTTTCTTAGAAGGTGATGCTAACTTTAAAAAACCTTCCATTCTATCATGTTACTCCACTGCACTTTCATGTCATGGTGCATAGAATGACATTGTATTTTCTTTCCTCAGGTCACTAAGTGGCACGGTTTGTACGAAACTACTATTCGTGTTGTTCAAGACATTCATTTTGTTTTGAGCCATACTGTAGTACCTAAATATATACTTGATGAACAGCAAGACGTTTTAAGAACATGGATGAAGCTTCTGGCTTTTGTGCAAGGGATGGACCCTCAGAAAAGAGAAACCGGTATCCATATAGAAGAGGAAATTGAAAATACACATCTACCTTTTGGTTTGTGTCACTCTATTGCCAACATTCATTCTCTTATAGTAGATGGTGCATTTTCTGATGTCCTTGTTGAAGACATTGACGATAAGAATGCGTTCAATAATTGCAAAACGGATGAGGATGATGAAGATAGTTTAAGGCATGCAAAAGTAGGACGATTATCACAGGGCAGCTCTGCATGTGGCACAGCTGAGAGGAACTGCACTTCATCTTGCATAACCAAAAATGCAAAAATTGGCACTCTGACCAACTGTTCTCTTATACCACAGTCTGTTACATGGCTAACACATGAATGCTTGAGGGCTATTGATGGTTGGATGTTATTGGATCACACATTTGGTGCCCCTTCAAGTACAAGCAGTATCTCGGGTAGCAACTTCTCATCTTTTAAGAAGACTTTACTAAAGATCACAAAAGGCAGGCATGTATTTAGTAGACTTAGTAGTTCAAGTGATCGTCAAACTCAGCCCTTGTTGTCAGTATTAGGTGAGTTTCCTTCTGGAGGTGATATGGACAGTAGGATTCAGCATGACAAATTAGTGGGAATAAGGGAAATCGACTCGCCAGAGGTCCCCTCAGTGGCTTTTGATAATAGTCCCGAAGACAAAGTTTGTGCTGCAGGATCTAATGACTTGCGTCTACTGAGTGTGTCAGAATGGCCAAATATATATTATGATGTTAGTTTGCAGGATATATCCGTTCATATTCCTCTACATAGGTTACTTTCGTTACTATTACAAAAAGCATTGAAAAGATTTTCTGGTGAATCTACGGCTTTGTATCCAGCTAATCATCAGCCATCAGTGGTCTATTCTGGCTTCTTTGAATGTGTTCTAAGAGGTCATCCGCTGGGTTTCTCTGCGTTCATCATGGTGCATCCATTACGAATAAGGGTTTTTTGTGCTGAGGTTCGTGCTGGAATGTGGAGGAAAAATGGGGAAGCTGCTTTATTATCTCGTGAATGGTATCGTTCAGTTCGATGGTATGTCTCTCAATTTGTGGTTTGTAATAATAAACTTTGAAAGATGTAAATTTTCTTTCTTCATAGATCATTCTGGATGGAAAACCCCATAGTGGTGTCCATTGTTTATAGGGTTAAAGTTTCCAGCTGTACCTCATTCTTTTTGCTGCAGGTCTGAGCAGGGTTTAGATCTTGATCTTTTTTTGCTTCAATTCTGTGCTGCATTAGCTCCAGCTGATCTCTATGTCAGTAGAATTCTAGAGCGTTTTGGACTCTCAGACTATCTTGCGCTGAACCCTTCCCAGATAAAGGAGTAGGTGTTCTTCTATAGAATGTGCTATCTTATTTATTAATTTGTTTATTTTGGTTGGGATGCACACTAAGTTATTTGAAGGAATGATGTATTGCAAGAAAGTTGAATGTAGAACAAAGTATGCATTCTTTGTTGTACAACAGCTCGTGAAAGTACTTTGTGACATATTCAAGTCAAATTGATGATATATTTTGTCTTTTATCTTTTTTGTTTACTTAAACGTACTTATAGAAAGTAGTTTTTTGGTAATTATAGATAGAATATTTTATATACAATTGTAGGGACATGAAGTTTTAGATTTATGTGAAATATGCTAGTGCTTTGCCTGTTGCTGAAAATTCATCAATAGATGAAGAGAATTTGGATTATAATAAAATCTTGACCTGTGTCAATACTCTCATCACTTGAAGAACTTCATTCTTGTGTCCTGCGAAATGCTAGTGTAACACAGGTATACCCATCAACTGTTTTTCCCAAAAGTCATTGAATTTCGTTGTGTTTAATTTTTTTGCACAAGTGCTGGTAGTTTGGTTCCACATTAGCTGTAGTGGTGCTACTTCCCTTCTCCTTCTTCTTCTTCTACTTTTTATTGTTTTGTTTATTTATTATTTCTTACGTTGGATGTTAAAGCAAGTCCACACCCAATTAATTCTTGCTTGGAGATTGATAGAACGCAGAAATTTAGATTTTGTTGATTTGATGAGAAAAGAAGATTAGTATAGATTGGGAGATCAATGGAACTCAGAAGGTTTGTGAGTTTCTGTCTTTTCTGAATTCATGTTTCCTGATAATTGATCCATACTTCTTTGCAGTGTTTCATCTGTGTGGCTATGTTGCTTCCTACTTGGATGTTAACTTTAATGCATTTTTTTTTTTCACAGCAATTTTCTCTGAGCAGATTTGATAGGGTGTATAAATCATATGCCATCTATTTTTATTGTGCAGGTATGAAGCTGTTTTAGTTCATGAAATGCTGAGTCTCATTATTCAACTAGTCAAAGAAAGGCGATTTTGTGGACTGACTACAGCTGAAAGTTTGAGAAGGGAGTTTATATACAAGCTTGCAGCTGGGGATGCTACTCATAGTCAGATCCTGAAATCCCTGCCTCGTGACCTAGCCAAATCTGCACAACTGCAGGAAGTTTTGGATACAGTTGCTACCTATTCTAATCCTTCTGGCTTTAATCAGGTTTGCAATTATGGCTTGTTTTTCTTCTTGGGTGGTTTGCATGCCCCTCAATAACTATTCTAGATTTTTTCCTCATTAGGGTATGTACTCACTTCGAGGTATCTATTGGAAAGAACTGGATTTATACCATCCTCGTTGGAACTCAAGGGACTTGCAGATTGCAGAAGAAAAATATGCGAGGTTCTGTGGTGTATCGGCATTAACAGCTCAGCTGCCTCAATGGTCCCCTGTTTATGCCCCTCTATCAAGGATAGCCGGAATAGCGACTTGTAAAGTGACCCTTCAGATTATTCGTGCAGTGTTGTTTTATGCTGTCTTCAGTGACAAGTCATCTGAATCACGAGCCCCTGAGGGCATCCTTATAACTGCATTGCACTTGTTGTCTCTTGGCTTGGATGTATGTTTCCAACAGAGAAATGTCGGTGATGGAACATCTTATGCTGAATGTTTTGCTCCCATGCTGGTTCTTGCTGTTGAAGAAATTGATGATGGGTTATCATATGGTGTTGGCAAGCTCAGCTTGTTATCGCTTCTCGTCTTGCTGATGAAATTGCATAAAAAGGAAAATGTTGGTGATGTCCATGATGCAGGCAGTTGTGATCTTGCATCTCTAATTGGGGGGTTGCTGAAGAAATTTGCTGAGCTTGATTCTAGCTGCCTGATTAAATTACAGCAGCTGGCACCTGAGCTTGTTGGTAATATTACTCGGTCTGCTTTAAGTGCTGAAGCCAGCATTTCAGACTCAGTTTCTGATGTTGAGAGGCGCAAGGTGAAAGCTCGAGAACGACAGGCTGCTATAATGGTAGGACTTTGCAGGATTTTCCTTTCTCTCCTCTAGTAAATTATTAATAGAATGTCTATTTACTGACTTGTCCTATCAAGATCTTTTTCTAATCCATTTGGGTTAATCTTTGAGGGCATATAGGTATTTTTGGGATGGAATTCTAAGAATAAATGTGATAACATGCGAGCATGGTTTGACCTTGGCTTCTTTGAAGCTTCTTGTATGAGGATCACTAACCTATTTATTATCTACTCCTGTGTAAGTTTAGACTGGTGAAGATGTACATGCTTTTCTTTTATGCAGGCCAAAATGAGAGCAGAGCAGTCCAAGTTTTTGGCAAGCATGGATGCAAATGATGAGAGCTTGTGTCCCAAAGAGGAGCATACGCACTCCACACATGAGACACATGGATCTTCTCAAGATGTTTGCTCACTTTGTCACGAGTCCAATCCCAAGAATCCTCTGTCCTTCTTAGTGCTCATTCAGGTATGTACAGGCTTGCATTTTCAATGTTGTGTCTTTTATTTACTTGTTCCTTGAAAGACCCAAAAAGGAAAAAAGATTTTCTTGTTTTATTATTCTAATTCCCCCCAACTAATGCCTCATTCTTGACCTTTCTTTTCCTTTAAAACAAGAGGTCTGGAGTTTCAAGTCTGGTCGATAAAGGTCCTCCATCTTGGGATAAGGTCCAAGAGATACACAGAGAGCATGCCCATAGCAAGAAAAAAAAGGAAAAGGATCAAAATGGACTTGACAATTCATCAAGCAGTTCAGATGTTTCTCTGCCTTCTCAGTTTTTGTGGTTAGTTCAGGATGCAATTAATAAGTTTGCATGCAATGGCCAACCATGGGAAGTTAATTCTTTTCTAGATTATGTCAATGAGCGTTTCTCTCTCATGAGGAATATTCAAGTACCACATGTAACAAATCGTAAAAGGGAGAGCATTGCATTTAAGTTTGAGACCCTCGAGCAAGACCTGTACCGTCTGATCAGAAGAGAAATAAAAGCAAATGAACAACAATTGAAACAGATGGCTATAGACAGTGATAATTTAACCGGTGCAGAGATTGCTGGGGAGTGGAGAGATGTTGAAACTTCATTGCTGGCGAAATATATTGCTTTTCTTTCAAGAGAAAGAACGGAAGATCCTTCTGCTTCTGAGAATGTACACAAAGATGAGATGGTGGGAGAACATGCTGAAAGGATTTCAGCATCTGATGGTTTTTCTGCTGTAGGGTGTGACGGGATATATCTGTCTTCCTGTGGTCATGCTGTGCATCAGGGATGTCTTGACAGCTATTTATCTTCACTGAAGGAGAGGTTAGTCATAGTGGCATGTTGAGATTGTTGGGTCTTGGTGCATTCCTGGTAAAGATGGGAGGCATGATTCTCTAAAGAATGGTAGATAGTTGTACTAAAAACAACTTGCAGGCATTTGTCTGGAAGATAGGGTATCAATAAGTTAGATTATATGATTTTTCTTTCTACACTTTAGACTAAAACTAGTTAGAGATATCTAATAATATTGTGCATTCATGTTAGTGTGATGATACTTTTGGCTTTGCCTGCATTGTGTTGTTATTTGCAAGCCATTAGACAAGGGATAAATAATATGAGTTGTTATTTGCAAGCCATTTGGATGTCAACTTCGTTATAGTGATACCATACTCTACAGGTTCTAACTCTGTAATTTTTACTCTAGCCATGGCATTATTCATATTATTCAGGTGTTTTGATAAGATTATTGATCCCATATGCCATCTTGCTTGGTGAGATGAAATATAAGTCCTAAGTTCAAAATATTAGCAAGATTCTCCCTAAGAGTAATTGTTTTATTCTGGATTTTGCCTGTTTTCCCACATGTAGTGAGCCAAAGCTGTTCTCTAATGCCTTTTTCCTGATCACAGATACATACGGAGAATTGCATTTGAAGGAGGACATATTATTGATTTAGATCAGGTAAATTCTGCTTTTTCATCTCCTTTCATTACCATATTGTTACACTTGTGACTGTTTTTGGAGCTTAACATAGGTGCAAGCCACCAAAGTTATATCTGATTTCTCCTATGTTTTTAGGGTGAATTTCTCTGTCCACTATGCCGTCGTCTTGCAAATTCTTTTCTGCCAGCTCTGTCTAGTATTTCACAGGCAGCATTGAAGCAACCAATGGGTTCAAACCTTGATTTCTCTCAACGTCCTTTCAGTATGTCAGGTGCGAACATTAGTTACCTTCTCCTGCCAGAAGCATTGTCACTCTTAAAATCGGCTGGTGATGTGGTAAAAAAAGGTGAAATTCTCAAGGCTTTCCCCCGACAAAGTAACGTAAGATTAAGATCTAAACTTGAGCCATTTTTTGGCATGCTTTCCAAGATGTTTTTCCAGTCTAAAGAAGAAAAACCATTGGGTATTACAAGGGTGAGTCGTTCAGCAGTCATGTGGGATACCCTCCAGTACTCTATTGTATCGACGGAAATTTCTGCACGTTGTGGAAGGACTTCGCTTGCTCCAAAAATCGGTCTTGATGCTTTATTCAAGGAACTAACTTCCTCTGGAAGATTTATTTTATCTTTATTTCTGAAAATCATCCAGAGTATTAGAAGTAAGGATACTATCGATGTGCTTCTAAGGTACAGAGGAATTAAGCTTTATGCTGATTCTGTCTGCTTTGGGGTATCTTCAGATGACCGTGGTAATACAGCTGGTCAAGAAGGTACTAATTAGTTATTTAAATCCAGCCCTCTTTTCTAACCCTTCTTTCCTGACCGAAATTATATGCCTATACATTCATTTTACGTGTGTGCCAATACACTCAAACACATATATTTGTATATTTATGTATATCTATATTGGAAGTATGAAATATAGAAAGTAGATGTCATAGCATAATCAATCATCCTTTCCTTTAAAGTAGAACAATAGGGTTGGTTGATCTCATGGAATCCTGTATTTTGAATGTCACTTGTTTAGAAACCTTTTAATGGAATGAATGGAGTTATGTGACAAATTTTATTGTTTGAAAAAATTATTCTTCCTTATGCATAATTATTATTGGAAGTGCATTTCCATGTTTGGTCTTCGTTGTCTGTCGGTTCCAATATCTTCATGTCTTTCATCAATATTCATTTCTGATCCATCTCACAAACTTCTTGTTGAAATGTCTCAGAGATGATTATTAGAGTGGGATTTGGTACTTTAGGTTCCAGAATACTTGGTCTTAAAGCTCTTTAAGTTTTATGTGTGACTTGCAAGAAGCCTATTTCACTCTTTGCAGTTTGTCTTTAGATTCTGCTCTTAAGGTCGCCAAACTTTTCATGGTTTTGCAAAGATTGAATCTTAACCATACTTCTTTCACTTCACTGTTTATTGAATATTTTTATTTCTAGGTCATATGATTGATATTTTGAAGGACAGGAAGAAGGAAGAATCCAATCCTGATATTCAGTTCTGGAAACGAACTGCTGATCCTATCCTCGCTCATGATCCTTTTTCATCATTGATGTGGGTTCTATTTTGTCTTCCTCTGCCATTTCTTTCATGTGAGGAGTCATTTTTATCTCTCGTGCATGTCTTCTATGGTGTAGCGTTTGCACAGGTATGTTCCTTGACTTTGCTAGAATTTCTTTATATCGGTTGGCATGTCTGCAAACTGGTGTGTTTTTTGAACTTACAGGCTGTAGTATGGTACTGTGTAAATCACGGAAGCAACATAAACAATCTGGATGTCCATGATTGCTTGATTATGGACATTCTTAGAGAAATGGGAAAAGCTAGATTTGCGGCTGAGTATTTTGTCTCTAATTATATCGACCCATCTTGTGGATTGCATGATGTAATTCGTAGCTTGACTTTTCCATACCTGCGGCGGTGTGCACTGCTATGGAAGTTGATAAACTCCTCTGCATTGGCACCCTTCTGCAACATGGATGATGAGTTGGATATGCCTTCCCACCTTGACAGCATAGATGATCATGTTGCCAGTTCTCTCACGGAACATATTGAGATTGAGAAGCTTGAGAAAGTTTTTATGATCCCTCCTGTTGATAGTGTCCTTAAGGATCGAAATATGCGTGTTTTAGTTTCAAGGTGGTTCCATCATTTCTGCAAGGAGTTTGAACACCATAGATTCAGTCGAATTCTACCTTGTACCCCCACTGTCCCTTTTAAGTTGATGCAGCTTCCTCAACTTTATCAGGATCTCTTGCAGAGGTTTATTTTGTATTCCTTCTGAGAAAGTTTTTGGTGTTGGTGTTTTTTTCTTTATTTATTTAGTTATTCTATTTGGATTGCATTCTTTGCCAACATGTTGATATGACTTGTATGTATCAGATACATAAAGCAGCGGTGTGTAGACTGTAAGTCTCCTCTGGACGAGCCAACATTGTGTTTATTATGCGGTAGATTATGCTCTCCAAATTGGAAGCTATGCTGCAGGTTTGAAATCCAACCACATTATAAATAATTCCTGCATTTTGAAAGGAAAGATTATTGTTTTAAACAATGCATCCTTCCAAAGGAGTTCACTTTCTAGCTGTTTTGAGAAAAGTTTTTGATGGTTTTATCTCTTTGCTTTTTCGATGAATGATAGTTCTTTTCTTCTTTTCTCTCAGTGAAAATGGATGCCAAAACCATGCATTGTCATGTGGAGCTGGTACTGGTGTATTTTTATTGATTCGGGTATGCTTTTTTCTTTTTCTTTTTTTTGTCCTTTTTGGTTTCCTTCCAAGATCAAGATTTTCATATGCCTCTATGAATTCAATGTTGCATTTTGTATGGATGGGTTATCTTGTGGCAGAGAACAACAATTTTGCTTCAAAGATCTGCACGTCAAGCATCTTGGCCATCTCCCTATTTAGATGCTTTTGGTGAAGAGGTAAGTTTGTGAATATACTGCAATAAGCTACATGATATTTTAGAGAAATATCCCTCCTTGCAAATTATGAACACAAAAAAGAGTGTTCCTCATTGCAAACTTCACTGAGAAAAGATTCAACCAGAGGCATGTAACTTCAACGAGATGGCTTCTTTACCTTGTGTAAATGACAATACGAAGTAGAGCTTTTCATTTGTTATTAAGCTGCTCTTATCTAGAAAGATTGGACATGGATATGATGAAAATATGTTTTCTAATGCATATACGTAAAATGAAAATGGGATGCCTTTTTTTTATTTCCTGCACATTCATTAGCTCTAGGATGATTGGGTGCTCTGGGGTACCAGATTCTGTGTCCACCACAGTTCTGTATGTTCCTTAAACAAATATTGGTAAACTGGGTTATTATAAATTAGCTTCTGTTTTCTATTGTCATGCCTGAATTATTTAGAAATTGATGATCAAAATGAAGGAGTCGACAGGTGTGCATCACTTTTTATAGTTTAAGGTGTTTTAATATCTATCTAACATCAGCATCAGGATATGCTACTCATTCTAGCAGGTACTTACAGTATTTAGCTACAATTCTTTTCAGGACATAGATATTAACCGTGGGAAGCCTCTGTACTTGAATGAAGAGCGTTATGCTGCTCTCACTTACATGGTGATGCCTATATTCTGTGCTTTGGATTTTATTATATATTTGCATTAGGCAAATCGCAATGATTATTTATTATATTTTTAGCTAATTAATTAAGATAATTAATTACTTTATAACATCTCAGATTTTGATTATTTTTCCAGAAAATTGGTACAACCAGGATAATTTCAATAAATTTTGATTTTCAGTATATTCAACTGTATATCAAGGCATATGTTACTGAATTATCCCCAATAAAAAGGATATTAGTGAAAATTGGAACTGCTTATCCTTCTTTGTCAGAGGTAGCCTGAGAGTTTGATGATAATCTATCTTATGTGGATGCATGACAAATTTTCTCTTTCATGTCTGTTTAAACTCTTACGTGATGCTTAGAATCAAGACATTGGTTCATCTCATACTTGGTCATAGACTCCTACGGAGAAATATACTGTAAGATTGAGGATATTGCATCTGGTTTGTAGGTGGCTTCTCATGGACTCGAAAGAAGCTCAAAGGTCCTTCGTCAAACAACTTTTGGTGCCTTCTTGATTTAGATTTGGATGCCAGTTTCTACTGTGAAAGGTCCCACCAGTGTTCCATCTATTCCCACTAAATCATGTGAAGAAATGAAGAAGCAACTTTCTGATGGGTGCCCTTTTTCTGATTGCAGGGAAAAGGAGGATAGTGTGGATAGCCAGCTTAGTCTGTAAATGGAAAACAAATATAACATCAGTGAGGACCATCGCTGGGTGTCACCATTGGCAATTTAGAGGTTGCTGGTGAGTATATTTTGCCTGCAACTGGAGTGGATTGTATTTGGCATAGGTGCCTTGTTCTCATTTTCTTCATATTAAGGAGTATCTTCATAATTTAAATGTGCAATTTTTTTCTTTTATGGGTGCTTGATCTCTTCCAATTGGGGATTTGAGTTTTTTTATTTTTTCCCCACGCACATTGCTGCCACCTCTCCCCTTCCTAGCTCCTAAAAAGATCTTTGTATTACCTACCTATAGAAGATTATAAGCTAGTTATCCCTTAATCAAGTTTAATGCAGTCTGAAAAATGCACATATTGTTATTTGGTGAAACCTTAAACGTACAAAATATAAAATGGTCATTTTTTATTATAGAAAAATACCGTGGAAACACTATTGTGTCTTTTCTTTTCTTTTATGAGTTCTTGGATCTCTTTATGATATAGATCAGTTTGTAGAAATTAATTTATTTGAATTGTTTTTTTTTTTTTTTTTTTCTAGGCCAATCATGAATTGGTTGGTTGAACTCACCTTCTTGTGGTTAATTGAAGTCCTTACCCAAGATATATAGGCTTTGCTCTTGCAATGCCTTGCAGTCACGGAAACCACCTCTTTGCAGAAATGCAAGTGTAGAGCTGCTTACATTCCCCCTCCCAACTGGGGGCCCAAGTTTAGCAGCACCTTGTGCTCTGGGCAAGTCCATATATATATGTGGGTGTGTGTCCAGTTTCTATGAGTATATTAGGTACTTTAAGGATTTTAGTGGATGCGGGACTGTCCCCAATGGGTGGACAATTGAGCTGGGTGGCCTTAAATGAGTTTTATGGGAAGAAATTAAGAGGAATTCATCCTACCCTCTTTATCAAGCAAACTCCCTGGCTGTTTGGTTTGGAAGAATAAGCCCAGCTGAAGTTTTTCTATCAATTTGCCTTATGAAGCCTTCAGATATGTGTGCAAATGAATGTGTTTGGTTCAAAAAGCCATTATGATAAGGATACAAGCTCCCTCTGTAAACAGTTAATTTGTATCTTTGTGGTTGGGGTTTATGAGTTAGGCATCAAAAACTTGTAAACACAAAATCGCATGAAATTGTGAATCCTTATAAGCATTACCCATGAAAAAGCTACTTGTGCCTGTTTCATTACTTGGATTCACCTTATTGTAACAAACTATTTTATATGGCGTGGATGTTCCACAATGTCTAAGCCCAATTTCTCCATGTATACTCCTAAACATAATTTTGGCAAAAATCATCAAAGATCACAAGACAAGCGTATTTCCAAACTCTTACATGATTATGAAACTACTCTCCATCTCTTCACTACTCTAAGCAACTCACCTCCAACAATCAAAAATCAAAAATCAACCATCTGATCATAACAACACCAACCAATTAAAATCTCACACTTATGAATCAACCGCGATAATTCACCAATTTCACCCAACTCCAAATCTCCAAATTTTGAAATCAAGAATGAGAAGATATCACACTTACCACGAAGAGTGTATCACCCAAAGCTTCGATACTAAGTAATTGATAAGAACTCACACAAAATAGAAAGATAAATTAGCTTCTCAATATTTATTAACGAGACTTAAGAGTCTCTGTGTCAATAACATAAGCCCAAAGAAACTGCTCAAATCACTAACTGAATGTCTATTTTATAACTTACCTAGTTATAGGCTTAGAAAATAAACCCAATAAGCCTAACACAAAAGAAAGCTATCAAAAGAGAATAACATTAAATTAAATGCCTAAAGAAGCTAATTATTCTCAATAAAGTAACAACAATTGACATAAACTAAGAAAGGACAAACTAAGTGTACCAATTATATGGAACTGGCTTAGGTCGATTTGGCTCCAACATGGTCAACTTGCACTATATGGAACTGGCGTAGGCCGATTTGGCTCCAACGTGGAAAACTTGCACTGGGTTGTCTCAGCTTTTGGTCAGGTTAATCTTCTGAGTGTCTGGATGCTGTATTTTGCCTTTGAATTTGTCTAAGGTCCACCTATGTTGTCTCTAGTCTCCCCATTTCTTGTAAGATTTGTATCAACTATCAAGTTATCTTGCTTTCTTTCATTCTTTGGCTTGCATCTAATGGAAATCTATTAGCCATGGATAAGCTCCCTTATCGGGGATTGATCTCCATGAATTGTTGCTTCTTGTGCCAAGGAGATCCAGTGTCCCATGAGCATTTGTTTCCAATTTGGAACTCAATAAAGGTAGTGCGATGGTCCCTCCACCTTCTCAATTTAGACCGATATTATCCAGGCTTTTGCTCATGGATCAGATAGCATCAGATTCACTACTTGGAAGCTTGTGTTTTTGGCTCCTCTCTATTACTCATGGAAGGAGCACAGTGACAGTAGATTGGGAAATTACCCTTTGAGAGCTAGTGTGCAAACTATTAAAATTTTCAATGTTGTTTCCATGTCTGTTTCACAAATAGACTTGTTTTGTTGTAATAGTTGGTCAGTTGCTTTGCAAGCCCATGGCTTCTTATTTACATGTTAATTTCCAATTAGTAGTCATTGAGGTTTATGGGCAATGCAGATTAATATTTAAGAATAGATATTACCTTTTTTTTTTTTTTTTTTACCGTTTCAAACAATCAAATGGAAATGATTGAAGTTTTCCTATTTAGAATTGTCTCAAGTCTAATTCCTATTATTTTAGCTGGATTCTTTGTAACTGCATGTTTAAAATACAGACATGGTGATCAGTTGGACCTTTTTGCATGTACCTGCGGTAGCATTCAAGCAATGCCCTTTGATTTCACCAGTTTTAGCTTGTGCTTTATAAATTGCTTCGACACAAAATAAGAAACAGTTTCTCCAATGCATAAATGGTTGTAAGTTCACATTCTCATCATTCCTTGTAAACTCAAGTCCGCCACAAAGTCATTCAAAAAGTGCTCTTACCATAGTTCTTAGCGGATAACTCCAATTTAGGTTTAATAGTACATCACAATAGGGGGCAGCCATACTTGTTCGATTTCTCTCTCTTCGTCAGTTGCTTTGCAAGCCCATGGCTTCTTATTTTCTTCTTGTACATGACCTTATTTTATCAAATAAATTTTACTGAATTATTAAAAAAAGATGAACCTTGCATAAATAAGTAATATCATTATGGAAATAAACAAACAGAAAAAAACTTTATATTTCTTCATACTTGTTTATTTATGCAATCAGTGGGTTCTCTCTAACTAACCTTCTATTTATGAAATTAGAGGTTTCTCTTTGATGCTTCCTTAATCATTTTTGTACAAGTTCTGCCCATGACTAGATCCTGCATCCAAGCTCGTAACACTCCTGCTGCATATGATCCATTTGGCATTATGTGTTGTCAAGGCTACCCTGATTCAATGATTTCCTTTGAGTACATGACTGCTGCTTCACTAACCCCACACACACCCCGGCAAAAAAAAAAAAAGCAGCACTTGCAGACACACGCACACACAACACACACACACGTGTTGATTGAATTACGTTTGAACTGGCTGTGTTACACTATGGGAGTCACTGCCATCTGCTCTAAATGTGTCCTCCATTTCTCTGAAGTCCTGCATAACTGCTTAACAGCAATGCTTTGCAGAAAATTGCTCACATATACAACCATTAATTATGGGAATCCGGTTTTTCTGTCCGATGAGTTGAAATGTGGTCAGTTGTAAAAGTTTTCAGGATGGTATATGTGATGTATGCTAAGGAGCTTTACTATTATGAAAACAGGCTATAGGAGCTTGTGGAACAAGCTATTTGGCCAGAAGTCACATGGTCTATATATTGTCAAGGTTGTCTGTATAAGATGTGTGGTAGCAGTTGCTTGATGAAATTTTCTTGAAGCAGTAACGATACAATTAGTCTAGACCGTAACTTTTACATTTACTTGGTGATACAGTCTGATCGTGAATTGATCATGAATATTCCATCTCATCAATTTCTCGTGTCCTGGGTCTGAGAACACTGATTCCTTGATATGTTGCCAGTGCTGGTGTCCTCTGTTGTTAGAGCAACTATCTGGTTAAATATGTTGCATTCATCCATCACTGATTATTTGAATTCGTTCTAGATTATTGGTGAGCTGGTGACCAGTCCTTGATTGGATCGCTCAGCCCCAGGGCTAGGATCTCCATTCCAGTTGCAATTTCTACTATGTTTGGAGAGCAGCATGGTCAACATGGTCTCCGATGTCCACCATCCCGTTGTAAATATGACGATCTAACACGTAGATCGTAGCATAGCTTTAGCCCTGCTCAGAGTAGTACATATACCCTCTGCATTTTTTTTTGTTCTTGAATATTTTTATTTTTATTTTCCCTCACAGGGTTTGGTGTAGAGGTGCTTGTTTGCGTTCTGGTTTTGGAATGGGTTGGGGGGAGTCGCTTAGGAGCTGCAACGGATGGCTTTGTCCTTTGTTTCCTGTAATTATTTGAAAGAATGTTCCTATTGCTTTGTTCTGCCTGTGGCTGTATTAATTTTGTCTTCAGTTGTTGTCCAGTGGAGATGGGAATTTCCGTCTTCCATTCACGGGAATTTTAAGGAAGCTAATTTCAGTTCGCGGAATCTGCCATTAAATATTTAATGCATCTTTACTAAGTATTGTCGTGAAGAGCATCAAATTTGTAGCGTTTTAAGGGTGGATTGGTTATGTGGAAGAGGTTCTTCCAGTTATCTCCCATTTTTATGATTAAATATTTTTGAAGTGGCATATGCAACCGGCTTTTTACCCAAAAAGAGAATCTTGACAGACATTCAAGGGTATGGACGAATGGTCTGCTGCGTTGGCCCCTTATGCCCTGGGGGCGACACATGTGCTACAATAGCCGGGACAAAGGGTCCTGATCCCTGAAGTTTAACATTAAATTATTAATGGCAGCTCGAAATGATGATTGCTCTCTCTCTCTCTCCCGATCTTCTGGCAATGGCTGATAACCTTCATCGATCCATATTAAAAGCTGCTCATAATGCAAATAATCTTAGTTGGTGTCGAAATATTCATTTTCATTATAATATCTATCATGATATGATACCGGTAGGTTGTCCCCCCGGTAAAAAAGTTATAATACCCTTTCGCTATTAGTTTTTATAATAATATTCCTCGGTTATTAATTTTTAATCATTAGTAATACGTTTCAAATTTATCATTTAGACCTTTGCAAAATGAAATTATTTCCACTTCTAAGAGAAAAATATACGGGATTATGATATTGATATATGTTTCTATAATTAAATTATGGAATTAAAACAACATCTAAAAATATTCATGATTATGAATTATTATTTATTAATATTTTTATCGTGAGGATCTTTAAATACAGCCATTATTTACATTAAAATATAAATTTATTTTTAAACTAGAATATATGTGTAGTATGAGCTTTAACTAGTTATGTGGAATTTAAAAGGCAGCACGAGTACTATCGCCTTGGCAACAATATAAGTTATGTAAAAGAGTTGTTTTATAAACGAAGCTTTGTAATGGACATAATTGTTATTTTATTTTACTTCTGTGAAAGAGACCGACAATAGGCCAAAAGATCCAGATAATTTTTTCTTACCATTAGAAAAAGTTAACAGGTTGATGCTGGTGGTAGATCTTGAAGGTTGCTTTATTGATTTCTTCAATAAACTTTGCTAACTTTATCTTCCTATTCACAATTTTTAGGCTAATTGAATTAGGTTGATTGGTTTCCAATATTCTTGTATCTTAGTGGTACAAATACTAATATCATGTTTCACACGAAAAATAATCTGAAATAAAATGATAATAAATCATTTTGTGTTTGAAAATACTCATCTGAATAAAATGAAATTAAATGTGTATATATTAGTATTTGTTAAAATATCTTTAATTATTATATGTTATAATACAATTGAAGGTTAAATAAATATTTTTCAATTAATGTAATAATGAGGGTGAAATCAAACCACAATTTTACCTTAACCTTAGAATTGAATTTCTCCTTGTTGCTCGAATAATTGATTCGAAGGAATTATGGTTTCGCCTTCTAAAAGCACTTGATGTCCAAATTCATGTTCCATTCCTGTTAATTTTGTTATACCAAATATGACATAATTCACGAACAAGATGGACCGAATCAAATTTCTCTTTCCACTAATATATTTACTGGATTTAGTAGTTAGAAAAGAAAATTAGGTTGATTAGTATCAAATTTCTTTTTACCTACATTTTTTATGGGTTAAATTGAAAAATAAATCTGTATTCATATTATATTATCTATGTAATACTTTTATAACATATGCATATTTTATTACGCACATTACCATGTACAATTTATCTTAGCTTCTTTCATTCGATTGTTTGCCTTCCTATGTTAAAATATTCTCGTAGGAATGGGTTATATACGTAGAGTGCACTTATGAACCTGATTATCAAGAAGAAGAACTTCTACTGAAAAATCTAGACCATTTCCGAGCTTTATGGCTTTGGCAATGTCGCAGCCATGCAGGGTTCCACATTAATATCTATCCTTTTGGGATTATATTCGTTTGGAGGTCTAAAAGTTCACATCTTCAAAAGAAAAACCGAGAAGTTGAACGTCAAACTCCATATGCTACAGTTTTGGGATGTCTATCTGCAATTTCCACTTGCAGGTTGATCTCGATCCTCTATCATGTCACCTAAAATCATCAGGCAAGTTTTCAATATTTCAGCACATTCTGCATGCTCAAAAAATTGTTGTTTGCTCACTCCAAAGCAGCATGGACCCGTGAAAGCCTTTAAATTCGCCAATGAAGAATCTATCCATCTACTGCTCTAAAAAATATATAAAATAGACGTTCAAGGAGTACGAAATGGTCCAATTCGAGAGAACTTTAGTACCCGTGAAAGCTATTTATCCAGTGGCATGCTGCCATAGATCTTTTGGTAGTGACAGAAGCTCTCCCCAATCACCGGAGAAAGAAACATATATAGAAGTACAAAAATATGATTCGAAGGACTTAAGATGAAAGAACTTGCAGCTAAGGGCTAGTAAGGGGAACCATTGTCTGGCGGTGCCATCCCTTGATTAAGCTCTGCCAATCTCATACCAACTTGCATAGAGACCTTGAGGAACTTCTCGGCACAATTGAGAACACATCTCTCCTCTTGCTTGCCAAGTGACTTGCGCCAGAAAGATTCAACACAATCAGTAAAACATTTCTCCACCAATGAATTATACAACCTCAAACTGCAATGAAATATGTATCAGTGGGATTCTGGATGAAGAAAATGCAGGCAGTTGATGATTCTTCTTTTATGGTGACGTATTTAATGTCAAGAATTATTATTTAAGAAGGAAAAGAAAAGAGAAGAATATGATGCGCATGCCTAATCATGTCATGTGCATTTGCTGGTGAGTTTATAAACAGCTGAAGGGACATAACACCATGGCAAGTAACTTATCAGCAATTAAAAGAGAGAAGGCTTGATTTAAAAATCCTTTATTCACTACTCACTGGAGTAAACCATCTCACGAAAACATATAGAGATCCAAAGTGGATGGTGAAGACTGAAGGCACAAACTACTCCAATAAGAAGGGATAAATGAGTAGCTTTTCGCCAACACGGCATCAGTATACAGCTTAACCTGATCCAGTAGATGAAAATACAAAGACAAAACCAAAAACCTACATGACAAGACTTATTTAATCTAAATATGACCTGAAGATGACTTTGATGGATGACTACAGAGTCATTTGTGATGTGTTTAACCTTATTATGTACTTTCGACAATGGCAGGGATTTAGACATGAAATGCAACACACAAACATGACCAACCAACAGCGCCGCTTCTTTCTTTTGATTATAGATGGTGTTTCTGATATTCTAGTTGAATCCCAAACATCCAACAGAAACCAAAATCAACTTGAATAGCACTTAGAGATCTATTTTAGAAGTATCGAATTCTCATTGATATACACAACTAGACAACATCGAGTTGAGAATTTGTGATGCATACACTCAAGTGGAGTGAATGAGCAACAACATTCTAGAATATATCTTTTAAATTTCCAAGGCCAGGCATAATTGCACAAAGCATATTCATCAACTAAACCCATTCCAACTCCAATGAAAAAATACTGAACTACTACAACCAAAAACATAACATGACCGAATTTTTCCTCAAAAAATGGTTCAACACTAACCAACACAAAAGTGCACCAACAACTGCCATAATGCTGTGGATTCAGGTTTGCTTGAATTTTCTTTCTTTTTCTTTTTCTTTCTTCTTCTTCTTCTTCTTTTTTTTTTTTGGTAAGGATTTGTACAACCAGTCATACTAAAATGAACAAGCTAATGCGACCAAGATCTTCTACAACAATTTGCAACGGGGTCTTGGTTTGAAGTCCACTAAGGGCACTTCCTAAAGGCTATTTACAGAGCCCAGGCTATACTTAAAAGGTTCATGTGCTTTGTAGGATGGTTAATTATCCAAAGCTAGCCCGTCTAATTATGGCCCTGTCCCTATAGAATGCATATTTATGTTTCGACAAGCGCATTTAGTTAGATATAAAGGAGTATCATATGGGACGAACGTGGTGTGGGGAAAACAAAAAGATTCAGGTTAGAAAAACAAAAGAAGGAAGAGATTCTGGTTCTTCCTTCTTCCTCCTTGTCCACCGTCCATTAGCGTGTTCTATTTTTAAGGGCTAACTAATCTTTGTCAATGGAGGAAAATTTAGACATGCAAGATGTACAAAAGAACAAAACAAATGCATGCAAAAGGGAGAAAGAAGAAGCTATGCGATACAAGTCTTAGTGACATTACATCATACACCTTCTATGCAAATGCACAGATTAAACATTTGATACAACAAAACCGGAATACTATGAGCCGAGAGAGAGAGAGAGAGAGAGAGAGAGGACCTGTCGCGGTATTGGAGGTGATCGATGAAAGCAGATAGCCTAAGCTTTTCATCATCAGGAAGTGAATCCAATTCACCCAGTATCGTTTTGTCCATTTCACTTTCCTGTCCCTTTTTTTTTTTTTTTTGCAAATTTTTGGGGTTTTAGAGCGTGTTTCTCTCTTTCTCAAACCCTTGGGGTGACGCTGACGCAGGTGCTGGTCTGGTTCGATTTGGATTTCGCGAGGTGGATTGCAAAATTAGAAATCAGCAAATGTGCTGTTTGATTCGGTTTAGGCTAAAAAAGAAACCGAACTACAATTTGTTGTCCCATCAGACTCATTTAAGAATCCTGAGAGATGAACCGAACCGTACTAACCAATTCGATTTAACAATGTTCGAAGATGTATTGGATTTCTCACCATCCAATTTCCCTAGATTAGAAAAACTAGGCATGTCTCTTTCCCTTTTCTTTCTTTCTTTTTTCTTTTTAAATTTTGTTATATTGTAATGCTTCTTTTCAAAAGTAGTTAATAATTGAAGTCACTAATGAGGCCATTCAATTGCTAAAAGTTTCTTATACTAATTTTTTAATATTATAAACTATTATTAGTTTACTCTCTCTCTCTCTCTCTATAGATATATATATATGAGACTTCATTTGGAGTAAAACAAATCTCTTCCTTATACTTGTGACATTCTCGTTATTGACTTTACATTTAAACATCCTTTTTGTATAGTATGTGATTTGATTCTTTCCTATCACCTTCTAATATAAATACGAACTCGAAGATTTGACGACGACTTAATGTATTTTACACGTTTTTCCTTATGTTCATCTTGAATCATACAATTATTGTTGGTGGATCATCTTTAATATTGTGTGAATCTCACATGCACTAAGGGAGAAGCTATGTTTGGTCTTTGACCCCCTCAGTTACTATGAATGCTCTCGATCAATACATAATGACCTATAAAATTAAGGTAACAAATACGAAGCTAAGTCAACATTAGACAGAAACTTCTAGGCAAGTGGTTGAAAGTAGGCTTTTTTTTTTTTATTTTTTGGTCAATATCAGAGTTTACATTTCAACTTTTTCACTTTTTGTAATTACATAATTGAAATTTTAATTTGTATAATTACATACTTAATTAAAGATTTAATTGTTATTGCCTACACTTGAGTTACCTCTAATTCACATAATTAGTTTAGTCAATACAATCAACTAATAGGGTAACCATTGACGGCCTTAAGGGAGAGAGAGAGTTGGGGGGGGGGGGGGCGGGGTGGGTACGGTGAGATACTGTGTGTTGCGAGACCCTTTACAAATGATCATTAACCATTCCCTATAAAATAGTAGGTTTTGACCTATTTAAAAAATGTGAATTGTGAGACTCACTAGCAGGTAAAGGGGTTGGGTGACACATTCCCTTTCCCTTGACCTCTTAAGGTTTTGGACGACCACTTTATTGGCTAATTATACTAACTAAACTAATGGTATAAATTAAAATTAACTAAGCTGTAGATGGTGGCAAATAAACCTTCAATTAAGTATATAATCATATAATTGAAATTTCAAGTGTATAATTATAGAAAATGGTAATTTAAGGTATAAATTATGGCATTGCCCTTTTTTTTTTTTTTTGTTAAAGAGGAATATTATGATACTACATGTGAGTAAAGTTCCACATAAATTGCGTGAGAGATTTTACTTCTTCAAATAGAATAAGACATAATAGAATAACCATTCATTATGAATTAAATTAACTTGTAATAGCTATTATATTGTTTACTTAACCAAAAATGCATTTTAGGTATAGACTTGTAATACGATTAAAATGACAATAATACCCTCATCTTTTACTTCATTTTTTTTTCTCTCCTTTACTGTTCCCCTCTAGAAGCTTTAATGCATTAGATAACATTATCAAATCTGTCATCGCTTTCGCTAGCTCAAAGATCATTGCAAAAATCCCCAAACTTTCTCTTAACACTATCATCCTTAACTCACTAAAGTTTAAGTCTCTCATCATAATAGTGCCTTAACTTCCATTGGAGTTGAAAATGGAAAAGGTAAAGTGAAATCTATTTCACTTAGACATGGTAGTGATTTTCTACTCCTGCAGCACGATAGGGAAGGTCAAAGGAGTAAAGACTTTACTTTTTGTTTTTTTTTTTTTTATTTACATACTTATTCTCTTTCTCCTTCAAATAATATCAAATAAATTAACCATTTTAATATAGAAAACTGAAAAAAGAAGTAAAATAAAAATAAAGAACACCAACTTCTTACTTTAGCAAGATCTCACCGCGACGAATTTATGGGTCAATCTCTCCTCGAACGATCTGACAAATCTACATATGTTGAGTACTTTCATCAATTTAGCTCATCAAAGTTTAATAGTGGTAATGGTCACCGAAGAGGTCTTGTGGTGGTGGGGGTAGATAGGTGTAAGGTGGTGGTGGTTTGTTGATACTTAGGTAGTAGTAGTATATGTATGTGACAAAGGTTGTTATAGCCATTTAAACTTTGAATCCTAATTCATAATTTTCACAAAGGAATCCTTATTAGTGATTTGTAAGCAATTGGGATTCTTAGTGTTTGAGATTCAGGTGAAATGAATGTTGTAATAAGAGGGATGTAACAAATGAAGAGGGAATGAAATTGTCATTCACTCCAAGTGAATAGGTAGTTAGTGATTTATATAGCATTAGAAACCACCTATTAATCACCATTGGCTTCATTATTGATTACTTTTCTATTTAGTAATTACATTTATTTTATTAGTTCTTCACCTTACTTTTTCCTATATACAGACTTTATTTTTTATTCCTAAGAACTTACAAATGAAAAATTTATTGGTTGTGATGAGAAAATGTAGGTTAGTAGGTTTGAAAAGATAATTGTACGTTCATCTTTCCATTGTTTTATTAATCTACTCTACTTTTGTTAAGATTTCATTTTTTTTCCTTTTAAAATTCTTACATGGTTCAATTGGGATTGTACAATTTCTACTATGCCTTGAGACTTAGAGATGTATCTAATATCTGCTAACAATCTTTAATAGACATACTATTGTTTTAATAACTTGTATTTATATCTATAACAATTTAGAGTCCTCAAAAGGAAGACAGCTAAGAATTTGATTCACTTAAATTTAAGTTGTATCTACCTATAAATTCAAACCTTATGGTGTATTACCATTATTTCCACCCCCAAATCTAAAATTGTAACTAATAATAAACAATTATCTTTTATACTTGAAAAATAAAGTCTCACAAGAATGAGTCAAAGAGTCAAGTATATAATTACCACAATCACATCACCTTGAAGAAAAAAAAAACTTTTAATTGTTGCATCCCACTTTGTTACTAATATTAACCATCAATATAATTGGTCTATGAAATCATCTAAAGAAATGTCCTATACCATTAATGTGACTCAGTTACATCTCTATTCTAGAAGATTGACATGTATCTCAACAATTAGATAGTCAACAACCTGTCGAAATCAATATCAAATCTAACTTTGGATCACTACTTCATATGATAGTATAGTTATCAATCCATGATTGCCACTTCATTGTTATGACACTTCTAGATTTTTGGACATAAGGTGAAAACAAAAATAACAAATTAGATATAGGATTCCAATAGTAGATTCATTTAGATTCCTACAAGCAGAAATATAAACACAATAATTATGTATGTGGAGTACTCTAAAACTTTCTAGACAAGTGGCTAAGATCTCAATCTTGGAATTAGCACATAGCTAACCATCAAAATCATATTCAACTTTAACAAATCTCAAGCACTTATATTAAGTTAATTATCCTTAAAAGGCCAAACTAGATCAGATAACACTCTTAAACCTTCACCAAGAATTTTCTAAATTCACTTTAGTAAAAGAAAATTTTCAAATTAAAACTTTAAAAGTGAATTTAGTTGACTTTATAAATTTGATTGACTTAAAAACATCTTGATTTGACTCATAGAACAAGTTGGAAGATAAGAATTAATGGTGATGGTTTAGGTGAGGTTTAAAAGCTAAATTTAGACGTATGGAAGCTTCGGAGGTTGATCATAGCAAGATTAATTGAGGAGAGATTGGGTAAAGGTTGGCTAACAGCGAAATCAAGGAAAGATTGACCAGTTTAGGTTGAATGTTGATCAATAAAATTAGCCTTCAATTGGTCATGTAAGGACATCCGGGTGTTGAGTTGTTTTTAGAATTTTATATTATTTATCTTTATTTTATCTAATTTATTTAGTTTCTTTTAGCCTTTTTATTTTGTTGTAAATTTCATTGTTCTTTTTTCAACCTCATTATATTACAGTTCAGTTGCTTAATAATATGCAATTTATATTTTGTTGCATGAAGATATGTATGAAAAATATTTAATATAGATATGATTTCCATATATATATATATATATATGTCTTATTTGAATTGTCTTTTTTTTTCGTCGGTATTTAATCTATGTTTGATTTGTATTTATTTAAAATTTAATATTTAAAAAACTGTTTTATCTATATCTTATCTATTTTTGTTTTATAATTATGAAGTATTGAAATCAAAAAATAAAAATTTATGTATTTTTAAGAGAGAAAAATTAAAAATATATATCTTACATTCAAAATAATTGTTTTAATTTATTTTTTAAAAAATATTTTTTATTTTTTTAAATATTTTATTCTTACCAAATATAAATATTTAAATAAATAATAATCGAATACCAATAAAAAGATGGACCAACAACATCCATATGTGATGCTAATGGTTACGAAAAATTTAGGGACATTTCAAGCTAAGGGGAATGTGTATGCGTTCGCGTGGCCCCGTAACATTAACTATCAAAAGAACCGACAAAAAGGTCGACCACCCAGAGCCCTTAGCCAAAATTCAAACTGAGAAGCCTCCTCTCTGTTTTTGTCAACTGTCGACTCTTTTCAAACTACTCGACTTCTCTTCAATTTCTNAAAAAAAAAAAAAAAAAAAAAAAAAAAAAAAAAAAAAAAAAAACTTCCCCTTAGGTTGAAGTGTCCCTAAATTTTTCAAAAATATAAGTCTCACATTCAAAATAAGTGTGTTAATTTATTTTTTAAAAAATATTTTTTATTTTTTTAAATATTTTATTCTTACCAAATATAAATATTTAAATAAATAATAATCGAATACCAATAAAAAGATGGACCAACAACATCCATATGTGATGCTAATGGTTACGAAAAATTTAGGGACATTTCAAGCTAAGGGGAATGTGTATGCGTTCGCGTGGCCCCGTAACATTAACTATCAAAAGAACCGACAAAAAGGTCGACCACCCAGAGCCCTTAGCCAAAATTCAAACTGAGAAGCCTCCTCTCTGTTTTTGTCAACTGTCGACTCTTTTCAAACTACTCGACTTCTCTTCAATTTCTTCTTGCTCTCTCAATCACAAAGCACGTACTCTCGCTGCAGATTCAATCTCTTTCTTCAAAGAAACTTCACAATAATAATAACTTCCCTTCAATGGAATCCTCAAGCACCATTAACACACCCCATGATTCGAAATTCAAATCCTTTGCACCCCAAACTTCGGTTTCCAAAGTCAGAGTCGTAGTGAGAGTCCGCCCTTTTCTCCCTCATGAAATCACTGCCAGAAATGGGAACCCCGTTTCTTGCGTGTCGGTCCTTGATCCACAAGAAACCGCGCCTTCGCTCGGCGAAGAAGTCACTGTCCATCTCAAAGATCAATTCACCAGGTTAGTCAGTAATTTTGCTTTGGGTTCTCTTTCCCCCTTCCTTTTCCTTTCTTGTTCCAGTTTAGAGGAAGCTGTAATAATTTAATATTTTCATGGAACTTTAAGACAAAGATCTTCACACATTTGGTAAGGCTGCGTACATAGAAGTCCTTCCTTTCCTCCCCATTACCCTGCTTTCAACTTTGTTTGGTTTTTTAAGACAATTTCCCGACTACATAGTTAACCGGAGCCGGATTCAGAAAATTTGGGGGTTTGGAATGGTGGTTTAATATTTTTCCTTTGATTTATGGAAATTAGGTTTGATTGGATATTTTAATATGTTTGTAGTCGCAACGAGCGTTACAAATTGGACTCTTTCTTTGAGCAAGAGGATAACAATGTGGGGAAGATATTTGAAAGAGAAGTTAAGCCTTTGATTGAGGGACTCTTTAATGGCTGCAATGCTACTGTGTTTGCTTATGGTGCTACAGGGAGTGGAAAAACCTTTACCATGCAGGTCAGTTTCCTGAAAAGAGTGATCTTGATATACCTTTTCTTGCATGTGTAGCACGATATTGTTCTTAGTCCTTGGTTCAGAATGATAAATTTTTCTTTGTCGAGACAAAACTAATTTGGGTGGATATCGCTTCTCGGTTCCCTTCAACTCTTCTTGTTATCAAAGATTTTTGTCAAATATCATGGTGGTAAATTGAAGAAGTTGTAGTTGCTAGAATGTTTTAGAGGCAAGTGATGTTGGGAGATGAAAGTGGCAACAGATGATTGGTGAGTGGTGATGGAGGTTATCCATCTAGTAATATATAAATCGATAATGGGTAAGTGATTTGATTCCTAAGAAGATGAAATTAGTTTTCTTATTTTCTATTAGCATTTCCCGTGTTTGTGAAATAACACTATTGGTAGAAGGCTATTGCCATCATCTTCCATCAGCACTTACTGATAAAAGGCCACTAATGTCTACAAGCACCTTGAGATTACTACGATAATATTTGAGGACTACAATTTTATTTTATTTTTTTTCAAAAATGTTTTCTGTGAATCAAAACACTTAGTTCTTGTTCTTGGTTATTATATAGCTTGTTGGTTGGTTGTGCTTGATAATGGCTAGGAAACAAAGACTTTTGTTGAAACTTATTAGTTTTTCTGGAATGTCTATTTATTCGATACTTTCTTAAAAAGAAAAATTTGTCAAGAATTTGGTAATGTTAAACAAATGTTTTAGAGCATAGATACAGTGTTTTAATACTTGTATATATCATCTTCAGGGTACAGATGAGTTGCCAGGACTAATGCCACTGGCTATGTCCAACATCTTATCCATGTGCTCGACAACGGGAAGCATAATAGAAATCTCATACTATGAGGTCTATCTGGAAAAATGTTATGACCTTCTAGAAGATGAGCCTAAGAAAATAGAGATCCTTGATGACAAAGATGGCCAAAGTCATTTAAGGGGACTTTCTAGGGTTCGTGTGACATCGATGTCTCAGTTCAATGAGGTATTCTCTAGTGGAATTCAGAAGCGTAAGGTTGCTCACACAGGGCTTAATGATGTCTCCAGTAGGAGCCATGGAGCACTGGTGATTTCTGTTACAGCTCCCCATGGTCAGGGTTCTAGAGCTTCTATCACTGCAAAGTTGAACCTCATAGATTTAGCTGGTATGCTTTGAATTTCAGGATTAATTAGTTACTACACTTGCATTTTCTTAGGTAAATTACAGAAAACAATACCTGAATTTTTATGTTGTTTCATTTTGCCTAGCTGTATTATTATTTTCCTGGCCGTTACATGATCCAATCTTGCTGTGTCATGGAAATGTTTGTCCAATGTCTATGTATATGTATGTAAAGTGGATAAATCATCAGGCAATGAAGATAATAGGAGAACCTGCAATGAAGGGATCCGCATCCAAGAAAGTGGAAAAATCAATCAGTCTTTGTTTGCATTATCAAATGTGATTTATGCTTTAAACAACAACAAACCTCGAGTGCCCTATCGAGAAAGCAAATTGACTCGGATATTACAGGATTCTCTAGGTGGAACCAGCCATTCCCTTATGGTTGCTTGTCTGGTAATATTTAAGAGCTCATGAATGTTTCTCTTTGCCCTATCCCAAATCAGGTAATTGTGTCTTATATGCTCTCCATTCATTTAATTAGAACCCTGGAGAATACCAAGAATCCGTGCATACTGTCAGCTTGGCAGCTCGATCACGCCATGTAACAAATTTTGTATCTTCAGCTCAGAAGACTCCGAAGTTGAAAGTTGACATGGAGGCTAAGTTGCGCGCTTGGCTTGAATCAAGAGGCAAAACAACGAAGAGTGCACAAAGGCTTGGAGGACTTGCTTCCCCCGTTTCTTATAGAGATCCTAGTAGTTCAGTGAAAAAGACCAGTGAATATCAGAGTTCTGTGAAAAGAGAGGCCAAAGATGCATTGTCAACAAAGAGGTATGTTGAAAGCAGCATTGGGATAAAGTTTCTCTGTTCCAGAATGGTATCTTTATCTATATCCACGCTAATTACCTGTTGTCATGTATTGTATGAGAGACAATGTGAAAAGTGGAATGTACATAAAATGTTCTTTTACATAATGGCATGAGGATGGAGGAGACATGAATAGAAACACAATTTCACAGTTGTTGTGGCTCTTCTGTTCATATGACTCTTAATAATTTCATTTCAATTCAGGGCAGTTTGTGTGCATCGCAGAAACTTATTTGATAATAGAGGATCAGCAGATTTGGACTCAAAGGTAAAATCAAAATTACATCATCTGAAGGCTTTTTAGGGATGATGCACTTACTGTTGAATGATATTGAAATACAAGTCAAAGTCCTTTCCTGCCCTATCCATATGAAAGATAATTTGTCAATGTTTTTTCCTTTTTAATAATAGATAACTTAGAATGTGCTTCCATTAAAGTTAAATAGGATTATCAAATGTGCATTATTCATCTTTCTCCCTGTGATACATTGCTGCCCTATAATTCAAGCCGAATCCGACTGGGGTGCCTGAGAACAAAAATGAAGAGGTGAAGGTTACTCCTGATGTGATTAATTTTGAATCAGGAAGACAGTTAGAAGGTATTGCCATTTTAAAAGTGTATATTTTCTTTAAAAAGTTCTGGAAATACTGAAAACATAAGGATTATTTTATTGATATGGAGCTTTTACATGCTTGTAGATGAGAAAAGAGACAGAGACGAGAACGAAGTAGCTAAAACATCCATTAATTCCTTTGAATCGTCACCAGTTATCGAGAGGAAGAATAAAATGCAGGGTCCTATGCGAAAAGCTCTCTCCCCTATCAACTCTAATTGTAGCCAGAAAGCTTCAGAAGCATCGGCATTAACAGACCAATCATGTGCAGCTTTATTTGAGCCGAACACTCCATTGACAGGTGCAAAGAGCTGCACCAACAAGTTCCAAAATGCATGCACTCCACTTGACAAGCTGAATGAATGCAGTTCCAATTTGAAGGCAATTATTAATATCCTAACCTTTCTTTTGGGTTTTGTTATTTCCACAAAACCAGGAACTAATCTTTCACACCATCTAATGCACAGACTTGCTTCATCAAAGAATATATTGATTTCTTAAATGTGGCCAGCAGGTAATAATGTTTCATGTCCCTTTTCACCTTTTTTTCCTTTTCTAAATTGTGAAACGACACCTAATTGTTCTGTTTGGATGCTTGAATTGCAGGGAGGAGTTGCTTGAATTGAAGGTATGCATTGCAAATTTAATATTTTACTCTCGCGCATATGTTCTGCAACATTTACTAATGATTTTTACCATCGATTCAGGGAATTGGACCGAAGAGAGCAGATTACATTGTCGAACATAGGGAATCAAGTCCACTCAAATCGGTAGGTGTTGTTTCTTCTGCTTTTAGCTAGAAAGATGAACATTTTTAACGTAGATCCTGATAATCAAATCTTAACGGGATGCCTTTGGACATGCAGTTGAATGATTTGGAGAAGATTGGTCTTTCTTCCAAGCAGGTACACATATCATGATAGCGACTATCGTTTCATTTCAAATACTATTTTAACAAAATCACGGTAGCTGGCTACTGATAATGGTTTAACAACCATGGAATAATGCAGACTTCAGCTATCATTTTTTTTTTCAATTTCAAATACGATCACTCTCGTCACTAGTAACTATGACTGCATAAGAAAACTATGATTACAAAATAGCCGAAAGAATTCTGAAAATGTTTCTTTCATGAATTATACACACCATGATTGTCTTTGGTATTTAACAGTTGTTGACGATTGATGCTTACTTGAGAACTCCCTTTGCAGGTACATCATATGTTTGGAAGTTCTGCAAAAGTTGTATTTGATTAGAGTGCTCGTGCAACACCCCTTGTTGTATATGTCCCTCTTATTAGAAAGATTTGCTCGAAAACTGGTGTAGAGCTTCAAATCCATCAAAGTTTAGGTTAAGCATGATGTAACATTTGCAGCGTGGTGATGTAACATTATTATATAATATTTTTTTCTAAATTTTTTTTTTAACCTTTAAATATATTTTACTTCTCTGTAAACTATATAATCATCACTAGATAGTGTTATAGTTTTTTTTTTTTTTAAAATAAAAAATAAAAAGAAAAATCTTTTACTAATTATTGTGCAGGGCCTATTAACCGAGACCTTGTTAGGATAGTGTTATTCCATAATTCTACTTTTTTTCTTAATTGCATACAAAGAGAAAAACCACGTGGCTTTCCTCGAATTCAAACTCTAATACAATTAAAACTTTTCATATTATTATTATTGTCTGCTATATATACATATGATATATTTCTCTCATTTTTATTGACAACTAAACTAAGCAGGAGGTAATGATAATATATTAAAAGTTTATATACTAAATTTAACCTTTAACCAAAGTAAGTAGTGTCAAGGATATTGTTTCGAAAGTATATGCGAAAAGACAGTTTGTTATGTGTAAAATATTTATCAAAACTAATGAAGAGTATTTTATCATATGATATGATCGATCTAATATATATTAGATGGTTCGTGATAAAATCTTTATAAGTTTTTGAGCCACACAAATATTTTCCCCAATTTCATTGTGTTTTGAATCAGAACGAGTTGGGAATCGTGAAGTGCCATTACTTTTTTTCTCTTTCCGGTATTCTCAAGATGTTTCTGGATAAGAGGAAGAAACAAAGAGCTTTAAAAAATATAAACACAAAACACAACCCTATGTTTCGAGCGGGACAGAATTAGAAAAGAAAAAATGAAAATAGAGAGAAAGAATTATTCATTGTATTTGAATAATAGAGAAAAAGAAAGTAAAAAGAACGTTAATAATTAATAAAAACAAAACAAAATAAAATATACTTTTGCTAATTTACTCTTAAAAAGTAATAACATTATATTAAATTCTCCTCCTCGCCCCGTTCCTTCTTCCCACCTTCCCTCTTCCCAATGTACAAGCTCAATCATGCATTTTGCTGATTTTGCTAGGATTTTTGTTTTCTCTGGTGACAGATAAGCGAAACAATATGATCGTCTCTCTAGAGGTTCACGCCAGTCATCACATCAATTGTTGTTTTCTTTTCGCATAAAATCAATAAATCAATCAACCGCTCTATGGTATAACATGTGAATGTAATATCTACTGTGAAATATTTTTAGGAAAACATAAAAAAAAAAAAATACAGACTCACAAAAATTATTTCAAAAAATACCGCATCTAAAACAATTTCAAAAAAATATCTTATTTTGAAATTCATTTTGAATTAAACTGGTTTTAAGTGTTATATTTTTAAAAATATTTTTTCAATTGCCAATTTTTTTTTTTCCTTTCACCATTCTTTTTAATTCTAGCATACTCATTTCGATCCACTAAATATCACATTAATAAACTTATCATTTATTTCTAAATCTTTTAAAAATATAATTATATATATACATATTATTAATATATAAGCTGGAAAGTGAAAATTTTTCTTTTTCTGTAATAAATAATCAGGAATTAAAATAAAAAAGGAAAAGATTCTTCACCAAGAATCTCTACCACCGCTTGAGGACCTCTGAGGGAGTTTCTATGCCATCGAAATAAGTGCAAAGGTGCTTGCATTTAAGATGACCTTGAAAGGATCATCTGATCTATTCCTTCAATCTTTTAAAATACCGACACCGACTAATGTAATCAATATCATAATAATAACATTTTACGATATTTGGCTCTAAAAGCTAAAATATCTGGACCATTAATTTTGATGAGATTGATATAAATTAAGAAAACTGAAAATCCTAAGTATAATGGCTTGTGGTGGTAACAAAACTTTCAAACAACCGATTCCAAATCATAGAATCCATCTTTCTTCCATAAATCATTTTCGTGTTAAAGTCTCCTGAAAGAAGTGTCTCCGCCTTAGCGATCTATTATGTTGCATGCGATGGACCGTGTATTTTACATCACTAGAAATCACTACTTTGCAGGGAAAATACACATCATTATTGTGGGGGGAAAGCGCTCAAGGGGTCGTCTTTTCATCATTATCCATCAACAACTATCGCTGCATAAAGTCTATCCTCATCCATATTGGCCTGAAAACGAGTCACATAACTCCACCATAGGAAAAGGACATGCACATTAACATTGGTCCACGGTCTTACTATCGTTGGTCCCAGGCGCTATCGATCAGATCTTGGAACCAATTTTTAAGATCACGTTGGTAAAATTATTTAAATCCATTTAATCATATTAACAGGACTGTTCAGTCCATTTAATTATTAATTATTAAAATATCTGATATTCAATAAAAATTTCAATGGTCAACTTTTACACTACATTTTGGATTGAGGCAAAAAAGGAAAAAGATGGGGGAAGGAATTAGAGTAATTCCCTTAGTTTGGAAAAGGAAAAAAAAAAAAAAATTGGAAGGAAGGAGTGTATTTTCAAAATTATTTCATAAATCCCACAAAAATTCCTCCTGTACAATTTAAAAAGAATTAAGAAAAAAAAAAAAAACGTAAGATTCTATTAAAATATCTCAATACAAAAAATATATATTTGAAAAATATAATAGAATTTATTTTATTAAATTTCTATCAATAATCATTCCTCATTATTTCCTTCTTATCTATATATCTGATATCTGACAAAAATTTTAACAGTATGATACTGAACCATCCACTCGTGATATTATTAATATAGTGCACATAAACAGATAAAAGCTTATAAAGTGGCTACTACATACCTACTAAATAATAATTCACCAATTTAATTGTTATCGTTGGAGAAATATAAAAGATCGTTATAAAAGTGATCTGCAAAGACATGATAATTATACATAGTTATAAAAGAAGAGTTCCCATTGATAATTCTGTGACCATTTCAAGCAGAGACAAGAAACACATTTTGACTAGACAAGGACACAAAAGCAAAAGCCAAAGTAACCATGACTTATGCTGAAAACAAGGATTACCAGTACCAAGCTATGACTAATTATTTAAATACCTCAGATCACGTTAAAAAACCCCAATGCAAAGACAAGACATTATACATACTATATAGAAACTGGAAAATTAAACACTTCTTCCCAGTTTCACGTTATGCATAGTGCTACATTATCCTGATGATGATCGTCTCTGCTTTAAGGATGGTCGAAATCATGGAGATCTCATTTACATGTGCATGGATCGCAACTGCAGTTCGAGCCGCACTTGCATCCGTTCTCGGCTCCCATTCCCATGTCGGACTCCTCCAATTGTCTGCACATCCAAAGAATTTTAAATCAAAGTATGGATAAAGTGGGTAACCATGGGAATTTTAATTCACTAAAGAGAGGGGGTTATTCTAAAATCGCATAGCTAAAATCGTCTGACCATTAGAATGACTTACAAACTTAGAATTTATCCTTTTTACACGTCTTTTAATATACCTCTTAAACTTTTCCAAATTTTTATTTTAATCCTCTATTTGCAAGCACCATAAAAAAAAAAAAAAAAAAAAAAAGAAGAAGAAGAAAACAGTAAAAAAATTTTAGACAAATTCAGAAAAAGAAAAGAAATTTTTTTGCTTTTTTTTTTTTAAATTATTTTCCTTTTTGACTTTTTCTCAATTTTTATACATTCAGTTTAACATTTTATTTCTTCTTAAAATATTTTATTATATTATCTATTTAATAAAAAAGGTGGATCAATAATAACGTGTCGAAATATAAATAGAAAAGTTAACCGATTCTAATCTGCAAAAGAGAGTGATCCATACGGTTTTGCAACTGCAGCAACACCCATAACAAGGGTCTCAGTGGTGGTGGTCTCCGCAGAGCTCAAGTCGGCGAACATCTTGCATCTGCAAACCAAACATAAATACTCTTCTTTTTAAGTTTAATCAGAAAAACAATATCTCACTCTATACATACACGAACAGCCTTAGAATATTGTTTCATGGAAAAATTTCAGACAGACTTCCCTAACATGTAATCTTTTGAGACTGCTACCATTAGTCAGCTACTCTAATGGTATTTTATGAATCATTAATATCTGTAATCTTTCGAGACTATTACAGTAATATAAAATCGCATAAAAGGATATCCAAAAAAAGTTGAAAAAACTTAAGAGCAACTTTTTCCGCAAAACAAGAACACCCAAACCAAACAAGGCTTTTCACATAGGGTGTGAAGCATCACATAATCTTATTCAGGATTGACCCTTCGGAGACAATCAGAGGTACAAGTAGATCTATATGCGTGCTATAGGGTTATGAAGAATAATCAAACTGGGAAACCGTAATAGAGGGGAAAAAAAAAAAAGAGAGGGTTGTCTGGGATTCGATACCCTCCACAGCCACTGCCGCAGCTACAGCCAGAGCCACAGCCACAGTTTCCGCCGCAGCAAGACATTTTCAGTAAGAAAATGAGAGAGATACAAACTTAAGATGGAAATGTGCGTGCTGTTCTGAGGTATGTGGACGGAGGACTTTCTGAGCCTTCAAGGGAAGCCCATGACCCTTACTTATAACACAAGGGAGAGAGAAGAGTGATAAATTAACCGTCCACGTGTCCTTCGAAACAAGCTATAACCTTGACAAAAAAAAATAAATAAATAAATATCAAGAATAACAGTTTTCCTTTTTAACAACAACATATAAGCAAAACTATCGTGGTAAAATGTTTTTTTTTGGCTTTGTACGGTATGGCGGTGACTTTTAAGTAAATAACCCTGTCTCACAGCAAATTATACTTATTTACAATAAAAATAAAAGTGTTTATGGTAAAAATAAAATTACCACTAGCGATAATTTTTATAAAACTGTTAATAATTTTTTTTACTGTTGAAAAGTATTATTTTATTATAAATTGGAGTGTTGAACTGAAACAATCATATTGTAGAATTTCTCTAAGTTTTAAAAAGACTGTATTATAGATATTATTAATATTTTGCAACCATCTAAACTGGTAATATATCCATACCAAAGTTTTTAGTGCCGGGCTGCAGCCTGCACCGTCCCATGTGTTAAGCCGAAATGCCAAAACTGAACCCAGTCATGTTTTTGTCTTCTCTTTTTGATATAAAAAAAATATCTCGGATGGAAACAAATCGTATTCTAGCATTCGGACAGAGGGAAGAGCTTAAAAAAAAAAAAGGAAAAGTATCTCTGAAACATATTAAAAGTTTTTTAATGAATGAAAATATAAATGTATTCGATGATGTTGAACTCTAAAATTTTCTTTATACGAGTTTTCCAAGTTTAAATCTATTAAAAAATCCATTAATCTTTAACAGGTGAATTTCTCATTGATATTCTGGCTTTTAGTGCATTTAAAGGAGGGGAATACGGTAATTAAATAAAAAATTTAGGATACGTGGCGGCACATTATTAATAGACAAAACCAACTATATAAAGATCAATGAATGAGAACAAATCAAATAGTGTTGCTGACCTCAAAAAGTAGTACCGAAGCTGATAATTTTAAGATATAAATACTTTATTCGAAAATTGATGAAATTTATGTGTAAGCGCAATATTTATACTTGAATGTTTTATTTATCTTTTCCAGTATTAGCTTTTGCCATGTTTAAGTTTATCTTTTAGGAAAAACTAACCAATTATGGGTAGTCTGGTTTCGTAAAAGAAGAAAAGGTTCTTCAATTCTGTGGGGCATAATTTAATTTCAGTTCACATTTTGAACTCAAATGAGTTGGATTGTTATCTTACGGTTTGGTTAAACTTCTAGAATTGTGTGTCGTACAAGCAAAAAGTAGATTGGGAATGATTTACGAATTAATGTCACCGTTGTTAGCTAATAGCAACTTTTTTCCCACCAAACGAATGTTGGCTGCATAATTCGAATTATGCAATGAGAAAAATATATATTTTTGTGTTGTTTTCAATTATAGTGCATCTTATATATAAAAAGGTTTTGTCAATCAATAAGTGTATCCATAAGATATTTTTTAATACCCTAAAAAAAGTAAACTTTTAATTAACAATTATGAGTACTTACCACATTTCGTAAAAGGTTAAAAAAATAAATCTTTTAACTTTTCTATAAGATGAATACATTAATTAAAATTTAACTATTAATTTATAAAAAATTAAATTGATACTCAAAAATTGTGTTAGTAAATCACATAATATATTTAAACAAAAACTTGTGTGTAGAAAGTAAAGCCGAACGTATTATTAAGATAAATATTTTATACTTTCTTATGATATTTTGTGAGATTGTTTTAATAATATTTAGTATTACTATAAAAGTATCATTTTTTTTTTCCAGTATAAGTGATTATTAGATGATCGATTGGTCGATATTTTCAATTTATTATTTTACTATTAATTGTGGAAAAGAAATACTAAAACATCAAGTAAAGAACCGTTATTAATTACCAATGCTTTTTATGGTATGATCAAAACACTTATAATATTAACAATATAATTATTATTTACGATGTAGTTACTAATAAATAAATAGTTTTTAATTTGAATTTATTTGGTTAGCTATTAGTTTTTAGTAGATGAAGTTTAATTTTAGAGTACTATGAAATAAATTTTGACACAAAAAGTATTATGAAAAATATAAAAAGAGAATTGAGTCAAATAAATTAGAGACAAATAATAAATGCAATTTGAAAAATTAAAATGGCTTTTATGTGATTAGAACCCATAATATAACTTGTGTTTATTAAAGTATACGTTTAACTACTTAATGACTTCACAATATTAATTTAAAGTTATAAGTTATTGTGGAAAAGAAAGTTAAGTAAGGAAAAAAAAAATTATTTAAGTCATAAATGTATCTTGAGAAGTCCTTTAAAATATATTAGCGAACGACACACTTATGAAGCGTGTGCAAATTAAATTATACATTTAAAATTTACCATTATTTATTTAGTAAAAAATCATAATTTTTGTTAAATAATATAAATATAAATTTATTTTTTTATTGACATTCACTTTAAATCTTTTAGTTTTTTATTTATGAAAAAAAAAATCATAATTATGGATATAAATCTATCATATGAGTAGATATCAATCTTCATCATAGTTATATTTCATTGTAATTTGAATTTTGAAAATACAATACACACATTTAGAATAAGGTGAGAAAGAAAATAGGAAGACAGAGAAACTGTCATGAGAGAGATCATTGAATAAACATCATATTATGTGAGGGAGAAGAGAAATTAATGAAAATTAGTGAGTTGATATACCAATTTTACTATTAATATAGAACAATTATAATTTTAATAAATGATTTTTAATATTAGTTTTTTTTAATAAAATTTTAATTAAAGGGCTAAATAATAATGTTTAAAAGAGTATTTATTTAAGGGCAATTCGCTTTAATAATATTTTTTATTTAAAAATGAACATTTTCCTGAGGTTGGGCCGAAACGTGGAGAGTTAAAATATAAACCGAATGTACAGAACCGACGTTTGTGCTGCGGTTTCAAAAAGGGCAAAATGCCCATTTCCAATAAAAGGTGAAGCTTAAAAAGTTGAAAGATAAAATATAAATAAAAACTAAATGCTTCATTCAAATTCCATGTGCAATGTACCCGTCGTTTATGGGATCCCTTTCGGTCCACATGTCTGTTTCGATGTCTTTCTGTTTTACGGATAGCATACGTGTTTCTCTCGAATTCCTACGTGCCAATATGTTACAGGCATAGTCCTTCTACGATTGTTCGAGGATCGAGATTTTCTTACGTTTCCCGATGTAAACATGAGAGATAAGTAAATGCAATTGGATAGAGCTAAGAAAAAGTGAAAGAACCTAAGATAAAAAAGCTGTAGTTTTTCTCAATTCCTACTAGAAATAGGCGTGCCCAATTGGTTGGTGTCAAATTGAAATTATAATAATAAAAAAAATTGAGGAGAATTAAAAGTGTATGCATCTTTTAAAAATATTAATTAAATATAGATAAATTTTAAATTTTCAATACATAACTTATCTTTATAAAACTTTAAAATTATATAAATAATGTTCAAATCGCAACTAAAGCCTTAAAACCATTGTTAAAAGAATTATAAATAAAATAATTAGAGTTTTAATGATTGTCTTGAGTGTCGTATGAAATAAAAGATAAATTATACTTTAGATTACTTATTTTATTAGAGACAATATCACGATTTATATCTTAATTTTACTTTTTTTATAATTATATACTTCAATTTTTAATTTATTTAATTATATGCTCAATTAAAGATTTAATTATTATATTCTATACCTCAATTAACTTCTACTCATATCATTAATTCAGTCGACACGATCTATCAAATGGATAATCACTCACAGCCTTAGAAGGCTTATACAACCCTTGTAGAATTGTAGACAGCCATAGACAGTTGCTAATAAGTTGCGTAACATATATTTTTGAAGTGGATCGTAATTTACAATTTTGTAAGAAGTGGCCGGCATCCACTAGTGGGAGGTCAGACAAGCCTTCTAAGGCTGTAGGCAACTATCCTGTTGGCTAATTGTATCGAACAGATTAATGATATAAATTAGAGTTAGTTGAGATATAAATTGTGATAACTAAATCTTTAGTTAAGTGTATAATTAGACTAATTGAAATTTCAAATGTATAATTACAAAAAGTAATAAAATTAAGAAGCAAATCGCGGTATTAACACTAATTTAGTAACTTTGGGTATCAATAATATGACACAGAGGATGAAGTTTTGGACTATCCTCCCATGGGGCATACTATTAATGGAAGTTGCCAAGATAAATAGTCTAAACTCTAAAGGACTACCTATCTTTAACTCAAAATTATGGGAAGGTAAAGTCTATTTTAAAATTTAGGGCATCTATTTGTATTGGACTAATAATTTGAGGAGTGTATCTATAATTTTTTTTTTCTAAGTAAAAATTATAAAAAAGTGTTTCTCAAATATTGTAAAGAATTACTTACTAAAAGAGAAGCATCCTTAATTCCTTATTTTGTTAAACCACTCTAAGAAAAAATATACCAATACTAAAAAATAAACTTTTAATTAGAGTGAAATATTGGTATCAACGAATGTATCATATTTTTTAATTGAAAATGGAAAAAATATGCCATTAAGTTTGTATTTTAAATTTACATGAGGTTTTGGTTTGGAGCATGATAAGTAAAGAAATAGGTAAATGAGGAAGCTAGTGATTATTCCATTTTGTATATGATGCTTAAGTTATATCCTTTATTAGGTTAGAGTTTTGGAGGTCCCTTGTAACTCTATATTTACGTGATAATGTGTGTTGACTAATGTGAAGTTTGAGAGAGCTATGCAAATCTTACGAGACTCAGTTATGGGAGCATTTTGCTGGAGGGGTTATGAAAAATAGTTTATCATATTGCTGTTCTAAAAGATTATTTGTAGCCTTATTAGTGATTTTTCATCCAGTTGTTTTAGGATATTCAAAGTTAAATCTTGTTTGCTTTGTACTCTCTCTTTGGTAAATGTTTACTATTTTTGTCCATTCTACAATTCCTAATGAGAATTTTGGATTGGATCCTTAACAATATGGTGGCAGGGCTATGAGCATTCCAATAAATTAGTTTGATAAATAGATTGGACAAAATGATTTATACAATCATAAATTTGTCAAGAGTCCGTATATAGTGGAGCTACCACATCTCAATGGTCTCAAAATCCATAGTTATTCCTAAAATCATTAATTGTAAAATTCATAAACCACAAACTTTTAAAATACATATATAATGGACTTGTTGCATCTTAATGGTCTTGGAACGTGGTACATCATATGCGATACTTTACTAGTTAGTGGTTTTCTTATTACTGCATACTTTTTCATTGATTGAATAGCTTAAGTCGAATCGGATTTATTTGATTCATGTTCAAATTCTATTAAGTTTGACTCAACTTGAATTTAAATCACGTATCCTTAGTTAGCTCACTAGGCCATTAAGCTAATAATTGACCTTAATTTATAGGTTTTGTTGGAGCATTGCAAACTTGTTCCATTTACGGTAGCTTAGTTTATTGTCGGTTTTATGGTAATTATATAATGAAAGTAGGAACATATTTATCTGTTCCCAAGTGGTTTCTTTTTCTGTTTATTCTCTATACATGTTGTTATGTATAGAAATTTTTAGTATACATAATATTTTTGGTACTTTTATTAATATATATTAGTACATGATTAAAACGATGTAAACGAGATATTTGAACTTTTACTCTTTAATCATGATTCATGTTGATATAAACTGAAAAAGACAAAAGATAGAGCTGGAGCCTCCTATCGTTTGAGTTGAGCGATAAAAGACGTGGCATGGCATTGTTGTACCGCACGAACTGCAAATCGTGATATTAGTACAAGTTTTAGTATAGGCAGCAGTACCTCTTCTCAGCATCACTACTTGTTTATTTCATTTTTTCCCTCTTTTAGTACGGCGTGAGATTCAAATCAGATCTACATTAATATTACTAGGTTATATGTACCTTACCTTACCGTATTACTTCAATAAATGAATATACATATATATATATATATATATATATGACAAAATCTGATTTTGTTTGAGAATATCGGCTATTAAAAGAAATTGGCAATGGCAGCAACCATTAGGTAATTTCAATTAAATCCAAAAACCAACAAATATTTAAAATCTTAGAATGCAAGTATGTGTGATTTGCATTTCGTCAAGACAGGTATTTATGATATGCCTTACTGTTAGAAAAAACTTTAATGGTATTAATATATCACTTAAATTAATAAATGATGTGTAAATAAATTTGATATGTCAAGACATAATTGATATATTTTTAATAAATATGTTTCTTTATTGTCAGATCTCATAATTTTATTTATACCTATATGTTACTCATTGATTTATATAGCGTATTAGTACCGTTGAATCTTTTTTCGTTATATTGACTCTTTGAAGACATTAAGTTGAATGAACCTTGTACAACTCATAGCCTTATTCAGTTTTTGATATTTTTAAAGAACATAATTTGGTTGTTGCATTAGTTAAAACTTATGATCGCTTAACACAAAACCGTCCAAGGAAGTATGTATTCATCATGTTGTTGATAAGATCTGATCGGTAGAGATTAGGCTTTATGCTTCTATATAAGCTTACAAGACAAAGAACAGTAAGGAGCATTAGAGGTTATTCAAAGCAGCCATTTTGATGTTTAAGTCAGTTGGAAATGTGAAGAAAGTGAGGAAACAAAAGCTCACAAAAATAGTATAAATGCACAAAATATCAAGTGATTTATCGTTAGAAGGTAAGTTAATATTTATAATGGAGTGTTGACTGCAGTTGAAAGACCATTAATGTATAGAGGGCACGCCCACAAATTTTGGGTAATAGAGCTATATAGCCCGACGTTGTCCTGAATTATAGGAAGTAATTGTTGACCTAGTCATTCAACCTTATTTACTGTCCTTTAGTCATTGTAAACTGCAACAATTGGGTAGGTTTTGTAAAGAGCTTGGGCTAAGGTTGGCTAGGTGAACCGAGAGGTCGAATCTATAAGAGGGTAGCCTAGGCTATGAGCTCAGACAAGTCGATATAAGCCAAAATGTCCTATCAACACATTCATTAGAGTTTATTTTAAAAGTTAAAACCATAATCTATATAATTTCAAATTTTCAAGTTAAATCTTATGGTAAATGAAACAAGGGTACTAATTCCTTTGTCAATCTCGCAAGCAAGTGCGGAGTTTGTTGTCCATAACTTACCACGGATAATTACCTACTCTCCTCCTAAAAAAAATCAAATTTCCTTAATTGCCATTAACTCGCAGCAGGTCGTTGCCTATCCTTTGCTTGACCAATTAACAAAAAGAAAATGGAAAAAATGAAAAACGTATTATGCTTATTCATTCATTTATTTATTTCTCCCAAGGAAGTTTAGTAGATGAACACAATAAACAATCTGAATATGAGGACAAGTTTTTTTTTTTTTTTGGGTAATAGGGGGAGCTCTCAATCTTTAGATATACAGATATTAATATCTTAATGGGATAGATTGGAATCAATATTTTTCTTACTTTAATTTTGTAGAAGATTGTAGTCGATTAAAATAAACAAAAATAACATTTAATTCCTTTCGAGAACTTATTAAACTTATATATATACACACATATAATGTGTAAGTACATATCAATCATTTTGATAAAAGCAACAGTTGTTAAGTTACATATAAGCAAATGCTTAGCTAATATGAATATATAGGTATGTACATAAGTCATAATGTTTCCACTGATAAATGCTTATTGGAGATCAATTTTGAATAGGTGATTAAGTTTTAAGTAATTCAAATATTATATATATATATCACCAATGTTACTTTCACTATATAAATAATGATTACATCAATAGGATATGCTAACATGGTGAAAAGTTTCATTAAGAGTAATACGCAAAGTAAATTATTTGTTGATAGACATGGATAAAGAAAATAATTTACACATAGAAATTTATATGATGACCTACGATAGATTTAAATATATATAATTCAAGTTCAAAATTCAATTGTGATAAAACATTTGGCATTCTAATACGTTTACACTATATTGTATTCACTTTTATGTATACATGATTATAATCTTAACCCCTCATATGAAATATATAATTGATTGATTAAATTTATAAGAATTTTATTCATCGTCCCTTGATACTATTTAAATTTCGAGATAATGTCACATTTGGTATTTTATTTAATGCCAATTTATGGTTAGCCACCTGAACTTGTCAAATGATATATTTAGAAAATATTAACTCTCTTTGTGTTAGTACTTGAAACTTCAATTAGATCATAAACACGATAAATAATATCTTAAAAGAGTTAACCGTAGGTTACCTAAGAATAGAGTTACCAAGGTAGAATCATCCTCTTAATCATTCTCATCTTCATGTAAGGAATAGCCGGCTGTTTTCAAAATTGCACCCTAATCACTTTTTATAATAAATGTCTAGTCTTTTGCAAACCGAAAACAATTGGACACTAAAATGGTCTCGTCGGATCATAGCTCAGTCCTTTTATCATTGTGGAGAAGCACTAAGCATCACGAATCTGGTCCCTTTTGTTTTTTTTTAATGGAACAGTAGAACTTCTGTCTGCTCATAAAGACAATTCAACTGGGGAATGCCAAAACATGATTGTTTCAGTATGAAACTTTTCAGTGTTGTTGCGCGGATCGGAATTGAAAATTACTATAGGAAACACACCTTTTCTTTCTTTTCCTTTTTTTTTTTTCCAAAAGAAAATCTGTTGAAGATTCCCACGAGCTTTCGTCAACCACTTAGCTATTGGCATTATTAAAGGATGGCTCTCGTTTACTCATTTTTGTCTTGTGGGGTTGTGCTTAAGATCCTTTTCTACTAAAAAGGAAAAAGGAGTCCATTCTCATGGTTGGCATCAAATCCATCATTAAGGGATAAAAAAAAGAATCTTTTCACGTTTTTTAATTTTAATATTAGTTATAAGATTTATGAATATGTAAATACACAAAAATAGGTTAAAATATTTATACTGAAAGATACCCATCAACATTTTCCAATAAAAGAAAAGTGCGAAAAAAAGACATTTTTTTCCATACTCCACAAAATCGCTCCTTAATATACATACAATCATTCCATATTGACCTTTTTCATCATCTCACCAACAGCATCCATCAATATGAATGGACTCAACGTGAAGTGGGTCCATTTGTTGCCTTTTAGGTAGGCCCAATTTCAACTTCATCCCTTCACCGTGGACGTGGGATCCATAATGAAACTGCAGATTTTTCTAGGTCCACTGTTTTTACGGAATTAGTATTACCTTCAATTATACTATTGATTTAATATTTACTAAATCTAAACATTTAAATTGATTATATTATTAATTGTGTAAATTTAATAGATATTAAATGAATTATGAAATAGAGAATTAGACTAATTCCATCAAAATAATAGTTAAGATGATAAAAATTTCTTGAAATCGCATCTCCAAATGTCAAATCCTTTTCTTCACTTTTTATCACATTTGGATGCTAGCCACTTTTTTATTTTATTTTATTTTATTTTTTTTCGTTTAATGTCTTTATGGATAGATAGACAAAGCATTTGAAGAATACGTAAAAAAACATGAATTGTTCATGTGTATGTATATAGTAATTTATTGGCATAACAATTGATATTACGATTAGACTTGAGTAAGAATTAGCTCTAAATCGTGAATTTACCTGACCTGATAGTGGATAGGTCAAACCGCTTGACCCAACAGTCGTTGAACTGCTGCCCAATTGAAAAAAATAAAAATAAAAAGGGATTGGTCCTACTTGACCTCCCCCTTTTTACCTTTCCCTTTTTCATTATTTTTAAGGCCCCTATCCCCTACCTACAGTTTACCCCTTACCTATTACCTGCCCCTTACCTTTTTTACTTTTGGCGCATGCAATTTAAATGTTGCAGCACTAAAACATTTCAAATGTTTAAAATTTTGAATTTTCAAAATTTAAACAATGCATTTGCATATTTCACGATCCTTATAAATTGTAGCTTTCAGTATGCAGTAGCCATTACTTCACAAACTAATTAAATCACTCCAGCTCCAACCATTTCATTTTCAAATTTTTTCAATTACGAAACATTGTAATAAAAATATTTTCTTTTATTAACTACCAATATTTGAGTAAAAATCAGCTTCGAATCGTGAATTTACTTAACTTGATAGTGGATAGGTCGAACCACTCGACCCAACAGTCGTTGAATTGCCTCCTAATTAAAAAAAAAAAAAATTAAAAGGGGCTGGTCTCATTTGATCCCCCCCCCCCCCCCCTTTTTCCTTATTTTTAGGCCCCTACCCCCTGCTTACAATCTACCCCTTACATATTGCCTGCCCCTTACCTTTTTTACTTTTGGCGCATGCAATTCAAATGTTGCAGTACCGAAACATTTCAGCACGGAAACATTTAAAATTTTGAATTTTTGAAATTCAAATAACGCGTTCGCATATTTCTCGNTAGTGAATAATTATATGTTTTAGGATGTTGAAATCTGATGAAGTATGATACTTGTAGCATTTAGGGTGTTAGATGTAATTATTAGGTTAATTATGTAGTAAATGAGTAATAGAGAAAAATAGTAAATTTTAAGTTAATTTTGTAAATTAGGGTAATTAGGTATAAAATCTTATTTAGGATGAATTTAGACATTTTGAAATGATAATTGATGTTGGTAGATAATAATTAGAGTAATAAAAATATTAGATGTGTATTATGTACATAATAAATAATACACAATTATTAGAAATATAATAAATATAAGATATTAGAATAAAAATTGATATTATGATAATAATAAAAATATACAATAAATCTGATAGGAAACTTGAATTTATGTAATTATATGAAAAATGTAAAAAAATTTTTACATCAGGAGTAAATTCGGTATACTATTAAGAATTTAAGTATACTCGATATAATAAAATACTGACTAGGGATAGTTATGGCATTTAGGATATCAAGAAGTAAGGTAATTAATTTCACATTATGAGTAAAAACAAGTTTCCAGAGTTCGGGTATAAAACAGTACTTAGAAATCGAACTAGAGCCTAATTTAGAAATCGATGCGGAAATTGAACTCGAACCTAACCCCAAATTTAGAATAATTGTAAAAGACTTAAGACTTAGATAATTAGGTATATTAAACCCTAAACAAAATATAACAATAAGCGTTATAAGATAAAACGAACCTATAATAGTTATATGAAAAACTGAAACCACGTTTGTGTTATAGGGATGATCGGCGATGGCCTGAGCAAGTTGGACCTCAAGTGAGTGAGCGAGGAGTCAAGGTAAGTTGAGATTAACACAATGTTGTATTTTGGAGGCTTGAGATTATGCTTGGTTGTGCTTGTTAGATAGTCTGTTGTGTACATGTGCTTGATTATGAGTGATGCTATGATTCTATTTATTGTTCTAGCTTGTATTATGTGATTTGTATGAAATAAATGATCACCCTAAACTAGACTTAATCAAATATATGACTTGTAATCATAATCGGACTTGCATAGCAACTCATTAGGGGATACATAGGATTCTCCAGCCAAATACCAACCCCTTCGAAAGGGATAGTGCAGGATTGTAAAGGGTTCCTTCTTCATCCTTAGTCGAATTAAGTGACAGGTGAGGAGGTCACAGCGAGGGTGAAGTCAATGGTTTGAAAGTAGTCGTAGGAGGAGTGAGGTCTCCATTGCATAAGCTTGGGTTTGGTCGTAAGCTGTTACATTAACGGCAACTCCTCAACCTGGATTAGAGCGGGCGCAATTTCTCTAATCTCACAACGGGCCAGACAATGTCATGCAATGGCATTTGCTTGAACATGCATTACACTTAATAAGTTGGTTGATAACCTTGTTATGTTTATAGTATAGTTTTAAGTCCTCCATCTTAACTTACTGAGCTGTGGTTGCTCATATCCCTATAGACGTCATGTAGGTGCTGGCTAAGAAGTAATAAACAATTACTCTGAAGTTAGCAACTGTTGCATCTTAGAGAGTGAGGAAAAACATTTGAAGAATAAACATATATTTTTAAGGTTTAAGCTTTTACTTTAGAATTTTTCATTTCTGATTAATGTAATAACTAGGAAATATATTACAGAGAAATATTGTAAACGATAATTATAATAACTGAATTATAGTGTATATTTATATTTCCTCACTTTCTTAGGTAAATGATTTATTTAAATTACAAACTGTTTACTTCAAAGCGAGTTAGTCGTGGATGCCTTATGTAGATCAGGTCTAAGATAGCAATTGTAAGGTCAACTTCTATTTTAGAATGGTTTACACAGTGAGGCTGTTACGACTTTGCCGCTTCGGGGCATGATATCTTCTTTAGTAAAAAGCACGGTTTATCATCCAGTGGGAAAAAGTAAGGGTAAGAGCACTGGAATTTCCAATACGTCATCCAAGCCATAGCAGTTTAAGGACGTTCAGACGTATTCGGATAACGAATATGACTTGAATAAGCAGAAAGCATACGATGTGGTTGAGAACATGGAAGAACAAGTTACACCACCTTCAGGTTTTGATGTAGAACCTCATTGCATGAGTAATCGCGGCACACTACTTCTTGACTTTGACATTGAACATCAACCCATGAGTTACCAAGGCATGCTACCTCTCAGTTTCAAACTTTCACACATAAGTATCCACGAATGTCTTACTAGATTCGAACCCTCTCATATGAGTGTCCTTACACAACTTGTGGGATTTGAACCCCTACGGATGAGTTATCCCTCAAGCATGTTCAAGGATGAGGAGGACAAGATGGAAATTATTCCCGAAATAGAAGAGCAACGTATGGGACAATATGAGCCTGGCAATTTGAGACCATTTGGCTTAGGTAAGCTCCCTAAACTTGGTAAGTCTAATGTTTTTACTAAGCATTTTTATAAAGGTATAGACGAAAGGGGGAACTCAAGGGCATTCTGCAACTACTACAATGTAAGTTACTCGTAGAAAACGGGAGAAGGATATGGTACCTTTAACAGGTACTTGAGGTCGAAGCATCCCGAGAAGGTGGGAATAGATAGTATGCAGTAATAGATTGCTTGAGACGGTGGTTCATCAGGTTAACTATTAATGAGGTATGATGAAGAGAGGCATAAGTATAACCTGGCATAGTACCTAGCGAATATGCACCTATAATTCAACGTGGGTGCATCAGAGAGGTAAAGTCAATATGAGCAGGAGATGTTCAACCCTAGTTCATGATAGCTTAGTTGTAAAACAGTAACCCAAGCCATGCAGGAGCTCTATCACAAAAGTAAGAGGGAGCTCGTAGGTAAGTTCGCTTCCTTTGATACACTTGTGTCCATATGTGTAGATATATGAATAGATTCTTTTCGTAATAATTCTTATATGAGTGTTACTGTTCACTGGATAGACGATAATTAGCAACTTAATAAACGACTATTGGCTTTAAGGGTATTTAACAAATGATATACAGTATAAAACATTTATAAAATTATTAAAGAAATCCTGAATGAGTATGGATTAGTGAGGAAAGTTTTTTTATTGGTTTTAATAATACAACTACTAATATTGTATGAATATCTGATTTGCAAAATTATTATCAACCGGCTTTTAAGAAGGGGGGGAGGTTTCCACCTACGTTATGCATGTCATATTCTTAACTTGTATGTTAAGAATGACATTGTAGCTTTACACGACAATATAGCTCTAATCAAGAATATCATCAAGATAATAACAGAGAGGCCGTCCCTTTACAAAAAGTAGAGAAACTTCTGCATAGAGCGTAGGAAGAATATGACATGTACAACACCACTGAAACTTGACTTACGAGTTGTTGTATAGTACAATTCTTTATAGTGAATTGCTGTGTAACTTCACAATATAAAACATGTAGGAAGTTGACATTTTCCCTAATAAGTGGGATATTTGTATTTAGCTACTAAAAGTTTTGAAAGTTTTTAATGATACTACTAAGACTTTTCTACAGATTTACAGGCCTAATGTTCACTTGTTTATTATGTCAGCTATCAATATACTTAACGTGCTACTTTAGACTTGTGAGAACCCAAACCTGCATGCATACGTATACAATATGACGTTGAAATGGTTAACTTATTATAAAAACATTTCTCATATTTATCTTATAATAACTATTCTAGATCCTCTTTGCAAAGTGAAATTATTACTAATGTATTTAAAAACTTATTACAGTTATGTTCAAGATCTAATGGATTCCCAAGATGTGTATAGCTTGGAAACACAGCAAGAAGTGTCAACAGCGACGGCGGGCATAAAGGAGATGCTTCACTACTACCAAAGTTAGTACGGTAGCCAATCATCAGTCTCTCCTTTGTAACTTACTAAGGAGCGGCATTGCTTATTTATGGGTGAGCAGTTACTAACGTAAAAATTGAAGAGGCAACGGTTTAATAGTCCAATGTTTGAGATGTAGCACTACATTAATACAAATTTTGAGTTTTTTGAGAATATCTCCATTAAGGATTTCGATATTTTAAAGTGGGGGTAAAGACACAAAAGAGACTACCCACTCCTATCTCACATCGCTTGTAAAGTACTCATTGCTTTGGCTTCAATTGTTACTATTGAGCAAGCGTTTAGTATAGCAGGCTTGATCGTTAACAAGCATTGATCCTCCTTATCTATTGTCAACATTGAGGCAAATGCTTACACATAAGATTGGTACAAGGTAGCTTCAAGTAAGGAGGATGATTACTTTAGTGATTGGAATCGATTTGATGGAAACCTAAGCACAGTTGCAAGTTCCATTCTTAGTTACGAATATGAACAGCTGCTTCAAGAGGAGACATAGTAATTTTTCTTTTCATTTTTTTTCGAAAAAGTTTTATCATGTAGAAACCTAATTATTAAAAAAAAGTAAATGGCACAATTTTCCCAAAAGTAATGATCTAGTATTAGGTTTTTCTAAATTATGACCGAGTAAAATTATTTTCATTCAAAAAATTTAAATTGGATAGTCATGTACATTTGAATTCTTTTTGTAAAACGTAAAATTGATCAACAAATTAAAGGTTTTTCTAAAAATCTAAATTGAATTACGGTAGTTTGATTCCGATTAGTGAATACGTAGGCACCTTCCGAGCGACCGTAAAATACAGTAAAAATTTTTTTCCCTATGATCACTTTACTCTACTCGATCAGATTAGTTATTCATACTGTAAGGGACTTTTCTATATTTTAATTTTACTTTGTTTTTAATGTATACTTTATAGAAGAATGAAAGAAAAAAAAAAAAAGGGTTGAAGGATTGATAAGGAAAGAGGGAAAAAATTATGTAAAGGAAGGGAATAAAAATTGAGAAAAGGAAAAAAAAAAAAAAATTGGTTCAAGGGCCTCGAACCAGCCTTTGAATTAGCCAGCCTATTAAACTGGCCCTAAACCGCCAGCTCACAGGCCAATTACAATTCACTGTGATCCCGTCCGGTGAACTAGTAGTTCACGATTGGTTCGGCACAACGCCTATATTTAACTACGATAGGCGACTTCTAGTAATATAATAATATAAATAGGAACTAGTTTGACACGATTAAAAATATGGTTAGAAAGAGTAAAAAGAAAAAAAAAAAACTAATACGATATATGATTTATAATTAGAACCTGGATAAATATGATAATTTAAAGAAGTTATATGAATTCTCAATTTAATTTTATGTATATTCACAAAGTCATATACCATTCCTAGTCAATGGTGTATGGCAATAAGAAACAAATTTATGTAAAAATTTATAAGTTTCATTGTCAATGGAGACAATTCTAGTAAGGGACTTGTCCCCCCATTTGATCAAAGGCAATGTGTCAATAAACGATGTTTGAGGATACATTGAGATTTGCTTATATAAAAGGCTCACATCATTTATCTTGATGATAAATAGTCCAATTAAATTAAACTGAATTGAAAATCAGTAGCTCTTTGTATTGTCTTGAGACTCTTGCTGGTAGTCTTTTAGATGTTGCACGTAATGGGCCTACAAAACAATATACTGTGAAGGAATGTTTGGGGGTTATCCGACGTGGCCACTCTGATGCTTAAGTTAGCAGTGGGCTTGAAAGTACAAAATACTAGAGCTAATTGCAGGCTTAGTATGTAAAGTGTCAAGAGCGTTACCGTTGGGTAATGGCCTGGTATTTATAGTAGAGTGGAGTCGATAGTTAGAGAACAGTTGGTAAGAGAGATCTTCTCCCACAAGTATAAGAGAGTAGAGTTGTCATACCCAACGTATTCCTAATATTTAGGACGTGGTGCTTAATAGGCTTGGGCAATTCATGCCCAAGGACCGAGGCCTATGGGGGAAGGCTTAAGGTAACAAGGCTTGGAGGATCTGATTGAGTCTAAAGGGTCTATGCCTAAAGTGCCCTATCAACACTTGCCCCCCTATAGTCTCATTACCAAAGAAGAGGTAAAGAGAAGGGATACATAGGCCATTCAGGTGTGACGGATTTGACTTTAGGAAGTTCGATCTGATGCCGTAGTGCCAAAGTGATGGGGTTGTAGATAGAAGGTGATGGATGGTCCGAGGTGGTGAGGTTCGAGGTGGAAGGTCTCGAAGCAGTAAACATTGTCTTAAATGGTGGATCACCAGTCCAAAAATGTCTAAAGTTAGGTGAATAGGGGGGGTCAGCAGTTGTTACGAGGTGAAGTGTTGAAGACCTGAGTGATGCTTAGGTTAAGGAGTCAGAGTAGGATACCCTTACAACTCACTGGATAGTCGCATCATGTCTTCGCCGTGTTGACCAGGTGGAGGCCAGATGGGCCTCAAACAAACTTCCTGTGGAAGGATTTTTTTTTTTCAAAATGTGACTTTTGCCCGCTTGTATTCCATGCATTAAATGCAATACGATAGGTGTTGTGCTACAGTAGACTAGTGTGCAACTACATGCCTTCTACCTTTTAAAGGTAACCGTCCAATTGAGATGCTTTCCAAGAGTTTGCTATGCAACATTCCAAGGGACTTGTACTTATATGGATCCCTATAACCCCCTATATAGCTTCCCAGGTGGTTTGCTTATAAATAGGAGTATTACAGAGAGAGTGTGCTTTTCTACAATCTTCTCGCTCAATCATTGCAATTTTTGCATTCGCATTCAAACTTTCAAACTTTTCTTAGAATTTCAATTCTTTCTTCCTTCTTCAAGAATTGCAATCATGTCAACCAATATAGGTGAGGCTAGCTCCTCTTTGTCGCGGCTTACTTCTAGTTTCAACTCTTGAAGGAGTGATCCCCTTGAAACGCAGGAGGGTAAAGTTTTGTTACTAGTATAGCTTGACCAACCAACTAAGATATCTGTGGAAGCGCTGGACAGGGCTAGAGTTATCAACACCATCCCTAGGGATGTATGTGCGGACATTCCCTTGCCCCCTATGAAGGATTTGTTTGACACTCCTAGTACGGGTAAAGGGCTTGACAGCGTATAAGTAGAAGTAGGCAATCTGCCCCCAGTTAGATCATTGGCAACTTTCTTATAGGAGCAATTATTGAGTGGCAAATTAGGTTGCCAACCAAGGACGAACGGGTGACCTTGTTATTAGGGAGGCGCTTTGCAATCTTTGAGAAGTGCTTGGAGTTTGGACAACATCTCCCTCCAAGTTGTTTTTAGAAGGAGTTCTTTATCTACCACTACTGTAGTTCATTGCAGATCCCTCCTAATGGATGGAGGGTACTGAAGGCTTTTCAGACGCTTTGCAAATACTTAGTGATAAAGACTACTTTTGAGCTTTTTTGCTACTTCTACATGTAGAAGAGCATCGGGGGGTAGCCTTACCTCCAGCCGCACTTGAGGAAGAAGTTGTTCTGTTGCCTTATAGATTTGGTTAAGGGCTGGCAGAACAAATACGTGGTGGTTGAGTTGCCCGAGGAGATAGATTTCTAGATGGGGTGGACTGGGATGGTTCGTACTAGTAGAGAAAAGAGGCTTAGTCCCAGCGATATTGAGGCCGTTTAGGAGATCTTGGCCTTGATAGAGCTAAGAGGTAGCTAAGAGATCAACTCTGCGGAGACTGTGGAGAGATATTTCCGGCGCTCGATCTTCTAGCTCTTTCCTAACATGAAGAAGGCTATAGTGGAGAAGTGGGCTAAAGGTATAGGTTTGTTCCAACTGATCTTCAACTACCAATTCTACTCTACTATAAGTACCTAACCATTACCCAATGGTAACACTCTCAATACTTTGCATATCAAGCATGCGTATTACCTCCAGTATTCTGTACTTTCAAGCCTACTGCTAATTTAAGCATCGGAGTAACCATGTCAGACAATTTCCCGATGTCCCCTCACCGTATGTTGTTTTGTAGGCCTATTACGTACAGCATCTAAAAAATTACTGGTAAGAATCTTGAGACGATACCTTATTTCTACAATAAACTGAAAATGTGTATTCTTAAATGTATGATCACAAGATCCATAATCTTAATATTACATGTTCCTAGATGGTTCTCCATTAGGTTTTATGATAACTAGGATAACGGGACTTCATAAGTAAATAGGGCTTGCATGTGAGTCACATTATCTAATTGATTGGACATAGAGAGAAAAGCAACTCCATGGACTTTTACCTAATGTATGTGTGTAGTTTTTCTTTCTTTCTTTCCTTTTTTTTTTCTCCATTAAGTATATAATTGAAATTATGGCTAATAAAATTGAGAATGAGTAAGATGAAAAGATCTCGTTGTCCTAAAATTAAGAATTAAGGCATCTATTATAACGACATATTGAAACTATAATGAAACTTGTATTCTTTAGAAGATGGATATTACAAATTATTATGTGAAACTTATGAATTTTTTCTTCATTGTTTCAATATAATATTATTATGTCATATACTGGCATAATTTCCCAAAAGGAAAAAAAAAAAAGGACATCATGAATATTATAACCGTTTAATCTTCAAAGAACAAATCCAACATGCCTAAGAAAATAAACTAGCGGGTTTCCAATTTCATCAGCTATATAATAATATCAATATGAGGGTTTTTTTTTTTGTTGAAAAATATGAAGTTTTATTTATTGATAGTTTAAGGGGTTACTTGACTTTACCAAACATTATCTCCGAGGACGAAGATAGATTCACTTAAACATTTATTTATTTGCTAAAACGATATTATTATTAGAATGTTTGTAATATGTTGTGAAGTGCGCATAAAATATAAGGTATTTTGGAATATGGGTTCGAGATTTTAAGAGCGCTAGATAGATTGTAGAGATAATAAAAAAACTATATGCTGTGATCTTGCATCATATATAAGAAATCGACATTACGGTAGGGATTGAAATTCTCTAAGGAAAGCAAAAAGTTCCTTGCAAAGGATTTCTACTTGAAGGTCGTACTATTAATCTATTGTAGGGAAGTAATTCCTACAAAAAGTGGAATGAAGGGATTAGGTCGCTCTACTAAGGCCTCTACTATAGATTAGTAGCTTATTACAGGGATATGATCCCTACAAAAAGTAACATGTGGTAGGGACATCTTCATTACAAAAATCATTTAAAAAATTAAAAAAAAATTGAGATTCAATTTTTCACAATTAATGTCACAAAAACGAGAACAAATTTTTATTACCTATCAATCCCTATTTTATCTTTTCATTATTTTCCCAAAATAAATGATATTTCCCATTCATCCCATATAATAATGTTCATTTTATAAAAATAGTGAATAGAAGTTATACAACTTTAATGAGTAAGAAAAATGATCTTTAGCCAATGCTATGATCGCAACTCTATAAATAATTTATCTATTAAACAAAAAAAATATAAATAATTAACATTAATAGATTATATTATGCGGAAAGCAACATATACAACATCCTATACTGATATCAAGAAAAGAAAAATACTTCAACTTATACAAATATGTGCAAATTAGAAGAAAAGAAAAAGGGTACAAGTTTACAAAGACATACAAATGTATTAAAAAAAAAAAGGAAAAACTTTTGGCTAAAAGAAAAAAAAAAAAAAAAACATGTGCATCTCCTTTTGCACTCTTCTCATATCCAAATCCAATCCTTAAAAAACACGCAACAAAAATTATTCTAAAAGATAAGTAGTAGCAAATGGATGTAAGAGAAGAGTGGTAGCAGACGACTAGATTATGTGATATCCAAGAAGAAAGATAGAGATAAGGGAGGAAGGATCAAAGGAGAAATAGAGAAGAAAATAGGCGTTAAAACAAATTGAAAAACAAAGCCAAACAAGAACCTAATCTGTAATCTAAGTTTACTTGATTAAAAGGAAAAGAGGGTAAAAGAGAAGTGGAGAAATTTTTACAAAGAGAGAAAGAGTGTGTGTGTTGAAAGAGAAGGAAAATGTAAAGAGAGGGGGAGTTGTCTAGAAAAGGGAAATAGGGAGAATGAAGAAAGTAGGAGAGGTGAGGAGAGAAAAAGAGGAGGGAATAACAAGGGAGAACATAAAAATTGAAAAAAAAAAAAATTGAGGCATTTGGTTTGCAAGTTATTTAAGTGTGAGTGTAAAAACCACGTAAATTCAAATTTTCTTCAGCGACTAGTTATTAAATTTGGTTAATACGATACCTTTTTAATTCATGTAAAAGAAGGATTTTTCCTATATTTTAATTTTTTTTATGTTTTATCTCGGTGAGAGCTTTTATATCAAATATTAAAAATAGTTTTTTTTTTTCTACATTTTGCAGGGAGCTTGACCCTACAAAAGTTAAAATAGAAAAAAAAAAAAAAAAGAAAGTAGTTTGCTGCAATAAAGATGTTTCTTGCTTATTGTTGGCTACTGTTAGTCAAATTTTTTATATATCTTATGAGAGCAATACGGTCTATATGTTGAAATCTATCTAACCATAAGAAGGCTTGCAAGTTTAAGGACACAACGAGTTTAAATGACTTATAAGGAATACGGTTAAAATGCTCCATTATTTTTGCATGTTTATTGGGGTTTTCCTGATATATGAGAGAGCTAACTTATTCACGGCTTACTTCGCCATGACAGGAGAAGAGACCAAGTCCAAACGTAACATATTCTATGGACAAAAAGGAGTCCAAAAGGTAACATTAAGTAAGAATCTAAGAAGAGAAAATACCCACTTTGAAAATGCTTTCTAAATATTAGAAGGAGAAGTTATAGTATGCATGCATGTCCATTGTCTTGATTTTGTCATCTTAAAATCGATTCTCCATTCTGATTGTTTATGTCAATAAAGAACCGCCATGTTCTTTAGAACAAAAGTTCCCAACTACCCAAAAATGCATATTTTAAAATTATTGAGGCTAAGTGGCATAAATGCAGTGCACTCAGTTGCTTACATGACAAATGACGTAAAAGAATAAATATTTTAATAAATCTGCTTTCAAATAAAAATCAAGTAAAAGTAAGGACCTAAATAAAAAGGGAGTTAAGGTTAGTCTAAGTTATGCAATCATAATCATATGGTAGGTTATAATTACAAATTTTTAGTATTTGGAAGATATAAGATATGATATCTTATCTATTTTAAAAATACTTTAGAAATTATAATTCATCCTGTTGTTTACTTAGGGAAAATAAAAATTTCATTACCTCCCTATTTCTTATTATACTCATATTCTAGTGTTCACTTCCTCCAATTACAATTCCTAATAAATTACAATTCTTAAAAATTAGGAATCAAAATTCCTCAAGCAAAGTTAAGAATTAGGATTCTTAGGCAAAAGACCATTACTACCCTTTTTCCTCTTTCTCTTCTCCAAGAGCACCACTGTTAGACCAGACTCCTACAACTACCACAACCACCACCAGATCATACTCCATGACTACCAAGCATGCCTGCACTTCAATCTAAAAATTGAAAAAAAAAAAAAGTGCATCGGCCGTGACCACACATTAGGACTACCAGACACAATTAGCGAACACTCCATGACCATTAGAAACACCACCACGACTACCAAATACTCTCCACCATGCCACAGTCTACAACTTTGTGGGATTTGTTGAAGCATACCGGTGATAATGGGAGCTCTAAAGTGTGTTGGTCATGAACTTCTAAAGGTGGAGAACATAACACTAGTGGTTTGGTTCCAGAAACAATGGCTGTTAACATGACTGATAAGCATAAATTTTATATATTCTATCCCCACTTTATACTACACTTAGGTGTGTATTTTTTATATTTTTGACTGAAAATTTTAGGGATTTGGAATACATAAACACAAGTTAATTTAAGTGTAATAATCTTGAACTGATATTGAAGATTAGCTCTTAAAGAATCACTTTCACGTAAGGATTGAATTAAAGCGTATCACATATTCAACCCATGCATTGGACGGATGGAGTCATACGTGAATCATGGCCCAATATTTGTTTCATTTAAGTTGAAGCTCATGTGTAATATGTAATTGCAAGGAAATATGATGATCGGAGCCTACACATTACAGTTTGGACAAGATTAGTCCAACGAAGTTTGCATGGCTTGTGAATTGAATTTCACAAGTCCATAACGTTTCAGCCGTGCATGAATGTTCATGTTAGGAGCAATCTATTGCCAATGAGGATTGTTGATATATATGTATATATAAGAGAGAATAGAAAAGGAAAGTCAACAAGAGGGGAAGATATATGTACATTCATGCCGCAACAGAAGGGGGATGGACATATTTTTATTATTCATTCAAGATTTACGTAACCGCACGAAAGAAGTCGAAGGAGAACTTTAGGGTTTTGTTATAATGGGACAAAAGATTCAAAAGGAGACCGGATTGAAAAATAGAATTGCACTTCAAAAATTATAATTGGATCTTTTAATCCTTTTGCTTTCAATATTTATCATGTTTCTCACAATCTTTTGTGTAGTTTTTATTTTTATTATGAATTAAACTATATTTAATGAGATTTTTATATAGCTTGGTGATTAAATCAATGTGTAACTTTATTATATATTACTATTTAATCTACTAGATTTTTAATTATTCAATTTCATAGTTTATGATTTTATTATTTTGCCAATAGTAATTTCATGAATAAAACTTGAAAAATTTGAAAAGGAATAAATAGTTTATATAAAATCGGAATAGAATTGATTTAATTGTTGACACGGAAATATGCATTTTGAATTAGTCTTAGGATTCACGTCAATAATATGATTAATATTAATTTTTTTTATGACATATAAATATACATGAACTTTAATATTAATTAGGATAGTAATTTTTATAAGAGGAAATTTACTACATAATGGGAGATTATAAATAAACTATTCGAAAGGGATATTTTTACTATAATTAGGACAATATCACGAGAAAAGGGAAGTAAACTCTTGTTAGTTTAACTAAAAACCAATTAATCAATTTCATCATATTTTAAGGATATGCATTGATTCGTTAGATAATGGCTTTGTTGATATCCTAGGCCATTGTTAGTGAATTCTTCCTTGTGACATTAGTATTTTACCTTTATTAGTTAATTTCATAATTTTTAGTTAATTTACATTTATAATCAATTAGTTTATTTTATTTCTATTTATTTCAATATTTCGTTTCAATTGTCTAACCAAGAAAAAAATTGAAATAATCTAATATTTAGTTTCAATCTCTAAGGATGACTTGGTTTCATCAATTATTTTTACTATAGTATATAACCTAATTCACTTACTGGAGTAATTTTTATTAAAAAATTATTTTTTAAAAAGAAAATTGCATATATCAAGTTTTTGGCACCGTTTCTAAGGACTGCATTAAATTAATATTAGATTTTCAATTCTATTTTTAGACTAGACACTTTATTTCTTATTTTCTTATTTTATAGTTGTTAGATTGAGCTTATTTCATTCACTTCCATCAAATTCATTCACCAAAGTATATATTGCATTAGCATACTGTACAACTAATTTTCTTAATTGTTAATTTCATTTTTTATAGATTTCATTAAAAAAGAAAAAAAAAAAAACGTTTTCATCGTTTTAGGTTTCATCATGTTTTCCGTCCAGATTTATTTATTTTTATTTATCTTTCATGAACATTGCATTATTAAAAAAAAAAAAGAAAGAAAAAGAAAACTTCCATACGCCGCATCATTGCATTACATTACTGTGAAATGTCATTGCATCTTGTTTCATTATAAATCATTTGCTCATTTATTTTTCATCGTCAACTTTTGCGGCATCAATTTAGTTAGATTCAGTTTCTTCTTTTTATTTTTTATTAATAGTTTGTGTGTTTTTTGATCAGGTCGTGGAGCAATTCTCTGAACTGGACTTACTTTCATAGTGTGACCTGGAGCTTTCATTACTATTGGACCACAAGTCAACGTTTGGTAGGAAAATTCATAAAGTTCCAGTGCGCGGACGATGGGATTGTGGTTTTGAATTTAGAGAAGTCCGTATTTGCGTAGCTTCATGTTTAAGCTCCATTTATTAAGGTATTGATTGTCCTAGACTTATCAGCACTAATCATTATGTCGCATCTTAAGTAAGCCTTTAGAAATACAAAAGATGTGAGATAATATGACAAGCACGTTGAGGATGTACTCCTTTTAACCAATCCGAACCAATAACTTTAAGTAAGCCTTTAGAAAGGACATCCGCTAGTATTATGAAAAGATAAGAGGGTAAAGGATCCACTTGCGTAAGACCTTTAGTAGGTTTAACATGTCCGACCACATTACCATTCACAAGAATGTTGTATTCCACAGAAGAAACACAGTGCATGACCCAACCAACCCACCGCCTATTAAAACCAAGTTTCATTAGTGTCTCTTCCAAAAGGTTTCACTTTACCCTGCCATATGCTTTATTCATGTACAGCTTCAAGGTGCAACTTAGTGATTTTCCTCTCTTCCTAGATTTAAGACAATGAAACATTTCATGTGCAATAAAGATATGATTTTGAATCATTCTTCCCTATGTAAAAGCATTTCGATTTTCAGTTGTAAGCTCTTTCATGAAAGGTCTTAGCCGAATAACAAGTATTTTGGAAATATTTTTAAAGAGAAAATTACATAGACTAATGGACCTATAATGATTAACTGACTTCGGATTAGCAACCTTAGGGATTAAAACTAACTTAGTGAGGTTCAAAGCTTTAGGGAACAAACCTATAGCAAAAAAAACTTGGACAACCTTCACAATGGGGGGGCCTAAGGTATCCTAATAAGATTGATAAAAAATCCTAGGAAAGCTGTCCTGACTCAATGCCTTAAGACCACACATATGAAATACTATTTGTTTAATCTCCTTTGGATTAATTTTAACACATAAAATATTATTATCCTCATCTGAGATAGATGATTCAATTCAGTCCAAGCTATTGCATAGTCTCTCTTAGACCCAGCCTTACATAAATCTGTGTAAAAGCTCACAAAGGCTATCGCAATTTTCAGTTCACTCTCCAGCCACCTTCCATCCCTATCTTGCAATTTTAGAATCTTGTTTCTCTACCTTCTACTAATAGTAGAATTATGGAAAAAAAGTAGTGTTCTTATCTCCATAGTTTAACCAATTTACCCTAAACCTTTGATGCCAGTACATCTCTTATCTATCCCACAATGCATCAAGTTGAGCAATAATTTCTTCTTCATCTTCAATTGATTTTGCTACTTCTACATTCTAAACTTCTTTGAGCTCTGCTAGTAGCTTTTCTCTCTCTTTTATTATTAGGTACCACTCTCTTGCTCTAAGACATAAAATTCTCTTTGCATGTTTTGAGGAAGGCTAAAATAGCAAACAAATCAAACCCACCAATAAAGTTCCAGTTGCTTTTCACCACTTCCTCACATCCATCCAACCCTCTCCAAAAGTTTTTGGACTTAAATCTCCTTTTACCAACATTTCCTTCCTTCTTGAGGTTCAAAGTTAGAGCTACATGGTCCGATCCTATTGTCGGATTATGAATGATTTGGGAATCCAAAAACAAATTTAGCCAATCACTTGACATTAATCCCCTGTTGATTCTTTTTTTAATTAACATATTAGTAAAATGTTTATTCATCCCATTGAACTTTGGCCCTTGAAACCTAAGGTCATGAAGTTGAGCTTTAAAAATCATAGAGCAAAAACCCTTAACCTATCTTCTACGCTTAGGCTAACCACCACTCTTCTCATCATCATAGTTATCTCATTAAAATCCCTACTACAAAGTAATGGGCCTTGTAAAGTGTGTGTTAACCAAATGATATCACTCCACAACTCTTTTTTTTGCATAGAAATTTGTAGGTAAATAAATCCAAGCAACATTACCTAATAAAGAACCATCAGCAAATTTGATTTTAGAAATAATCCAGGACTTGGAATGGTCTAAAATAGTCACCAAGACACTATTTGTCCACCATAAGGCTAAACCCTCAACAATACCTTCAGGCGACACACAAAAAGAGTTGAAGTACCTAAGTCTTCTTCTCAAATTGTCAATATAGTTGTCCAAATTTTTTGTTTCCATAAGAAAAAGTAATCTAAGAGAAAACCTACTTATAAGTCCAAACAAATTTCAAACTATCAAGGATGGGCCAAATCCTTGATAGTTCCAGCTCAAAAGCTTCATAGCGCCCATATGGCTATCATGAGCCAGCCACAATCGCCTTTGGTCAAAACCTCATTTGCAGAGGATGGGATTATGGCTTTAAATTCAAAGAAGTTCATATTTACGTAGCTTCAATGTTTAAGCTCCATTCATTAAGGTATTGATTGTCCTAGATCTATCGGCATTGACCATCATCATAGCATCTTCATACTTATCATCATCAATTTATTTTATTTAACTCTATTAATTTGTTATTGCATCATTTATTTGTTGAGACATTGACTAGCTTTTTCTTTAGATATCAAATGCATTAAATAAAAGATTACATGATCATTACTTTGCATTGCTTGCAATATTAGTACTTTTGCTATTAGACCATTATGTCTGTTGGCATATATTAGTCCCATATGACTCTTTTCTTTCATCATTTGCTTTTCAAAATTCTTATCCTTTTCATTCATTGGAGCATGTCCATATTCATTTTTTAATCAGCTTATTGTCATTATTAAGTTACATGCACTTATTAATTTAGTTGTCTAATAAATTCATCATAGTTTATTTTTTTATAATTGTCGTCCAATAGATTAGAGCATTTGCATTTAGACTAGATTTTTATCTTCTTGACATTTTTGTCTTAGTTTATTTCACAAAAACATAAAAGTCCATAAGTGAATGCATAGGACTAGAAGCATAAATTTGGAATTATTGATCTTTGACCCTAAGATTAAATGCACTTTTCATTGGCTTAGACAAGAATGCATATGCTTAAGTCAAGAGCTAATAGGGATAATGATAGAAAATAATGAAAATGGGAACCAAAATGAAGAAAATAATCGAGCCATTTAGGAATATTTTGTTCCCATTGTTCAAGGAGTAACACTTAGTATCATGTGCTCCATAATCCAAGTTAACAACTTCGAACACAAGCTTACATTGATACAAATGGTGTAAGCTAACCAATTTGGAGGATCTCTACATGAGGATCCTAATAAACACATGCAAAACTCCCTATAGACATGTGAGACCTTCAAAAGTAATTGTGCTTTAGAAGATGCCATTTGCCTCTAATTATTTTCATTTTCATTGAAGGATAAAGCAAAGAGTTGACTTAATTTGCTCCCGTTTAGCTCGGTTACCACATGGGATCAATTGGCTCAAAAATTTCTCACTCGGTTTTTCCCTCTTACTTGTGCTGCCAAACTTAGAAGTGACATCATATCCTTCATGCATTATGAAGGTGAATCCTTATATAAGACGTCGAAAAGGTACAAAGAGATTTTAAGGAGGTATCTTCATCATGTACTCCCTATGTGGCTTTAGGTGCAAACATTCTATAATGGCTTGGGAGCCCAACTTCGTATAATGATTGATGCAGCCTCTAGGGGAGCTTTAATGAGTATGAAAGCAGAAGATGCTTATGGGTTGATTGAGGAGATGGCATCAAATATATATAGCTGGTAGACAAAACAAGTGATGCTTAGGAGAGCTATTAGGGTATATGAAGTGAGTGAAGTATCACAATTGTCGACACAAATTGCAGCTTTCACTATATAGATGAGCCAATTAAGTAAGCTTTTTTGTTAAGACTTATAGGGAGCCCAATAAGATTACTTAAAATTTTCATATCATGTGTGCATCCATGTTTCAAAAATCATCTTGTAAATTAGAAATTGCAAGATTCTAAATAATCAATCGCTAGAGTTTGTTATTTTAATTTATTAACAAGTTGTAAAATATGAATAGCCATAAAGATCTAATATTCTATAATTCCTCAGAACCGTAGAAAATCAGTATCTCCTACCAAACGATAAGATTGGATTGTAAAAACCTAAAATTTATACTTACCGAAGTTGCAAATTTTAAATATAAGGGTAATATTTACATTTAATGTTTCAAGCAAACTAGCTAATCTATCTCTAGTTTTAACCTCTAAAACATTTTAATACTTATACTCAATGCTCGGCTCTTAATCAATGCTCGATTATTTATCTACCTACAAGGGAAAACTGTTGGGGATTAAGTTACATGAGTTTAGTGAGATATTCCTTGTACTATACTAGCAAGCAAGTTATCAAACAATTAATTAACAGATATATAAACGTATGAACAAGCAGTATGTTAAATAATATATGCAGTTGACTGGTGCTACATATAACATCGGATTTAACATCTTCTGAAGTAAGGGTTGGAGATTTATTGGCACTAATCATAATTGGGTTCTAACATGTGAGTTTTTAACCATAAATTTAAATTCTGTATTTCATGAAATACATTTTTATTTTAAAGAAATCCAGTAGTATACAAAATCTCAAGGTTAGCGGTGAGGTGGCTCTCACAATTCACACTTACGCCCTATAGTGATAGTCTCTAGACTCGACCTTCAACCACTGATGGTTAGTGTCTTCGGCATTAAGTAATTCTGCGAGCCAATGATAGAGTCTTATTGTACCGGTGCTCTTGTACTGTACTGTACTGTACTGTACTGTACTAATTGTCGAGCCCTATTTTGGTTTCCTTAATTTAACCTATATTAAGCTCAACTTGCTTAATATGGGCTTAATACAGATTACTCGATATTAAATTAAGGAAATATTTTTTTAAAAAAATTGATCAGTAGTCCGCGGATATTTAAAAAATTTGATTTTTAGAAAAATAAACTAGAAAAACTAAGTTCAGGGGTTAACTTATTAAGACTAAGTCACCATGTAAAAATTAAAGAAAAAATTAATGAGCTTTATTTTTATAATTTTCTAAAAACACTAAAATATATCTAAATATGCAAAAGATAACTAAAGTGAATTTTTTATTATGAATTTTCACGAAAAAGAGAAAAAATGTTTTTCTATCTTTTAGACAGTTGCCTCAAAGGTGCCTACGTATCTATTAGTTGGAACTAAACTGGCTGTAATTCTCTTTTTATAAAATATTTAGTGGGTGGGTTGTTTTTATTTTGAAAACCGAGTCAGGTTTATGTTTATTTATCAATTTATTATTTTAAAAGAAAAACTTAAGAAATCTAATTTTCCTAAATTAAAGAAAACCCTAACTAATTAAATCTTTTTGAAAAACTAGATTAAGATTTTTTTTTCTAACACCATTACGTGTCAAAAAGTATCTTTTTTAAATTCTAACTATAAGATATATTGAAAATACGATTAGATAAGTATCTTGATACGTATCTTTTCTGAATCTTAACTACTATATACATATTTCGATATGTATCTTTTTGAAATCCTAACTACATAATACATATCTCAACTGTAAGATACATATATTTTAAAAAAAAAACACGATTTTATTAAAAATCGCAATTTAACTAACATTTTTTTAAAATCAAAATTATCTAGAAAAACTATGCAATAAAATAAATAATAAAAAACCTACATAAAAAACAGATTAGTAAAATAAACAATAAAACTAACTAATAAATAAATAAAAATAATAATTTTTTACCTACATCATTTGAGTCACGTGTGATTGTTGCGTTCATGTTCATGTGTAGCATGTATCTCGTACTTGTGATTGTGAAGTGGATTGTGCTCATGGAATTCGACATTTTCGTGTTCAGGTGCTACGTGCTGGCATGTAATTTAGATTAGTGGGGTGTACTGTTATGGCATTGCTGAATTTGGTCAGTTTTGGAGTTGTCGGTATATGTGGTCGGCGACACCCGTGGTCTTCGGTTAGTGTTGGACGTGAATTGGTTCAACTCAAGTCAACTACTATTCGTTAGATTGCGTGTCTGGATTGCTGATTAGGCAAAGGATTATGAATTGAGTTAGCTTTGGACAGACGTTGATTTGAGGATCGGCTTCGGACGTTTGTCAGGTGTTGGACATTGGAAATCAGCTTTGTGGAATTGTTGGATTTGGATTTGGATTGGGATTTCGTTTGGAGTTGCGAAGGGTTTGCTTCATTCAAATTATTGGATTTGGATTGGGAGTGGAATTTTAGACGTAGAGTGTCAGGCAATTGTGTCAACGTTCGGCTTTGTGGGAATTTCAACTACGTGTTTGGGATGTGGATGATTTTTATTTTGTAGGAATTGTGTATTTAAAAATGAAACGTCTCGAATTTTATCACTAAATTCTTATTTATAAACCAAAAATTGAATCTTTCATATATTTTAATTATAGATTTAATTTTTAATAAACAAAAGATACGATGAAGATTTGACTTAGTTTATAAAAACCCTATTTAGGTTTTATATTTACCAGGCCTGATTTGATCCAATAAATTATAAATTTAATCTAGCTCAATATAAATTAGATAAAAAATCTATTTTATATTGAACTGGATAAAAATTATGTTAATAAAGCCTAAATCTTCTAACGACTTAAAATTTATTAAATTAATCATATGCCGTTATCGATTTGATCTTAAACAGTCCAATACACCTTGGCTCGACTCGACTCGATACAATTTGGCTCGACTCGACTCGATACAATTTGGCTCGACTCGACTCGATACGACTTGACTCTATATTACTTAACTTGATACGATATGACTCAATTTGATATGATATGACTTAACTTGATACGATATGACTTAACTTGATACGATATGATACGACTTGACTCTATTTTTTTATTTTTTCATATTTTCTTTTTATTTTAGTTTATTTTTATTTTTTATTATTTTCTTATATTTTTTTATTTATTTATTAACCTGGCTCATAAAAAAATTGCAAAAATGAGATGTCTACACTAATAGAATCATGTGAGAATCCTATCCCTACAAAGCCCTTTATTACTATCTGCATGTGGTGATGGTTAAAACATTATATATAATGTTTGTATTTATGCATGATCTATTTAATTTAAGTTAAGTCGAGTATAATTAAGTCAATTTATTAGATGACCAACCAATATCAATAACCCATTTAAATCATGCAAAGATTAATCATACAATCAATTCTTCAATTATTATATTTAACCACATTTTTCACAACAAGCAAATAGTATTTGATCACATGTACATTCCCGAATCCCAAGTATTAATTTATTAATATATAAAATTTAGATACACTAACCATAAGCATAAAACAAGTATAAAATCATTAAGAGTACTTACTTGACCAAAGTTGATATGAATTGTAATAATCAATAGGTAGCTTGCCCTCTTGATCAATATCTCCTGATAGATAAAAATAAAAAAAACCTAATAAGTATCTAAACATAGAGTTAAATAGCCTAACCGCTTACTATCTATCTTATAATTTCCTTTCTACTTAGATTTTAAATTCTATATAATTTTTTAGTTTTACCTTAAATCTTTACATTTTCATAGTCAATCCTTAACAAGTTTGAGTATATTTCTTGAATGATATAATATAGTTAAAACTTTTAAGAACATTTCACATTACCTAAGTTATTTATTTCAATAAATAGAAAGTATTACTTTATCTTATAAGTAATAATATATAGCTTAGTAAATATTATATAAGTTCAAATTATTTGACCATTTGTAAATTTTATGTCAATATTTTGCTATAACATTGGTTATAGTACTCATGTATAGTGAAATAGATATTAGTGTAACTATATATATATATCAAACAAAGTAATAGGTTAAGTGGAAAATCTTAAAATCGTGAATTTAATTAACTAAAAATTTCAACTCAATCATACAATAGTATTATTCTATGTTTATATTGTGTGTATATGTGTACATATGCTCAATTTATTTCCGGTAAGTATATGATTTTATCTTATTGTTATCATGATTATTATTAATATTATTACTATTAATATTAGTTATTTTTATCATCGCTATTTTATATTAACATATTTTATTATTGTATATAAAAGTATATTTACTTTTGAATGTATTGACTTTTAAGTACGTGTATGTATGTTTAACATTTTGATCATTTAAAGAACTTTGTATCTTATCGTTGTATCTTATCTGCACTTTATAGTATGTGTTTATTGATTTTCTTTCATGGAAAGTATATATATACACTTGCAAATAATTTTGTTAAGGTAGTTTTTTATTTGGTTGGAGTTTAAGATTTTATTACTTGAATATTATATCAATCCATTTATATCTTTTGTGTTTTTTTTTAAATCTTAAATCACATATAATTTTTTAATTTTAACTTCGATATTTAAGAACTTATAGTTGATTTTTATCTTTTTCGGATGTATGTTTATATAGGGGGGGTTGGTTTAGACATTAAATCCTGTATTTTTCGATGTGTGTCTAAATTGTTATAAAATTGATTATTTTGACCCAAATAGTTTTATTTATCAATTTTAAGCTTTTTTTTTTAATTATTTTATGATATAATTAATTTTTGAATTTCATATTTTTATAATATTTTATTTTTATGTTTAATTATATTAATTCCAATATTCCTTCATTTTAGAGTTGAATATACTAATTAGATTAATTTTCTTATTATTATAATTTTTCTTAATTAATTAATTTTTTTCATTTTTAATTGTTTTATAATTTTTGGTTCAATTACTTGTTTTAGAAAATTTGCTAATGTGACATGTTTTTACTTGTCCACATGTCAATTTATTGATTTTTCCTTTAATTTCTTAAATTTTGTGTTATTATTATTATTATTAATTAATTAATTAATTAATATTATATGGGTCTTATTTTCTTTTATGGGTTTTGGCCCAACCTTTGTACTTATATATATTTTTATTATATTACATTAAATAAAGATATTATATGTATGCGCTTGTATGCATATATATATGTACATATATGTTCTTAATTATTTTATTATACTTAATAATTTATTACATGTACTCATACTTAGTATATTATTATAGATACTCATATACATACATGCAGGTATACTAATATTATACTAATATAATATGTATATCTATACATGTATTTATACTTCTAGTATACTATTGGGATATATACTTATGTACATGTACATGTATTTATACTTAGTTTTATAGATATTTTATACTCATAGATGTGTATATTTATATTTTCTTAGTATAATTTTAAGGGAATTCTAATATATTACATATATGCATATATATGTATATTTTTAGTTTTGCATGTATATGTATAAATACTTATTATTTCATATATGTTTATGTACACACTATGATATATGTATATATATGTAAGGCATATATGTATGTATTTGCATATATATATATATATACTGTATATATTTGTTTGCATATATATATGTATACATACCTTTGACTAACTAACCATATAACATGTACTTACATATATCTATATGTATACCTCAATATATTTACATATAAATATAATTTCCAAAGACTTAAGATTATGTATACTAAAAGCTAATATATATACTTAGAATTATAGTACAATATACTAAAATACATAGCATCAATAATAAGAATATACAAAAATACACAAAGAAAATACAGAAGACATAATTTACATAAAAAAACTAATACTAATAATACATAAAGAAAATATTTTTACTTATGTTAATGTATATATTGTTAAGAAATTCCCTCTCAATCCTTCTTGTTGACGTTGTAAAGTAGATAAGTAATAGTTTAAATATGAGTGAAATGGTAGATGAATTTAGAAATTGAAATGGAAAACGGAGGAAAGAGAGAGAAAATGGCGGTTGGGTTTTTATGTGTGTATGTAATTTACTTACATGCATAAATGGATTTTACTTAAAGAAATGGTAGAATTTTCTAAGCCCACTAGGTGTTACGGTATTAGAGGGGAAAAAAGGGAAGAAAAGAAAAAAAGGAAAAGAAAAGAACATTAATTACATTGAAAGAGACATGTTAACCTTTGGTCAAATTTTGAAATATTAATATAATAATAATATTATGTACATGTATCAAATATAATTTAGTAAAAGTAAAGTAAATAAAGGAAAATAAGGAGGATAAGGAAACTAAAGACATAAATAAATATAATAAAAATTTGAATTTCCTTTAAATATTTCTAATATTATAAATAATATTATTAATAATATTTATTATGATCCTAAAGAAATTTATAAGACATAATAATAATATTGACTATATGACACATAAATAACAATTAAGTAATAATATAATTTCTAATAATTGAATTCATATAATACTAATTTATTTATATAATTATTAATGATCATAAAATAATATTATCAAGTTTATAGATTAATTTAATATTATCACATTTGTTAACATTTAGAAGTGATCTTTAATCGTTCATTAGCGATTTTATGTAATTGAGCATATTGTTTAGTAATTGTACTTAATTAGGATTTATAAGACTCATAATTAGCTACTCGGAGTTTAGCTTATAGAATTTACGGCGATCGGTTAAAGGATCCGATTGAGCCTAAATTATCAAATAAATTTAGAAATATTAATAAAAGTGATTACGTAAGTTTAAATTTAATAAAATAAGTAATAAAATAAAAGAATATAAAATTTTCAAATTGTAAGTATATTACTCGTTATTTAGCGAAAATGCATAAAATGCATTCCGATAACTAATAAATTACTAGAGATAAATTATATATATACTAAAAATCATAAAATGACCTAAATAATATTTAAAAATATTTATTTGTATTATATATGAATTTACATGTAGGTAGAAATATGCGTAATTACTTAAAATACGCGAAATGTGCTAAAATAATGCTAAATAATTAAAGAAAACTCATAATTAATTAAGAAAAAATAAAGAAAAATCAGAAAAGATAAGGAACGATCCAGATTTAGGTCGTGGCAGTTGGGGAAAAGAAGAAAAAAATCAGCTAGTCAAATTAGAACAACAAAAAAGGCAAATTGGAAGAAGATAAGGTAATTGTCTAATTAAATTAACGCACAATAATTCCCCAAGACCTCTATAAATACCCTAAATTTTTTAGAAACTCATTTTGGATGTTTGGAATTGTAAAAAATTAGAGAGAGGTGAAATTGAAAAGAAATTTGGGTTTTACAAAGAATTACAAAAAATTGTGCAGTTGGGCTTTTTAAGGAGAACCCAAACCCAACGGGCAGTTGGGAGTGGATGGCTACCACCACCACCACATGGTGGTGGCAGTGCCCAAATGGGCCGATACATTCATGGTCACTGATGGTGGTTGGAGTCATCAGTTTTAGTGAGTTTTAATTTTTACTTGATTTTTCTTAAATTATTAAAAATGTTAAAATTAGTTGAAAAATTATAAAACTTGTTATTCTGGAATATTTTTATATTTAGTTTTTAGGAAAAATATTATTTTAATAAAAATATGTCCCGTGATAAATGATCCTTAAGAAATTGAGCAAAATTGAGCATGTTTAGAATTAAAAATAAATAGGCTTAGGAGTATAGTTTTAGAATCAAAATTTTTGCGTAGATTACTTAGGTAATATAGAACTGTGCCATGAAGCCCTTTTTCAAAAATGAAATTTTGAAAATTTTAGATAATTTTTAGACCTTCAAATGAGGTATAAAACGGGTTAATTAGGTAATTAAATAAATAATTACTTATTTAATACATAATTATATGTTTTAGGACATTGAAATCTGATAAAGTATGATACTTGTAGCATTTAGGGTGTTAGATGTAATTATTAAGGTAATTATATAGTAAATAAGTAATAGGGAAAAATAGTAAATTTTAAGTTAAATTTGTAAATTAGGATAATTAGGTGTAAAATCTAATTTGGGATGAATTTAGACATTTTGAATTGTTAATTGATGTTGGGAGATGGTAATTAGAGTAATAGAAATATTAGATGTGTATTATGTACATAATAGGTGATAATACATAATATGCAATTATTGAAAATACAATAAATAGAAGATATTAGAATAAAAATTGATATTATATAAATAATAGGAATATATAATAAATCTAATAGAAAACTTAAATTTAGGTAATTATATGAAAAATATAAAAATTTCTCACATCAAGAGTAAATTCGATACACTAATAAGGATTTAAGTGTACCGGGTAGAATAAAATACTGACTAGGGGTAATTATGGTATTTAGTATACTTGAAAATAATGTGATTAATTTCACATTATGGGTTGAAACGGGTTTCTAAGATTTGTATATAAAACTGTATTTAGAAACTAAACTAAAACTTAATTTAAAAATCGATGTAGAAATTGAACCAGAACCTAACCCCAAACCTAGAGTAATTGTAAAAGATTTAAGAACCTAGATAATTGGATATATTAAACCCTAAACTGAGATAACAATAAGTGTTATAGGATAAAAAAAATCTATAACAATTATATGAAAACTGAGATAACGTTGATATTATAGGGATCATTAATGATGGACTGAATGAGTCTCACCTCGAGTGAGCAAGCAAGGAGTCGAGGTAAGTTGTGATTAATACGTTGCTGTATTTTGAAAGCTTTAGATTATACTCGGTTGTACTTGTTTAATAGTTGATTGTGTGCATGTGCTTGATTATAAGTAGTGCTTGATTATAAGTAATGCTATGATTTTGTTGTTGTACTGGCTTATATTATATGAAATGATTGATCACCCTAAACTAAACTTAACAAATATATTATTTGTAACCATAAATCGGACCTGCATAGCAACTCAATAGGGGAAATCTAGGATTCTTTGGCCAAATATTGACCCTTTCGAAAGGGATGGCGCTAGATAGTATAATTATTCTCTTCTTCATCCTTAGTTGAACTAAGAGACAGGTGAGGAGATTGCGGTAAGGGTAAAGTTAGTGGTTCGAAGGTAGTCACAGGAGGAGCAATGTCTCCATTGTATAAGCATGGGTTTGGTCATGAGTTATTGCATTAGCAGCAACTCCTCAACCCGGATTAGAGCGAGTACAATTTTTCTAATCTTACGATAGGCTGAACAACGTTGTGCGATGGCATTTTCTTGAACATACATTGTATCTAATAATTTGGTCGATAACCTTATTTGTGTTTATGGTATAGTTTTAAGTCTTTTGTTCCGACTTATTGAGCTGTGGTAGCTTGCATCCTTATAACCGTTGTTGTAGGTGCTAGCGAAGAAGTGGCTTATAATCACCTTGACGCTAGCAACTGTAGGATCCTAGAGAGTGAGGATGTAAATAGAAGACTAAATCCATTCTCTAGTTAGATTTATTTTAAAGCTTTTAGCATTAGTTTACAAACTACTCAATTAGATCGTGATTAGATTGCGAAATCTTGTAAATACACTTAGATTAATTTAATGTGAATATTTATTTTTCTTAAATTCATAAGTAAATAATTTATTTAACATATGAACCGTTTACTTCAAAGCGGGTTAATCGTAGATGCCTTATGTAAATCAGGTTTAAGATGTTAGCTATATGGTTAGCTTTTATCTTAAAATGGTTTGTGCGGCAGAACTGTTACGACTTTGCTGCGTGATAGGATTTTATCACCATTAGAGTAAGTTTGTGTGTTTGTTAAGTTTAAATTTTTAGTTTTTGGATTTCGATCAAGTTCGGGTTCGATCTCTCGTATGTACATTCATATAGAATTTGGGGTTTCATATGCGATTAAGGTTTTTATTAGGTTCGAGGTTAATCTCTTACAATTATAAATATTTAGGATTTAAGATTTTCACATGTAATTAGAGTTTCGATTAATAAGTTAGGGTTTTTTATATTCATTTTATGTTTTGAGTTTAAAAGTTTAATCAATTTTAAATTTATCGGCTTTGTTGACTTAAGGAAATCATCTACAGTATGTGAGTTTGATTATATACTCAAAAGGTTAAATTTGGGAGGTTTTAGTCTAATTGCTACAAGTTTTGGTTACAGTTCACTAGTGGTATACACCATCTGTGGAGGTACACATGATACGATGGACTGTCAAATAGGATTCCCCTCAACTTTGTTTATGAGCATGAGTTTTGAACAGGCTAACTTTGTGAGCAATTTCAAAAGGGGACCTACAACCCATATTTGAACGCCTACAACCACCATTAGAGGAATCATCCAAACCTTTGTTGTCGAGAGAATCATAATGCTTATAAAGCACCACCCAGCTTTCCATAACCCTCTCAGCCACACCAAGAGAAGAAACCCAGTATAGAGGAGTTGATGACCAATTTTAATCAGAGGGTGGATATGAAACTTCAAAGTCAAGATGCTGCTATTCATAACCTTGAGGTATAGATGGGCCAGATCTCCCAAATGCTAAGTAGTTGTCTTTAGTATTCACTACCAAGCACCACAGAGAGAAATTTAAAGGAGCAAACGGGACCATCAAGTGTGAGAGGAAAAGAAGTTAGCACTGTTGAGCTTAAAGAGAATGGGATCCTAACTGATGAATATGTGATTGAGATTAAAACTTGAGACAGTTCGAATAATGTAGTAACAAAGAAGATAGTTGAGGAGGATTTCATTAAAGGAGATTCGGTGCTGAGTTTTTGTGAAGTTGTTAAGAAAATAAAAAATGTAAAAAGGAATAAGGAGCCAGGTTATGAGAAATACTTCCAGGTGAGCTCTTATGATCAATTAGTATTTTCTAATGATTGGAGTGATGATGAGGATGATGAAGTTGTGAAGAACATTAAAGATAATGAGCATGATAGAGTAGGATTGGAGAAAGTTAGGATTGTAAGTGAAAGAGGTTGTATGGAGATGATTGAAAGTGATAAGGTTAATGATTTAGTTAAGATGTTTTGAGAGAAAGTAAAAGAGATACACCAGGAGCATACTGATAAAATGATCTCACCAATCTAAAAGGACATGGACTTGGAATTTGACTATGTACTCCCAAAGATGGATGATCTAGGAAAAATAATTGTTTTGTGCAACATTTCTGTTCAGTTTATTTCACGTACTTTGTGTGATTTAGGTGCTGCGGTAAACCTCATGTCTTTTGAGTTGATGGAAAAATTGAACTTGGGGAGTATGTTGAAAGGTACATGTATGGTCCTTAGGATGGCAGATCGTTCTCTAAAAGTACCTCGAGAAATATGTAAGGATGTGATGGTGTAGATTAGCCAATATAAGTTTCTCACTAATTATGTAGTGATGGATATGAGAGATGATGGGCATATACCCTTGATCCTCAGGTATCCAATTTTAAAGATAGCTGGAGCCTTTATTGATGTACAAGGATGGAGAATTGTACTGCAAGTAGGTAATGAACAGATCTAGCTGCATGTTTAGAAATTTAAAAAACGAGACGTGTCTTATGTTCCTAATGATATTTATTTTGACTTACTATTAAGAGTAGTCAATGGTGATAGGACTGGCATTGAAAGAAGTCTATGGTTTATAGAGAAGGACTCGAATGTTGTAAGGAGAGAGCCTTACAAGTTTGAGCCACCATCATAGAAATGGGGAAAGTCAAGCTGAGGACTTTAAAACAAGAGCTCGATGGGAGGTAGCCTACTCTTTTTTATTTTTTTTTCCTTTATCTTTAGTGTCTTTAATCTCTTTGTTAAGTGTGTAAGCTATAGGATTTTGCTTGGTTGAGAATGGAAGGATCATGTTTACAATGGCTAGGGTAGTTTAACCAGTGAGACACTCATTACCTTAAAGGAGTCCTATTTCTTACCCTTCTTTATGCTTTTATTTTGTTTAACAATGAGGACATTGTTTGATACGTATCGTGGCCAAGAATAGACAAGGCTGATCGCTAGATAGGTTCAAGCTTGTCGAAAGCCTGAAGAGATGTTGGGGAAATGTGCGAAAGAACCAAAAAGTGAATGAAAAATAAGCAAAACCTACGAATAACTCTAAAGAATATGACGTACTAATGGAACTTTCAAGGACTCATAGCACAACTCAATATGATACACGAATTGGTCTATTGAGGTTACTTGCCACCAAGCCTTACTTAAAGGTTAGGATAAGAGTGAAATGAGAGTAAACAAAATAGTGTTTATGAGAGAAAAATATCAAGTATATTAATGTCAATCTGATTGCCCCTACGGCTATAAATACAAGGGATATTTATACTCTAGAATTTAGGATAACATGCCTAAAAAGGAAAAGACAAAAAGGGTATAGTCTTAAAGAAGTAATATACAAAGTATATAAAGGGTAAAAAAGAACATTCATGAAAAAAGCAATGATTATAGTAGTAGATTCTAGAAGTGGTCTTGGATATGTAATAGCAATGCATTGGGTGTACTATTGGAGGTCGTTGACAAAACGGTATAAGCTGGCTAGGTGGCCGAGCAAGAGTTTCATGCAGTTGCGAGTTTGTCCAAACAGGAGTAGATGAGAATTTACGTAGGGTAAGACTCTCGGCCTCTCGATAGTAATGATGTTGAGCAAGGGGTTGAGTCGAACAAGACTGAGTTGGTATGTAGAGTATGGCTATCGTCAGGGCATTCTTTTACTCAGCACATAATTTCCGAGAGATGGCCAGTCATTCGACTTGGCATGCAGAGTTTGTCGGCAATAGGATACTCGGCTTTGGTAGGAGTCGGTTGGAGTAGAAGGATTTGCTTTGCCAATTCCTTTAGTTTTCAAGGTCGGCTACAAGTCAATGGTCTAGTAGCCTGATTTCCATCATTGTTTGTTCTTAAGAAGGGGGTAAGATGTTTGTTATGAAGTTGAGATGATAGAGATGAATTGAAGTATGATATATCTTAATGCTCATTAGCCGTTATACTTTTGGTCCTTATGAGCTGTTATTGGATAATCTTGCACTTGAATTTACATTGTTACATGAAATACCATTTTATTGCACATACACATCTAAAATCAATCTGCAATTAAAAAAGAAAAAAAAAGACAACTTTTTGGTTAATTTTTTTTCAATATTTGCACTTAATTATATTTTATCACTTATGAACTTTTAACACTTGACTGGAGTTGAATTGTGGAATCTATGTTAGGTTTAATTACGTATTATTTAAACTTTGATTTGAGACTTGGAATTGGGGCAATGTTACTAATTAAGAGTTAGATGTTTGTATTTTTAAGGTTAATTTGATGTATACTCATCCTTTAGAAGTTTTTAAAGCCTTATAATTCATAGTAAATGAACAAATGAAACTTGTTTCTTGAAAATCCCCTAAAAAATCAAAATAGTTGGAGGTTAAAAAAGAAGTGTAAATAAATTGGACACGTCAGTAAAGGATTGGCTTTGGTCTGTTAGAAGAGTAAGGTTCTTTCCTACTTCTAACGTAAGGATAAGTTGGTATGGATTTGCCTTAGTTCTTCAGAAGAGTGAGGTTCAAATTTTGTTGCCAATAAACATAGTTAAATTAATTATGCTTAAATAAATAATGGAGTAACTAGATAGTTCAAAAGGGAGTCTTAATGGCTGTTAGCCTAAGGTCATCTAACTCAAGACTTATTGATCGTTAAAACTGCTCCAACCTAATAAAATAAAATAAAATAAAATAAAAGATAAGAAGAAAATAAATCTTAATAATGAAAATCAATATTAAGGGGATGATTAGGGGATAGGTAGATATAATATGCATTTACTTTGAATTATGATACTTGAAGAGATGAAAGAGGAGAGTGTATACATTTTAGTTAAGTGTATAAAGTACATGTGACTCTCTCTAGATTAGTTGATGTTATATTTGATTTCAACTTTCTAAATATTTGTTTAAATGATATGGTAGGACTTTATCTCACATAAATTAACTATTGAATTATAGTATTTTGGTGTTCCTAATGCATTCAAAATGTGATTGAGTGAATTGTGCAGCTAAAAGTTACAAGAAACTAAATTTGATGAAAATGAATGCCAATTGATAGGAGAGTCATATCTCCTAAGCACATAATAGAATATATGTGCAATCTATGGTTGGTTTTTCATGTGATAGTGTAATTAGTATAGTAGTACTTATCTTTAGTTGTTTTTATTAATATATGTTTTCCTTGAGGATAAGTAAATCTTGGCATTAGGGCTTAGACTACTCTCTTAGAGAATTGACAAAAGTTAGGTTTGATAATGAGTTCTCTAGATAGTTGGATATATATCTTAGGATGAACTAGGATAGTTTGGATTGGTAAGATTGGAACAAGGATCACTAACCTTCCACAATAAGCTCATATACTTAGTAAAGGATGGTTATGGGCCTTCTACTTACCATAAGCTCTAACTCTAGAATGAATAGGTTTCATTTCATCCATTAATCACTAAGGTAATATGATATAAGTTATCTAGCCCAATAGCTTATAAATATGCAACAATTACTTCTTATTTATATACAATTGAGAGATCAAACAATTGCTTAATTAAAGAATAACCTCAACCTTTTAAGAACTCAAAGTCTAAACCCCAATAATTAATAAACGAAACTAACTTGTACAGCGATATACTCTTACAAAGAGCTATATTTTGGTAATCTATTTATCACTATAATGCAATGGCCTAATTGAAACTCTTCCCATTAAGATATTGTTCGCTTTGCTGTAGAATGTCACATGGTTTTGTCTCTTGGTGTAGCAGTTTTCTAAGGTTTCTAAGAGATCACTCAACCTATAATTGACTTAACCCGAGCAAACTTTACCTTAGAGTTCTAACATTCTCTAAGTGACTACACCAAAATGCATATCGATGATTAGAGTTCCGTCACTTGGTATCTAAGGGGTATTATAATCTATCTCCTTTACAAAATTGACATCCTCTTCAGTTTTGTTACATAGGTCTAGGACCATCAATAAGTATGGACTTTGCCCTTCTATTTGATGGACTGCTCTGATACCAACTCCTCCCATTGAAGTATTGTTTGCCTTAACATGGAACTTTGCATCGTTTTGTTCCTTGTGCTAGTGATGTACCTTAAGCCATATGGGTTTTCTATCATTTGAACATTCATTTATTTTTTCATTATGAGTAATTTTATTTATCACATTATTATTGGCCTTTTAACATGATAAAAGGATTCCTTAAATATTTTGTTTTTCCTTATGTCATTAAAGTGCATAACTTTAATAGTAAAACTATAAGGCGGTAAGAATATTATTCTAAATTATTTCTAGTCACTCATTATATGAAATAATAATAAATTGAGACTAGTATGTTGGTTGAATAATAATCACATTTTACTAATTATGGACATGAGATATCAATTCAACATATAGATATATATAGGAGTATATTGTATTAGATCGACTCACCATAAGAGTACTGCATGGATCAATCTGATAAGTACTACTCATTACAGTATCATTTTAGTCCTTTGACTTGATGACACCGTGGATTCCTACATAGTAAGTTCCATGTTTTGACTTAGTTTTTTTTATCATTTTTAACTGGATGATTATAAAAATGTGATTGGATATAGAATAAATTATGTGGAGGAATATATGTGTTCATCAAGGAATTTACCACTCTCATTAATTCGAGAGAGATTTTTTTGGGCCCCTTGAAGAGTAACACTGAGAAAATGCATAATCGTATTTAAATGGATTGATAAGGAGTTATTTGTGTCGTTTTTTTTAAGTTAGTAGAACTTTGGATTTATAAAAGAGTGACTAAAAAATATAAGAATGTTTTGATTCACATCTTATGTTTAATCATTAGATATCGCGTAACAAATGGACTAAATGAGTAATTGTTTAATAGATAGAGTCGGATCACTGACTTTCACTTAATTTGGGTAGGCATAATGTCTTACTAGAGGCCACTTATGTTTTGTAGGCCTAAAAGGAGTTTTAGGTCTACTATCAATATTAGGTGAACCTATAAGGTCGTACACAAAGAACGAACCAAATAGGCTATGGGTTTATTTTAAATAAACTGATTATGAATTATTAAAAAATTTATTAATCTTAAATAGTTTAAGAATGATAAAAAATAGTATTTATTATATTTTGGAGAAAAAATAATAAATAATAATACGACATATCGAATATTGTTAATATCTTTAATATCTCTCAATATCTCTTAATTTCTTCTATAAGATATTATCGCTCTTCTATATATAGATAGAGACAACTCTCTATTAGGGCCATGTTGACCCTTTATTGTCATTATTAGACCTATAAAGAAAGTTTGTAGACTTAAATATAGAGAAAAAAAAAAAAACACAAGAGACTACGAGTGAATTCTTAGACGAATATAGATTCATCGTATGGTGCTAGCATACTGCAACCCTTTTTAGTGCGTTTGTTCATGTGTGGATATCGATAGAGGATGTTTGCATCTTGCAATGCCTATTGATCCGCTTATTTATAAATCAAAAGAGGCTTCAAACGAGGTAAAAATTTATAACCTTTTTCGATTTAATTGAAACACATGGTTCGTAGGTCGTCTAGGGATAATAAAGAATTTTAAAATTTCGCCGTGCTTGTAACATAATCAATCCCTAAAATCTAATACCTTAGTGCAGTAGCTTTCTAGAAGGTCATTTATCTTGAAATTGACCCAACTCGAGCATACATAACATCAAAGTTCCAATGTACTCCAAGCTGTTAGACATGATTAGAGTTTCTTCATTTAATACTCAAGAGGTATTATAGTTAACTCACCATTATGTTGCTATATAATGTTTAAATCCTAATAATTGATAAAAGAAACTACTTTTATAACATGAAAACAAAAATTAAGAAAAAGATATTATTGGATACCAAAAGTAATGGTCGATTGTTAACTTGACTTGATTTAATGGGCTTTAGTTCAGTTAACTAAAGCAGCTTTTCAATCGATTCACTTAGGTTAATATTTGTCCCCTTATATTACATTTAATATGTAGAAATGAATTGAAATGGAATTACGATTCTAGGTTCTATTCTTATTCCTCATGTTATATTTTTGAAGTCTGAATCGCAGTTCTATGGAATTGACAATTGCAACCTTAAGAGGGAATTTGATTTGGCCTTTTGCAATTTCTTTCTCACTTCATTAATTATGACTAATTAAAATTACTTTTCTAATATTAGAAATTATAACATGTAATAACTAAGAGTGTTTTCAACAAATAATTCTATTTAAGCTATTAATATCATTCCACTTCGCTTTGTAGCCATCTCTAAGCATGGGAATGGGTTTCCTATTCTAACTCTCATTTCATTCCTTCTCATTTCTTTATGCGTAACGTGACATTAGAATTTTGCTCATATCAATTTCAATAAATCTTTCAAATGTATAATTTATGCTAACTTTAGATATGATTGGTTATATATATATAAGGAATTAAATAATTGAGGTATTCGTTTGGGCTGGCGTGAGTCAACCCAAGTGGGTTTAATTGAGTGGGCTTGAATAGATGAGAGGCAAGCCATGTGTTTGTCACTGAACGGGATTTATGAGGGAGGTGTTGGTCATTTCCTTGGGCCTAGCAAAATTTGAACAGAAGAAATGAGAGTGGGCGGACATTGCAAGAGACAAAATTGGAAGAGAAACCATGAGTCGGTACCAAAATTCCATTTATTTAGCTAATTATTTAAATATATATATATATTTTGGTTATTGTGATTTTTAGGAATCTAACACACTAATTGGTGTAAATGTAATTAAAAAAACAAAAGGAAAAAAAAAAAGAAAAAAAGAAATCACAATTCTGTGATCAATACGATTGTAATAAAGGGCAAAAGTTGGTGCTTACTAATACTAACGATCAATTATAACTCTGTTGTTGCAGCCACTTCCCTCCCGGATCTCTTTTTAAGTACCATCCACGCATCACTCCTTTGAGATGGAGGGCACATATGAAGCTCAATCAAAATTCACGTGTCCATGTCAACTAGAGCCCTACTCTACAATTTGCAATCATTGGAAAATAGAGTCATGGATTAACAGAAGCAGATTCTCCGATGCGAAAGAACGATATGTAACGACATAGCATAAAGTTAAAGTATAATTAATTCCAGGTTCTATGATTATATCAGATGCCTATTGTCTGTTTCGAATCGTTAATTATCATTTCATTAGTTAGCTTAATGCATGTCCCTTTAGTTGATAGCTACTTAAGTTTAATTGTACTTTCAATACTTCATTTCCGGATACAGATGGTTTCAAGTAAAGTCGGTAATCACTAATTACCTTATAATCGCTTAAAATGTGTACATTTTATTCGAGAGAAATTATTAAAAACTATAAATTTTATTGTAATTTACGCGTAAAATATGATCTAAATTTACGAGAATTCGACAAATCAAGCCAAACGAACAATTTTACAGACATTGAGCCTAACATTGCATGTTGGTTTTTGTGGAGAAAATGGGGCTGGTAATATTATTATTTTCACGTCGGTTTATTTTGAAATTTAAGAAGTGGACCGACGTCAATGAATGAGGGAAAGAAGTAAAAGCCATGCCCAAGAACAATCAATAGCATGGAGATGGCAAAAATGTTAACGTAAACCCAACACTATAAGTACGAACATCTTGTCGAATAGCTAACAGGCCCATGCATGCTTTTTTTGGGCCGAATTGACAGACAAATTATAAGCCCACTATTAAATAGAAGCATTGGCCCAAGTTTTGGTTTAAACGGAAAAAACAGGTCGGGATGGTTTTATCAGTATAGTCAAATATATTCATATGTTATTCGAGTTCTACTTAATATTCAGTCAAATTTCAATTCAACAATAGTGGAATCAGGTTGAATTATTTGATTAGTTTATTGAATCGGGTGTAAATTTTACGATATTTTATTATCTTGACCAATTTGTAAGCCTAAGTTTAAGTAAAGTTTAAATGTTAATCAAGTTTAAGTTAGATTTGATCGTATCGTCTCAAGTTATTTGTCGATAGTGATTGGACTCTACACGTAGTAAGCCTGTAAAACAAGACATTGTGAAGGGATACATAGGTGTTATCCGGCATGGCTACTCCGATACTTAAGTCAGTACTAAATACTTAGAGAATAAAAAGTGCTTTTGAGTAATAGGTAAGCTTAGTGTACAGAATGTAGAGAGATTTATCGCTTGGTAGTAGACTAGTATTTGTCAAGCCCCAAAGCAGCAAAGTTGTAACAGTCTTACCGTGTAAATCATCCTAAGATAGAAGTTAGCCTTACAACTATTATTTTAGACCTGATCTATACAAGGTGTCCACGACTAACTCGCTTTGAAGTAAACGGTTTGTAATTTAAATAAGTCATTTACCTAAGAAAGTGAGAAAATATATATATACACTATAATTCAGTTATTGCAATTAAAGTTTATAATATTTCTCCGTAATATATTTCCTAGTTATTACATTATTCAGAAATGAAAAATAATTCTAAAATAAAAACTTAAATCTTAAAAATATATGTTTATTCCTCAATGTTTTTTCTCATTCCCTAAGATCCAGCAGTTGCTAACTTAAGAGTAGTTGTTTACCGCTTCTTAGCCAGCACCTGCACGACGTCTATAGGGATGTGAGTAACTACAGCTCAATAAGTTAAGATGGAGGACTTAAAACTATACCATAAACACAACAAGATTTTCAATTAACTTATTAGGTGCAATGCATGTGTAAGTAAATGCCATCGCACAACGTTGTTCGGCCTATCGTGAGATTAGAGAAATTGCACCCGCTCTAATCCGGGTTGAGGAGTTGTTGTTAATACAACAGCTTACGACCAAATTCAGGCTTGTGTAATGGAGACCTTGCTCCTCCCGTGATTACCTTCGAACCATTAACTTCACTCTCGTCACGACCTCCTTACCTGTCACTTAGTTCAACTGAAGATGAAGAAGGAACCCTTTGCAATCCTGCACTATCCCTTTTGAAAGGGTCGGTATTTGGCCGGAGAATCCTAGGTTTCTTCTCATGGGTTGTCATGCATGTCTAATTATGATTACTGGTCGTATATTTGATTAAGTCCAGTTTAGGGTAATCAATCATTTCATACAAATCATACAATACGAGTCAGAATAATAAATAGAATCATAGCATCACCCATAATCAAGCATATGCATACAACTAACTATCTATCAAGCATAACCAAGCATAATCTCAAGCCTCCAAAATACAGCAACGTATTAATCCCAACTTATCTCGACTCCTTGCTCACTCACTCAAGGTCCGACTTGCTCAAGCCATCGCCGATCATCCCTATAACACAAACGTGATTTCAGTTTTTCATATAACTATTATAGGTTCGTTTTATCTTATAACGCTTATTGTTATATTTTGTTTAGGGTTTTATATGCCTAATTATCTAGGTCTTAAGTCTTAGGTTCGGGTTCGGTTTCCATATCGACTTCTAAATTAGGTTTTGGTTTGATTTCTAAGTATTGTTTTATACTCAAATCCTAGAAATTCGTTTCAACTCATAATGTGAAATTAATCACATTACTTCTCGATCTCTTAAATACCATCATTACCTCTAATTAGTATTTTATTCTACCTAGTACACTTAAATTCTTATTAGTGTACCGAATTTACTCCTGATGGGAGAAATTTTTACATCTTTCATATAATTACATAAATTTAAGTTTTCTATTAGTTTTATTATATATCCCTATTATTTATATAATATCATTTTTTATCTTAATATTTTCTATTTATTATATTTCCAATAATTGTGTATTATGTACTATTACTTATTATGTACATAATACTACATAATACACATCTAATATTTTTATCATTCTAATTACTATCTCCCAACATCAATTATCATTTCAAAATATCTAAATTCATCCTAAATCAGATTTTATACCTAATTACCCTAATTTACAAAATTAACTTAAAATTTACTATTTTTCCCTATTACTCATTTACTACATAATTAACCTAATAATTACATCTAACACCCTAAATGCTACAAGTATCATAATCCATCAGATTTCAACATCCTAAAACATATACTTATTCATTAAATCAGTAATTAATTATTTAACTGCTTTATTAATCTTAAATTACCTATTTTATGCCCCATTTTAAGGCCTAAAAATTATCTAAAAATTTCAAAAATTAATTTTTGAAAACGGGCTTCATAACACTGTTCTATATCATCTAAGTGGTCTACACAAAAAATTTGGGTTCAAAACTATACTCTCAAGGTCATTTATTTCTAAACCGAAACATGCTCGATTTTGCACGATTTCTTAAGGACCATATATTATGAGATATATTTTCAGAAAAATAATATTTTTTCTAGAAACTACATATAAAAATATTCCAGAATAATAAAATTCATAATTTTCTAAGAATATTTACTATTTTTTACAAAATTACACAAAATCGGGCTGGAAATCGAACTCACCGGTCTGAGTGGCTCCGGCCACTGCCGGCCGCCGTGGCCTTGTCGATTGGTTTGGGCACTGCCACCACAATGTGTTGGTGGCCGTCCACTCTCGGCTGCTCGTTTGGTGTGAGTTCCTCTTTGTGGCCCTAATTGCACAGTTTTTTCTTATTTTTTTCCTAACCTTAATTTTTCTCTCAATTTCGCCTCTCCCTAATTTTCTCACTCTCCAAACTGACCAAATGAGCTTCTAAATTTTTTTTGCTATTTATAGAGTTTTAGAAAAATTATTGTGTATTAATGAGACAAGACAATTGCCTTATCTCTTTTTTTTTTTCACTTTCTATCTGTTGCATTTTAATTGATTGATTTTTTTTTCCTCAATATCAGATTGCCACGCTCCACTTCTAGACTTTTCCTCATTTTTCTATATTTTTCTTGATTTTTTATTAATTAATTATGAATTTTCTTTAATTATTTCTTATTATTTTAGTACATTTAGCGTATTTTAAGTAATTACACATATTTCTACATATATGTAAATTCATATATAGTACAAATAAATATTTCTAAATATTATTTAGATCATTTTATGATTTTTAGTATACATATAATTTATTTTTAGCGATTCGTTAATTATTGGAATGCATTTTACGCATTTTCGATAAATAACGAGTTATATATTTAAAATTTGAAATTTTTATAGTCTTTTATGTTATTGCTTGTTTTCTTAAATTCAAACTTACGGGATCATTTTCACTAATATTTCTAGCTTTATTTATAATTTAGGTTTGATCGGATCTTTCAGCCGATTGAAACCTTCAATGACTGGTTGTGGGGCTTACAGTATTTATAGTGGAGTTACGCCAGTAGTTGGAGGATAGTTAGTGGGAGTGATCCTCCCCCATAAGTATAGAAGAGTAGGGTTGTAGCATCCGACGTGTCCTACTTATTGCAGACATGGTTGTTGACTCAATATTTTATCCTTATCTCGTACATTTTAACAATTGTAGAGCTTCTTAGGCTTAGTCAATTTAAGCCTTGGGCTTGAGCTCACGGAGGCATGCCCTAAGCGATGAAATGTGTCAAATCTAGGCGGACCTGAGAGGCCTATATCTAAAGAGCCTTATCAACACTAGCCTACCCTACAGTCTCATTGTTAAGGCAAAAGTAAGGAGACGGGATATATAGGTTGCTCAAGCGTATGTTTGGTCTAACTTAAGGGGGCCCGATTGGTGTTGACATGGCAAGGGTATAGGTTCAGGTTGGAGGCTATCTAAGGTGGAGATGTTTGAAGTGTTGAAGACCCGAACAAAACGGAGCCTCAATTGGGGTGTTAGAGTAAGACGCCTTCGCATTTAACTGGGTAAGTGATTTGAGGTTATGAATTGGTCAGGCCGAACAGCTCTCATCATGGACCAAGTAGGTGTAATCGTGCCGTACCTCTACCGTACCAACTAGGTGGAAGTTGGAGGGATCATGGGGAACTTCTTATGGAAGAAACCTTTTCAAATTTTGACCCAAGCGTGCTCGCTTTTTTATGTATTTAATGTGATGTGACAGGTGTCCTATCATGGCAGATTAGCATGAAGCTACATGCGTTTTGCCTTTTGAAGGGGACTGTCCTATCAAAACTTACTCTACATGTCTACTTAGCAATATTCCAAGGGATTTGTGCTTATACAAATCCCAATAACTGCTTATACGATTTCTTAAGCGCTTAGCCTATAAATAGAATGGTCACAACGAAAGATCACTTTTCTGCAATCTCTCTATTCTACTATTGTAATTCTACTTTCTTGTACTACATCAAACTTCCTTCGAGAGCTTTTCTAACTCCCTTCTGCTTCATCACCTTTTGTAATCATGTCAGCAAACATAGGTGAGGCAGGTTTTGACTCATCATCGTTTAGGCTTGCTAACTTCGAATCAACAAGGAGCAACCTCCCTATGATAAGAGAGGACGAAGTCTCGTCGTTAGCACAAGTGGACGAAGTCTCATCATTAGTACAACTTGACGAACTTACTAAGATGGCCGCGAAGGTGCTAGATAAGGCTAAGATTATCAATGCCATCCTAAGGGATATATATGTATATGCCCTTCTACCCCCTTGCAAGGATTTGTTCGATGCTGTTGAGATGGGCAAGAGGCTTAGTGGCCGAATGAGCAAGAGTAAACAATCTGCCCCCAGTTGAATTATAAGTAACTTTGTTGTTAAGGCGATCCTTAGGTGGTAAATAAGGTTATCAAGCAGGGATGAACGGGTGGCCTTGCTATCAGGGAGGCGCTTCGCGGTGTTTAAGAAATGCCTGGAGTTTAGGCAGCGCCTTTCTCCAAGTCACTTTGAAAAGGAATTCTTCAACTACTACTTGTACAATCCATCGCTGGTCCCTCCCAATGGGTGAAGAGTACTAAAGACTTTCTAAATGCTCTGTGAGTACTTGGTTGTAAGGGTTACTCCTGAGCTCTTCAGTCATTCTATACCTCTAGCCACGTTTAGGAAAGAAGCTATTCTACGATCTTGTAAACTCAGTGAAGGGTTAGCAAGACGAGTATGTAGTGGTTGAGTTGATTGAGGAGGTAAATTTTTGGATGCGGTGGACCGAGATGGTTTGAACTGGGGGTGAAAAGGGGCTTGGTCCTAATGATGTAGAGGCCACCCAAGAGATCTAGGCCTTTATGGTACTTAGATACGATCAAGAGATAAATGCTACGGAGACCGTGGAGAGTTACTTCCGGTATTCGATCTTCGAGCTCTTCTCCAGCATTAAGAAGGCTGTGATGAAGAAATGGGTTGAAGGAACAAGTTCGTTCCTTTTGTAAATGCCTTCGTCTGTTATGCTAATGTAAGGATGTTTTGTCTAACATCTTTGTAAAATAAGGGATCTTTCCTTTTCTGTGATGGTTACGATGGAGTCGGCGAATGGTAATGATTACTTTTTTACTCACTGTTTGAATTCAATTTCTTATAAGCAAAAATTTGGCTATAAGGCCTCCTTGTCCCTCTATAGATGAACTTATGAGTTGCCGATAGGCAAGGATCAAGGCATTAGAGCTGAAAGGCAAGGTAATTGTAGGTAAAGCTAGGGGTTGGGGAGACTAGCAGGGTGTGACTGAAAGCTATTCCTCAGGGGATTCCCATTAGAATTCGAGACGAGCCATTGGATGTAAAGCCTTTAGGCGTAGCTTTGCCTGCACCTACCCTTGTCCCTTCTACAGAGCCTATCTTCGTAAGGGACGAAAGTAGATGTAGAGGAGCCTAACATTCAGATGCTTTCCCCTTTAAGGGTGGGGGAAGAGGAGATGGCTGAAGTGGTCGCCTTGCCTTAGGTAGTTAGGAAAAAAAAAGAAGGATCTTGAAATAGAAGGGGAACTAAGGCTTAGAGCTAAGAAATAGAAACCCTTGGTGAAGGTGCCTTTGGGTTGGGGGAAATGGAATGAGTGGTCGATGGCTCATCCTTACTATTGTGTTGATGACCTGGGGGATGAATTTTTTGACGTCCTTAACAACTTTAGGTTGATGGGGATCAAGCCGAACTCATTCCAAGAGGTGTCGTGCGCTTCTCAAGATGAAGAGTTCCTGAGGAAAGCTCCTGAGATGGAAATAAAAAGGGCTGGGGGGAAGCTCCTAAGGTCAAAGTGGGAGGTCTATGCCAATGATCTTATGCTGTGGCACTAGACACTCAACTATTAGGCTTTAATGAGGTCTTATACCCCCAGCGATTGGGCTGTCTTCGAGGGGTTCTCTAAAGAAGGTGAGGACGACTTCGTGAAGATGATGGGGCCACTTGAGCATGCTTATGCAGCAGGTAAGTTTTTGTTACTTCTACATTGATGTGCTTTACTTCTCATTGTATTAACGGTGACTTATGCTTTTTTGCAATATTATGGTTAAGTGCTGCTTCAAATGAACAAATATGATGACACCCAGAGAGAGGTAAAGGGCTTTAAGGAGGCATTGTGTCGGAGTGAGAAGTATGTGTGAGAGGCAAAGACTTCTACTAATAAGTACTTAAAAAAATTCTCTAAAGCTAACCAATGCTTGCATCGCTGTCATGTGTAGGTGGTGGGGCTTTAAGCGTAGCTGAAGGATGCAGAGAGAGAGAAAGATAGGGTTGAGAAGGCAACATAGAAGGCCAATGACTTAAAGGCTCGACTAGAGGATGAGCAAAGGACTGAGGCTCAGCTCTCTCAATGGCTAGACAAGGAGAGGGAGGCTAAGGGCAAGTCGAGAAAGAGAATGCCGAACTGAAGGCATTAGTCATAAGGTTGCAAACTGAGTTGGCAATGAAGGCATTCGAGTTTGAAAGTGCGAAAGCAACTTTGCTGGAGTTGGTCGGTTTCAAGGTTAGGTTAGAACGGAAAGTTTAGGAGTTGTAGGGGAAGGTTTTAGAGATGGAGGAGATCATCTCCAAAATGGAGAGAGGGGAGGTCTTCAACGATGCTGCTGCTAAAATGGCTGTTGCTGACTATCGGAAAACTGAGGAGTGGTTGGACGAGCTAAAAGACTTAACCACTGACTCTACACACTACACAAGGAAGGAGGTGCTCTCCTACTATCCAAACCTTGATCTAAGCTTCCTTGACCTCTTGGATTCCCCAACCTTCAACAAGAAGAGGGAAGCCCTGGTGCGTGAGAGGGATGTTACTCAAGCAGCCTTCGATGTCCCAAGCGCCCCCTCTACTACTAAGGTTAGGCAAGGCACTTCCACATCTACTTTTACCTAAGTAGTCCACCGAGAGGTCGCCTTGGAGGTTGCCATTCGTTAAGATTAGGATTAGAGCAATCCTTTTGCTAACCCTCATCAACAATCTCTTGCCTTTGCTGCCGCACCAAGGCAGCTTCATCAAGATGTACTGTCGGATCAACGCTTCGAGCAAATCGAGGCATTAGATTTTTCTAAGTTACTGGAGTTAGCTGATCTAAGGTGATATTGTGTTTGTTTTTGTCTTCTCTCTTTTTTCTTTTAAGAAAAAAACATTTGTATGCCAGGCCGAGATGCCGGCCTTCACTATGTAATTTGACAATCAATGAATGAAAATTTTTAGTTGCCTCCTCTTATATGCTTACTTTTTCTTTGAATATATTTGCATGAAAATTCCTCTATACCAGGGGAGTTTACCCTTGATGAGGTTACCTTTCGACCTATTCGAAAGATAAGAGTCCTTTTGTGCAAGGAGTGTTTCCCGTTGCTGAGGTTACTCGAAGGAGGTCAGGTCGGTGGCGTTCTAACCTGCCCAAGAGATAGGAGTTCCTCTGTGTAAAGGGTATTTCCCCTTATGAGGTTATCTAATGGGGTTAGCTCGACGGCATTCTGACTTGTCCGGTAAACGGTCCGTTTGCCCTTTCAAGGGCTAGAATGGTAATAGAGAGAGAGAGAGAGAGAGAGAGAGAGAGAGAGAGAGAGAGAGAGAGGAAGGTAGATAACCAATTATGAAGCAACTTTTTTATTTCATTATTCTAGAAAGATCTACACAAAAATATGCTAATTGAAATGAAGCCAAAGATTATCAACGTTCCATATGCATGGGATAAGCTCGCCATTTAGTCTTTCCAGTCTGTACACTTTATTGTCCAATCTTTTCCTAAATTTGATTAGGTCTTCCTCATTGAGAGCCAACTTGCCCTACTCTTCTCACGAACTTATGACTTTCAACTTTTGACACACTAGGTCGCTAAACTTAAACTCCTTGTGTTTGACCTTCTAGTTGTAGTATTGGATGGCCTAATGTTGGTATGCGATTACCCGGCCTATAGTAAGGTCTTTGATTTCGTTGATGGTATCAACGCTGGCTTGCAACAGTGACTTGTTAAAGGTGGTCCGAAACTTCTAGTTCGGATATTAGGAAGCTCAAGTTTGATAGGGAAGACTACTTTCGACCCGAATGCTAAGTGAAAGGGGCTCTCGCTAATAGAAGTACGATGGGTGGTCTTATACCCCCACAAGATATTAGGTAGTTTGTTAGCCTAAGTGCCCTGAGATCGGTCCATATGCTTCTTCAGGCTATCCAAGATAATCTGATTGGTTGCTTTGACTTGTCTGTTAGATTGGGGATGGGCAACAAAGGTGAAGTGTAGGATGATGTGGTACTTGGCGTAAAACTCCTTGAACTTGGGGTTATCAAATTGTCACCTGTTGTCTTTAATAAGAGCATAGGGGACCCCGAACCAAGAGAGAATGTTGTTTCTAACGAAAGATTCAACATTTCTCTCCGTGATCCTCGCCATCGCTTTGGCTTCCACCTACTTTGCAAAGTAGTCAACTGTAACAATTATGTACTGTCATCCTCTCGAAGCTTTTGGGAAGGCACCAAGAATATCTATACCCCATTGTACAAACGACCATGATCGTTATGGAACTGGCAGTACTTGTCCGAGTTCTAAGCATTAGGGTTTCTCTTCATCTTCAAGGGTCTTTGCAGCAGGTTCTTGTGCTTCACCTCAAAATAGACTTAGGCTATGGGTTTATTCAAGGGTATATGTTGTGTATAAATGGGAAGGGGTAGCGGGTCGCGCTCAGCTCGGCGCTTCTTCTTCCTAGAGCTTTCACCTTCTGATCTACTTGATAATCTATCGTCAAGGTGATCTTTTATGGACAATTTTTCTTTGTCTTACTTTACACCTGATCTTTCTTGATCGGCATCGCACTTGGCGGGAATGTTGTCTTCTTGGTCGATGTACTTCTGAGCCTTATTCCAAAAGTTGACTAGGGTCTTCAGCTTGCTCTTCGTAAGCGAATGGAACAAGTCTCTTGAAGGTCAGATGTCGAGCTGAGTGGTATGGATAGCGACTCCTTCATCCAGTTGAGGGATCTCGACCACGGAATTGTTGAACTAAGTCATGTAGTTGCGTACGGACTCATCTTCACTTTGCCTTATGAGGTACAAGGACAATGTGTCCTTAGACGGAGGTTTACTTACCCTGAAGTGGAAACTGAATCCCTACACCAGTTTGTCAAAGGAGTTGATGGAATTGTCAGAGAGGTGGTTAAATCATGTCTGAGCTACCTTCCTTAGGGTGCTTGGGAAGACCTTGCAATTTATAGCATCCTCATGACCATGGAGGTTCGTGAGGGTGCAGAAGTGGAGAAGGTGATCGTCAAGGTTACCCATACCATCATACTAGTCCAAGGACGGAAGTTTGCCATTAAGAGGCAACCCTTCGTCTTAGGTACCCTTGGTGAAAGGGGTTTTATTGGTTGGGACCAGCTCAGCATTGCTAGTGACCTTGCTTCTCTGTTGCTTGGAGAGCTTCCTTATCATAGCGCAGAGCTCGTTAAGGTCAACATCGTCTTTCGGGTGAGCTCGACGTGCTGTTGAGTGAGCTTATACTCCTTATAAGTTGACTTCTTGCTTGTTCTTAGCTAAAGCTTGGTTGCGGGTAGTTGCAGACCTTATTGGCTATTGTTGCAAGAGTGGATCAGGTTGTTGATCCCTACCATTTTGCTACTGCTGTAGCGGGTTGTTTTGCTCTGTACGAGCGTCTAAAACTTTGAGGGGGTGGGTTTATGTGCTGTGCCTCTCTACTTCTTTAAGGCAAGCGTAGAGTAGCCTATTTGGTGCAAAATACTTCTCGGCCAAACGCTCCATGCGCTCCTTCAGCACAACCATTATGAGGGGCTTGTTGCCCATGGGTTGGTTGTTTACTAACTGGTGGTTATCTTATTTGTTGTGACGAGATATGGTGTTAGAGGATTTGATTGTAAGAAATGTGTTTAGTGTGTTTAGGGTTTCAGGTGTAGGAATTCAGCTTCTTATAGATGGCGCCAAATATTGTCTTAAGTTATTTACTGATAGTGATTGGGTTCTGCATGTAATAAACTTGCAAAACAAGACATTATGAGGGTATGTTGGGGTGTTGTCTGGCATAACCACTCTACTTTGATGCTTAAGTCAATAGTGAATACTTGGAGAATAGATGATATTTTTGAGTAATAGATAAGCTTGGTATGCAAAGTATAGAAAGATTTACCGCTAGTTAGTAGACTAGTATTTATAGTGAAGTGATGCCAGTAGTTGGAGAATAGTTAGTGGGAGTGATCATCTCCTGTAAGTATAAAAGAGTAGGATTGTAACGTCTGATGTGTCTTACTAATTTCAGACGTGATTGTTGACTCAATATTTTATCTTTATTTTGTGCATTCTAGCTATTATAGAACTTGTTGAGCTTGATTAATTCGGACTCAAGGCTTGAGCCCATGGGGGCAAGCTCTAGGTGATAAGATGTGTTAGATTTAAACGAGTTTAAAGAACCTATATCTAAAGAGTCCTGTCAACAGAACGAATCATGTTTAGATTTATTGGATTCTTTTTATATAAAATTTGAGTTTAAAATTATAAATTCAATCAAAAATCGAAACTCGAGTTTTATTTTTGAATCCAGCTCGAGGTTAGAGTTTGAAATGATGTTGCAGGTCTGCATCACCTCGTCTTTTCTTGGTCAAGGCTTCGAATTAAACAAACATGGCATCAGTTCGGTTCGGTACAGGTTCTAGGGGACAACAGAAAAAATACAAAGAGAAAGAAGAGGTCACGTGGTCTTCTTGTTGCGGTGGCGTCTTTAATTTGGAGGGTGAATCAAAAGTGAAAAACCGCATGTATAAAAGATTAACACCCACCGACAAGCACATTTTTTAAGCAAATATCTATTTTTCACTTACCATCTTCCAACTTTTACTCTTTTTTAAAAAAAAAAGACTAACGGAAAAACACATCCGCATAAAGAGATAAAGAATTCGATAATAATAATAAGATAGAAATAATCTCTACACTTTTTCATCGTAACATTTCAAATATAATTTCCTCTGGTTATTTAAGTTATCATTTTTATATTATTATAATATTTTTCCAAAAATACCAAATCCACCTCATTTCCTTTAATCTCTATATTATTAAGTAAAAAGTTTTTTCTAACTACCATTTAACTGATTATTTGGTCTTTTTAATCTTTTTTAACTGTCAGTAATATTTGCTAGTTACTTATATTTAGCAGTTTGCATCCTATGTTTGGCTGTTTCCAAAAAAACTCATATTGTTCTATTATATATGTAATTATTGTCTTCGATACGTATACATATGGAGTAATGATTTTTGAATAAAAAACTTATATACAAATAAGAAGAGATATAATTTTTATTTATTTTATTTTTTATTAAGATAATTTTTAATAAAATTTCCACGAGAGTGTTGCCCACACATATTTTTCAAATCCCCTCTACTACACTAATTGTGACTTTGTGGAATACAGATTGGTTTTTACTTTTTGAATAATAAGAGGCTATAAAATTATAGAAAAAAAGTTGAGATATTTCTTTTGCACGTTTACGCTATATTAGTGGTTGTATGTATATTTTCAAGTCTAATATATTGTATTTATTAATAGATTATCTATTATTTTAAAAGAAAAACATTTTTTTTTATCTACCTATAACTAATAATTTAGTATATTTTAACAATTAAATGTATTTATATTAGTGTTATCAAATTTGGGTTTACTCATATGGTTCAACTTCTAGTTGGACCTAGTTTTTCCTTAAAGTTTTGACCTCGGATATATCTTGATTAACCACCCAATCCTAACAATATTGATTTATATGGTAGTTATCAAAAGAATTTAAATCCATCTTACAAACTTTTTAATTATTGTTTATTACTTACAAATTTTTTTAACTATATAGTTATCATTTTCTATTATACTTACTTTTTATTTATTATTTTAGTTGTTCAACATTACTATTATTTAAAAAACTTATTACAGTTTTAATTTTATTAATATACATTATTGACATTGTTCTATATTATGGGATCCAAACTTTTTTCATATTTTTTACATACATAATGCGAGTGCGTCATCTACTGGTGTATTTATTTCAAAAATATTTTTCTTTTTGACTTTTCATGATATTGATATTAAGTAATATTAACCATTTATTAACACATATATTCTATTTTATAAGTATTTCTATATGTGATTGATTTATTTAGTTCATTATAATAAATTATTTTATTTAATCATTTACTTTTTCTTTAACACCTGTAATATGGGTACAAGTGCAACATCCGCTAATCATAGATAAGTAGAAAAGAGGTAAAAACTTTGGAGAAAAGAACTTGAGGATTGATTTTCTATATGTATCTCCAATACAATGAATTGATGAAATCTTTTATCCTATTTACTTTTATATAATACGTCTTGTTGATCTGCTTATATATATTATTATGAATCTTTATTTTTTACATTATGATCTAAATGGAATTTAATTTAATTCATTGTACATGTGATATGTCTTGATATAGTTTAATGGTTTGAGTAAATTAATCAAAATTTATAATTTTGATTTTTACAAAAAGGGCCTATCAAGAAATTAAGAACTCTTGGTTTTAATGACTTGGAAGGAATTAGGGTTCTTTAGTCTGGGGTTAAATTAAATTTGGTGGGTATCGAAATATGGAACCATATTTTTATTTAATTAAATTCATTGCATGTTCTTAATTACAATCACTAATTTGAAGTCACTGTGGAGATACAAGAGAATTGATTAATGATAAGATATTTGTAATTTGAAAGGAATAGAAAAAGTATATAATGTTGAATCTAGGTTAGTTTGTGTTGACTGTTGATTTTCATTTTGGTATGTGAATACTTGCAAGACAGAAAATGGCTATAGGGAGACGAAAGGTACTCTGGCATGATTACTTCGATACTTAAGTAAGCTCTTTTATCATATAAAACAGAATCATCAAATGATTATGGAAGTTAGAGAATGGAAGAGAGTCCCCTTACTTAGGGAGCTTGTCTTATATTTGTAGTGGGCAAATCGATACTTGTACTCAGATAGATCATAGGAGTTAGGCTTAAGCCTCAATATTATTGATTTAAGCTTTCAGCCTATCTTACTAAAAATGCTATCAACATTTACCCCTTACTCTCTTTGGTGACAAAATCGGCAAAAAAAGTATTTAAGAAGGTTGATTTTATGAGATCTCTAGAAAAGCTTGCAATCCAAGGCCTAAAAAGGCTATAATGCTTAAAGGAGTAAAGGCTTGAAGAGGCAAAAGTTGAGATTAGTTGGAGTACTTATAAAAATTTGTATACCTTAGAAAGGAAAGCTTGAAAAGGATGGAGGGCAAAAGCTTGAGGAGGCTAGAACACCTGAAGAGGCTCGAACCTAAAGAGGCAGGACCGCTTGAAAAGGCTGGAGTGCCTGAAGAGGCGAGAAAGCATGTAAGTTGTCAGAGTTGGACATGACTTGTGCTAAGTAAAGTCGTAAAATTGGCTAGTTAGCCTATAGTCCGTTAACATGTAGGACTTTAGCCTTATTCACTGGTCATCCTTACAAGTTGCAAGACTTAGGGTATTTTATTTGTCATTGTTTAACGACTTAGGGCTTTCAAATGGCTTGTCGTCAATTAAATCAACTTAGAGCAATTAAGTTTGGAACAACTTGTCCATAATGTATAAGACTTAGAGCCATTGAAGAGTAGCTAGTTAGCGACTTAAGTTTACTTGGGCTTAAAGGAAAGGGTTTTCTTTAGCCCCAATCCATTTTTAATTTTTCATATTCATCTCTATATGAAGTAGAAATAGGCATGCTAAAAATTGAATAAATTGTTGTAAGTGCCAAGTAATTGACACATTTGATAATCTAGCTTCTCAAAGTTCGGATTATGGAGCTTCATGTAGATAAATGATAAATTATCCATGAATCAAGCGTGAATATTAATAATTGATAAGCATAAAGCACAATGTGAAATGTGTGTCTTGAAGAATAGATAATGGAAAAAATATCAATCGTACTTGGTCAAAATAGGAAATTGCAACTCGACATACATGATAAATTTAGTCAAAAATTATAGTGGCTGTTACCAGTATAATTATGTGTGCTTGCATGCCATGTGATGGGGCCTTCTTTCGAGTTACTTAGCCTTTTGACAAATGTTGTTCAGTTGCGGCTCTCATGTGAAGAGGCTACTCGGTCATGCATAAGCTTGATCAAACTAACAATTGAGACTACTCGACCCCCAACTATCATTAATCTACTACCGTCGAGCTAAGCATACCATCATCCAATTGGACCAAGTGCACGAGAATGAGTATAGGGCTATGCTATAAGAAGTTTTACCTTTATCATGTTTTGGTGAGTGGAGTTAAAGCTTCTCAAAAAAATAAGGGGCCTTCATGAAGGAGGTCTATTTGGCATCATACTCTCATAGTAACTTAATAACTTTGGGGCTTAGCTTAGTTATTACATTGGTTAGACACTTGCCGTTGTAGTAGAGTTGTAGACTCGCTATAAAAGTTGGCAATATACAATAGAGAATATAGACAGGTTGTTCAACCATAGAGCTCAAAGCTTAGAGATACTTAGCATACTTGAAGTTGCTCAGCAAGTACGAGAAATTAAGTGATGAACAAAATAATTTGGCATGGCATGCTATGTGATGACATCTTGAGCTAGCACAGCACATGAGCTAGTCACTAGATTAGCAATAGCAATTAGCAATCACCTAGAAGGACAGTAACTCATCAAGAGTTAGTAGTTTGGTAACTTGTCATATAAGCGATCATAGCTTGACTACTTTGGAGTCTGGCCGGTTTGTGCAAGAGCTAGTGAGATAACTCAGCGACTAACACCTTAGCCTAAAATATAGAATGGCTTAGCATAATGAATGAGGATTTGGCAAAGCGTACATGGTTACTGTAAACTTGGTTAGTGCAAGCATACTGTTGTTGAAATGTTTAACAAGTCATGAATTACTTGGTGCTCAATCAACCATGGGTTGCTTTACTCTTACAGCAAAAAAAGTCAATAACTCTTAAGCTGTAGTGAATATAGAGTAGCTCCACTTTAGTGTGACAAATAACTCAAGTCGATGCGACACGAGTTGTAGAGATCAACTCGAGGTCGACGACATGGAATTGTGTATGGTTTAAAGCTTGGAATGGGGAAAAATAATCTCATAGCTTAGAGTGTATACTTTGATCTAGAGTTTAGCTCAAACTCTCGTGAGTTGAACTTAAAGCTTGGCATTTGCTATTCACTATAAAGCTTAGATAAGTTGTCTTTAGGAAGTGCTTAGTCACGTAGAAGTTGCAACTTAGTTGAGATGAAAAACAGTTAGGCCATTAGTGTAGGGAGCTTGAAGCTTGTATGGAGCTCAGATTGATGCGTAAAAAGCTCGATGTAAGTGCTGCAATTCTTGAAACTTGTATAAAGCTCAAATTGATGAGCAAAAAGGTTGATGTAGGTGCTACAATTGAATTTATAATTCAAATAGCCACTTAACTAGTGCATAAAAACTCAGTCTAGTGTAACTTGCCATATTCACTATAAGTCGGACATGGCTACATATGGATCATGCAACCTAAATGCTTAAGTCTAACGATACGCTTGAATTTGCATCAGGGGCTTGTGTATTTTACAAATTCGAAACCTAATAAAAGCTCGAATTTAACTTTGTTATTGAGAGGTGGTAGAGAATTTACAAAGTAAGTCTTGGGGCTTGAAGCTTCTATTGTTGTACAAATGTGGCTTGGTTAGAAGGAGCTTGGAGCTCAATACTAACTTAATGGATAGCTTAGATCTATCCATCTTTGAGTTACTTAGAGGAGCTTGGATCAAAGCTTCCACTGATTTTCTAAGTATAGAGATTAACAACTATCTATTTGGTTAGCAAGGATGTGCTTAGGCAATCCTTACTACAGCATACGATCAAGCTCTGTAATTAAACTTAACTAAAGGCTCTTTCGACAGTAAACTCAAATGCATAGCTTGACAAACATTCATAGCTACTTGGCATGGTTGTACTGTAGATAGAAACTTGGAGCTTGTAAAGAGCTTGGAAATACTGTGCAACTTAGATTATGAAGGCTTACTCTCTTTAATGATTGGTTAAATTGCTCAGCTCGTAGGTAGTTAGCATTTGATAGGAATCAAGCCCCCGGAATAATCACTCGTAGCTGAGCTAGAGGACTCTAAGGACTTGTACAGAGAATACTAGCTTAAAACCAAAGCCAAGATGGGGATCCTTACATCGAATTGATCTCGTGTTGACCTATCTGTTAGGTCCTTACATGTGTCAAATTTGCTCCTGCCCAACAATGATGCCTTACTCCTGAAGACAGCTCAAGACTATTTGGGTTAAGTTACCAGATCGACTACAGACACCTGATGCTAATATAGTTTACTTCTCTACAGGATTAATTGACCCCTGACTTAATCCAGCTAAGGTCGGCCCCTGACTACAAGCATTACTCTACTTTCACCTATCTTGTATCATATTTCTTCCCTCCAGCTACCAAGCGACACGTGTCTTTTGACACAATATTCCAAAATTATTCTTTCTTTTCTGTACAGAATACTCTTTACCTTTTTTTAGCCCTTTTAGTATGATTCATGTAACTTAATTGTAAAATACCCTTTAATTTTTTCTCATATATAAAGTAACCCCCGTAAATGGGTATATAAACCCCCACTTTCTTATTTGCAGGGAATCAACTAATCGATATAGAAACTCACTTGAGCAACCTTAGTGTTTTCGTTATCATTTAACTCTTATCTATTCCCTTCAGTAAAGAATAGTAGCGAGTGACCCTTCAGTTTGGATCAGTGTGTAATATCCAACGGATTTTAGGTTAAGTAAGATCAAGTAATGTGTCATATCCATTTGGTAGCTGCCCAGACTTTGCTAACTTTTTCTTTGTTTGCTTCTTTGTGGTGCTTCTCCATATATTTTATCCTGAAGATGCATAAGCTTCGTTGGTATCAAAGTACAATTCCGCGAAGGAATGTGTGAAGTTGCAATGAAGTTTTAGTTCGCTTTGCTATTGGTGGCTGCTATGTTCCCTCTATAGCTATTGCAATGTGTTTGAGCATAAGTAAGTATAGTTTCATTGTTACTCTGCTCTTACTCTGTTTTTTATTATGAAAATAGGGTAAGCTTGTTTTTGTTGTGTTCAAGTGATTATTGGGTATTAAAGTTGTTCGTAAGTTATTAACTTGTCCAAAAAGGATTACATCGTGTTAGATTCGAGTGTTCAAGGGGTTATTGGTGACTAAAGTAGTAGTGCTCAACTTGGTCATGCTTATAATGGCAATAACACCCGAGGGTCGGTTGATAACAAACTTGACAGATTGACTAAATTTGTTGAGAGTTTAGTCACAATAATGCAAGTTAACAGATAACAACCTCATGGTGTACAGCACCATAACTCACAAGAAAATGCCCTTGAGAGATACTATAGCTAAGGTAATCGAATCAATTGCCCAGTTCAACTGCAGCGAGTTGGAAGAGTAACAGATCAAGCTATTAGACGAAGACTAGAGTTAAAGGAGATTAAGAAAGATGATAAGGAGCCAGATATCAAAGAGTTTGGGGAAGATGAAGAAGTTGAATATTACCAAGCGTAAGGACGAGGACGTCAAGTCCCTCGAAGGCTAGACAATGTCAAGATTTAAATCTGGACCTTTGGTGGAAGTGGAGGTGTAGATGAATACTTGGAATGGGAAGATAAGGTTGAGAAAGTGTTTGAATATTGTGGGTATATGAATGCTGTCAAAGTCCAACTTGCTGCACTAGAGTTTACTGGGTATGCTACTATATGGTGGAAAAATTTGAATGCAGCCAGAACAAGAGATGGAAGATGAGGTGTTAGAACCTAGAATGAGATGAAAACGTTGTTGAGAGGTAGATTTGTACCCGAAACCTACCTACAAGATATGTTTGTAAAGTTGCAGGAGTTTTGCCAAGGAAGCCAATCTGTTGATGACTATATCAAAGAGTTCTAGATGCTAATGATCCGAGTCGATGTGGAAGAACTAAAGGCCTGTATAGTATAGAGGTTCATTTCTAGGCTTAAGTACAAGATTTGCAATATTGTCGAAGTACAGAGGTTTTATACCTTAGAAGAGGCGATAAAAATAGTGTAAAGGGTTGAAAAACAGAGGAGAAGTGCTCCGAGTCAACTTGAACCAACATTCTCCTGACCTTTAGTTCTACGCCGACCTGTTCAAGCCAAGTTGAGGAGGCTATATAGGGTCGAGGATAGGAATGATCGATCCGATGACAACTATGTGAGTTAGTAGGGCCGAGCTCGTTAGTTAGGTCGACTCAAGGTTAGGCCAACCCTGAGGATATATGAGAAAGGGCAAACCTCCAAATGGAAGACTAGTGAAGTGAAATGCTTTAAATGCTTGGGCTTCGAACATATGGCTACTAAGTATCCAAACCGACATGTTATGGTGCTCCGAGGAGATGTAGTGAACAGTACCAATGAGAGTGAGCCCAAAAAGGAAATGGATGTTAGAAAATCCAAAGCTAAAGAGGAAGAGGAGACTTGTATCTATGCCGATCAAGGAGAAGTGATGACCTTAGTCTTGAGATGAATATTAAGTTCTTTGCTGAACTCTAAAGAGGAATAGAGGGAGAATCTGTTTTATACTAAGTGTACCGTCAAAGGCTAATTGTGCACGATCATTGTAGATAGGGGAAGTTGTACTAGTATCGTTGCACAGTCCTTTGTGTAGAGGTTGGGTCTATCGACCTTAAAGCATCCTTAACCTTATAAGCTGCATTGGCTTCATGATAATGATGCTTTATACGTGACTAAATAAGTAACCGTACCATTCAGTATTGGGAGTGTGTATAGGGACGAAGTAGTGTGCAATGTCGTCCCCATGGAAGCTTCACATCTACTGTTAAGACGACCTTATTGTTTGACTAACGCATTACTCACGATGGGTGTAAGAACACTTATACCTTTGTTAAGGATGGAAAGAAGATTATGTTGCAACCCTTGATCTTGTCCAAAGTAAATGAAACCTACAATTAGCTCACCCGACCTAGTAAAAAGAATGCTTCAGTGATGAGCTAAAGAAAGCTTCGACCTACTGATAAGGTTGAAGAATCTATGTTCCTATTAATTAGAAGACTATTGGAAATGAGAGATTTGGAGGATATCCATGATGAAATCCGAAGCTTGCTAAATGAGTTTTTCAATCTGTTCCCTAAAGAACTGCCTAGAGGACTACCTTCAGTTAGAGGCATTGAACATTGTATTGATCTATAGCCAGGCGCTATACTGCCAAATTGACTTGCATACAGAATGAACCCTAAGTAGGCTGTCGAGTTGAAAAGACAAGTGGACAAACTCATTAAGCGAGGATATGTAAGGGAAAGCATGATTCCTTATGCTCTACTAGCTCTACCCGTCCCTAAGAAAGAGAGTTCATGGTATATGTGCATCGACAGCCGAGTAACCAACCAAATTACTGTCAAGTATAGATACTTGATATTGAAGCTCGATGACATGTTAGATAAGCTTCATGGCGCTAAGATATTTTCGAAGATTGATCTATGAAGTGGCTACCACTAAATTCGCACGAGATTGGGTGATGAGTGAAAAACTGCCTTCAAGACTAAGCATGGACTCTATGAATGGTTGGTTATGCCGTTTGGACTCACTAATGCGCTAAGTACATTCATGAGGTTGATGAACCATGTAATGCACCCTCTAATTGGAAGATATGTAGTCGTGTACTTTGATCGCATATTGATATACAATATTGACTTGAACGACTATGTTCAACATCTCTATGAAGTATTTGACATTTTGTGAACTGAGAAGTTGTATGGGAATGTGAAGACATATATGTTCTGCTAGAAGGAAGTGATCTTCTTAAGGTTTGTAGTGTCAGGGGAAGAACTTCGGGAAATTGAAGAGAAGATCTGAGCTTTTCTTAAGTGGCCAACGCCAAAGAATGTCACCGAGGTTCGAAGCTTTCATGGCCTAGCTTCTTTCTATAGGCAATTTATTAAAAACTTTAATACCATAGCCGCCCCCTTGACCAAGCTGACAAAGAAGAATGAAGGGTTCAAGTGGAACGATTGAGTTGAGCAAAGCTTTAGGGAGATAAAAGAGAAACTCATCTCGATGCTTGTCCTTTCGCTACTAGATTTTGACAAACCTTTTGAATTGGAATGCAATGCATCGGGAATGGGAATTAGCGTTGTCTTGATGCAGGATCGATGGCCAATCGCCAATCATAGTGAGAAGCTTAATGGTCCTGCCCTAAACCATTCTGTGTACAAGAAAGAGTTATACTCTCTGTACTGAGCCCTTACTGTTTGGCAACACTATTTGTTACCATGAGAATTTGTTATTTATACAAACTGCAAGTCTTTAAAGCATTTAAGAAGTCTGAATAAGCTTTCGAAGAGGCAAGCCAAGTGGTTAGAGTTTATGGAAGGGTTCTTGTACATAATCTAGCTCAAGAAGGGAAGCACAAATGTGGTCGCCGATGCTCTATTATGATAGCAAACCTTGTTGACTACTTTATAGTCAAAATTATTAAGATTCTTACTCATTACTAAACGGTACACTTATGATCCTCATTTTGGCCTTATCCTAAAATAGTGTAGGGATGGAATTGCTATTAAGGGATATTATCTTAAGGAAGGTTATCTATTCAAAGAACAAAGATTGTGCATATCGAACTATTCCACGCGTAAGCTATTGATCAGAGAAGCTCATAACGGCAAATTATCAGGTCACTTTAGGGAGACCAAGACAGCTAATTTGTTAAGGGAAAACTTTTACTAGCTAGGGTTGGCCAAGGATCTGCATAAGGTAATTAGTAGTTGTGAAGCATACAAGTGAGTTAAGGGGAAGAGAGAACCCATGGAGAATACATGCTGCTGCCAACACCAACCTTACCTTGGGCTGACCTCAGTATGGACTTTATCCTAGGGTTGCCCTGGACATCCAGAGGCAAAGATTCTATCTTGGTTGTAGTGGACCACTTTAGTAAGAAGGCACACTTTATTCCGTGCCATCGAACTAATGATGCTTTATATATTGTTGATTTATTTTTGCAGGAGGTTGTCCGACTACATGGGGTATCATAGACTATTGTCTTAGATCGGGACATAAAGTTTTTGAGCTATTTTTAGAAACTTTTTGGAGAAGACTTGAAACTAAACTTATATTCAGCTTCAGTAGCCACCTTCAGATTAATAGCCAGACTGAAGTGGTAAATAGGACGCTAAGCAATCTACTTAAAGCTGTCATGAGAAAGAACTTGAGGGATTGGGATCTATGCTTACCAGTTGTGGAGTTCGTATACAATTGAACTGTCCATAGCACTACTGGGAAGACGACCTGGAAGACTCCATTCGAGGTCGTCTATCGCCTTAACTTACAATTCCCCTAGATATGATCGATGCTCCAATGGATACTGAAGAAAGTCAATCCGGAGTTGATCGAGCTCAAGAATTGCATGAGCTACACCAGTCTGTAACTAAGAAGATCGCCAAATTCAATAAGAGACAGCACGAAATTTGTAGTCGAGACTATTGAATTGTGTCCTTCCACCCAAGAGACTTGATATGGATACACAGTCGAGAACTATTCCCATACTTGAGACAAAATAAGTTATCTCCTTGAGCTGATGGTCCGTAAAAAATCCTGGAAAAGATCAATCGAGTTGCCTACCAAATCGAGTTGCTTAATGACTATGGTGTTTTTTCTACCTTCAATGTGTTTGATTTGATCCCTTACAAATCAGCGCCCCAGAAGAAGAAGTAGAAACCCCTTCAAATTTGAGGGAAAATCTTTTCAACCCCTAGGTATATGATAAGAATCAAGCCCCTAAACTAATCACTCTTAGTCGAGCTAAAGGACTCTAAGAACTCGTATGGAGAATATTAGCTCGAAACTAAAGCTAAGATGGGGATCCCTATGCCGAACTGATCTCATGTTGACCTATTTGTTAGGTCCTCACATATATCAGATCTGCTACTACCCAACAACGTTGCCTTTCTCTAGAAGATAGCCCAAGACTATCCGAGCTGAGCTACTGGATTGACCATAGACACCTGACGCCAATACAGTTGGCTTCTCTACAGGACTGATTGACCCTCAACCTAATCTAAATCAGGTTGGCCCCTAACTGTAAGCGTTACTCTACTTCCACCTACCTTGTATCATATTTCTCCCATTCAGCCACCAAGCGACACGTATCTTTTGACGCAATATTCTAAAGTGATTCTTTTTTTCCATACTGAATATTCTTTACCTTTTTTACCCCTTTTAGTATGATTTATGTAACCTAATTGTAGAATACCCTTTAGTCTTTTCATACATATAAAGTAACTTTAGTAGATAAGTATATAAACCCCCATTTTCTTGTATGTTGGGAATCAACCAATAAATACAAAATTACTTACTCGAGTAACCTTTGTGTTCTCGTTATCATTTCGCTTTTATTTATTCCCTTTAGTAAGGAGTAGTGGAGAATAACCTTTCAGTTCAAACCGGTGTATCATATCTAGCAGATTGTAGACCAAGTAGGATCGAGCGGTGTATCATATCCATTCGGTAGTTGCTCGGACTTTGTTAACTTTTTCTCTGTTTGTTTTTTATTTGCTTCATTGTGGTGTTTTTCCGTGTGTTTAACCCTGGAGAAGCATCAGCATCTTGAAGCCCCAATTGTTTAATTTAGATGGGGTATTATAAGAACAGGTTATTCGGCCATTTTTGGTTAGCTTTCAGCATTGCAATTTGAGAAGTTTAGGCTTCTAATTTGAGATGTTCGTCACACATGTACAAATTGTATGCTACATACATAAGAAGCTTAGACATACGGCCATAACTTAACTCGGTGTTCGAGTTATTCGCATGCGTAGTGTTGATAGAAGTATAATTAGTATGCTTAGCTATGGAAATAGATTGACATGGTGATGGATATCTCGGATAAGTTACTATTTGGCATAAATCCAAGTTTTGTGAGAATTGGTGCTTAGCAAGAGTTGCTCGGCCATGGCTATCGTATGCATTATAGTTCGGAAACTTAGCTTAGCAAGAGTTGCTTGGCTATGGATTGCTAAAATACTTCGAGCATTGACCAAACACTAGCCATCACTTGCACTTTTGAGAAGCATGTTAATGATTAATAAAGAATGTCAATTGCTTGCAATTCATATAAACATCTCGACACTTCTTTGACTACTAGGACTTGGCTTTGGTTACAAAAGGGCTTAGATAAGTGGAGTAGACAATTCGGCTAACAAACTCAATCACTGTCAAGGAGTGTTTAGCATGAGTAGCTCACCTTAGCCTTGAGTCGGAGGCGCATCGTAGTCAATCTATAGTTTACAATAATTCGGCTCGATCCTTTGCTCAGTTTACTCAATGTTGCCACAATGCAGTTGGCAAACATGCTCCTACATCGGTCGGTTAAGACTAAACATCGAATCTCAAAGTGTCATGCTGGTGAGCAATTGTCATAATTGAATGCAAACTACCAAAAGACATTGTTAGGAAGCTTCCAATAAGTCCAAAAAGAGGAACCTTTTCACTTTTTGTATTTTTATGTTATAGAATATAATAGTATCAGTTGTGGATGTCGTGACAAGAGTCGATTATTTTTATGAAAGAAATCTAAGTCGCTTTCGTGGCGACATTATGATAGTTACATGACGGTTTTTAACTTTTACACCATGAACACATTTCAAAGGAGGGAGAAACTGTCCCAAGTAACCATAAACTCAAATGAAGATATCCATGACAAATAGAATACATCACTAGCATGCAAATTTAAGGCAAAGAGGGAAAAGAAATCCTTATGGCCAAAATAATTCAGTGAGTTATGAAGAAATTCATTGAAATCTAGAGATAGAAAAATGAAGAAAATCCATAAAATGGAAAGAACATCGCATTGGCCGATCTCATACTAATATAAGGAATTGTGGAAATAAATTACACATTCTCACAAACGACACCAATTATTGATTATTGATTTTCTTTTCAGTACATGAGTACCTGCAAGACAAAAAATGGCCATGGGGGGTATCAGAAGGTAGTCTGACGTAGTTATTCCGATACTTAAATCAGCTCTCTTGTTATGTAAAACAGAATTATCAAGTGATTATAGAAGAGAGTACCTTTATCTAGGGGATTTGTTTTGTATTTATAGTGGGCGAGTTAGTATTTATACTTGGATGGATCGTAAAAATTGAACTCAAGTCTCAATATTACTGATTTAGGCCTTCGACCTATTTTATTAAAAAATGCTATCAAAAATTTGGATATAGGAAATATAACAAGTTAATTTAATAAAAATCATTAATTTCCTAATTAATAAATTTATAAAAGTGACTTTAATAATTGGATAACTACAACTAGTAAAGTAAGATTCAAATGAATTTTAGCTTAAGTTATTAAAAATAACTCACATTCATAGCTTGGTAGTAATATTTGCCATTTCATTATGGTGAAGTTAAATTTCCAATTTCAATCAATTGGTGACTTATTGAATTATTTTTTTTTTCCTCTTTGGTGATTATAACTAGAGGAAGTATTTAAGTCTAATTTATTACATTAAGAGACTAACATCTATACTACTAAGTTATAAAGATTTTATCAGTAATTCTTATTTTAACATCCAATTCTTTCAATTTCTTATGCATTTATGTACAAACCAAATGCATTATATAACAGTTAATGTGGGAATATATATATATATATATATATATGGACCTGAATTCATCATCAACAACCTTCTCCGGGGCAGCCTTAGCCTATTGCATTTATTAAGGCTCTTTACTTTATGATATTGGTAAAACCCCATATTTCAAGTCCTCATAAGAAGAAATTCCTATCCGTGATCTAAAGGAAAGGATGGGCTCCTTGGTTCAACCGGTTCTGTATCTGTTGAGAACGATGAAGCATAAAAGGAAAAAAAAAAAAGAATGATGCAACGAAAAATAAAACTTTTTTATGCGAATTTTCGAGAGAATGACTAACTAGGGTTAGGGATAGGGTTAGGTAGGGTTAGGCTACGGTTGCTTTAAAAAAAATAAAAAAATTTAACTATATCGATTAGTTTAGAAAATATGGATGTATATTTTAATGATAAGGCTAAGGATTAGTTGATCTGCCCTCTTTTATTAATTTTTTTGTATAGTTAGAAGTTTGACATAAAAAGGTCAAAACTTGGGTTTTAGTTTTGTTTTAATCAGAAAGATACAATCCATGCTTTTATTGGTCCAAAATGTCACCTCATGTGGTATTGGCTAATTTAGTTAGATGACATAGGTAACTTTAGCAACTCAAAGGATACAAAATATGGCATCGAAAATGTCGATGCTGTGAACTCCTAAATAACTAAAATTTATGTCCTTGAACTTTGAAACAAAACACTAAACTAAACCAAACCAAACGCACGAATTCCATCTTCAAGTTAACTATCAAACTAAACCAAACGTCATCTGATTGAATTTTGTCGTGAATTTTATATTGGTTAACATAAGATTTTAGCCAGTATGATGGCTTTGTCAATAGCATTAATTATTATGGCATCATCCTCAAGAAGACCAGACATTGGAAGAAATGGTTTTACTTTTATATTCGATTGTTTGGGAGTCCTAAATTTGTATGTTAATCGTTTTACGCTCCAGAGAAGAATGACCGCATAATTAATATATATATACACGCACTATATTCTACTCTTGACTTGATTATTTTACGATGGTTGACCATTTCTTTTCTATCATAATTAATTGATTCCTTTTGCTAGCTGTGATTTTCTTTTCTTTTTTTTTTTTCCCCTTCCGAGTATTTATCCACGTAGACTCTAAGTTAATCACCATACTAAGATAGATCAAAATTAGAATTTTAGGATAATTACAAATATACACTAAAATATTAATTGTATGCAAATAAATCTCAAACTTTTAAAATGTAGTTTTATCTTTTTTGGAATTTTTAAAATTATGCACCTAACATCATTCACTACAATATACCCCAACCAAAAAGTAATAGTGGTCAAGCAAACATGTAGGACTTTGTTCATATCGGATCACAATTCTCTTAAATATGATATGTTCTCATTATGAGATCTTAAAATTAAATTAAATTTTTCTTTTTTTCGATGTGTGATTCAATTTTTTCTTATTATGCTCTACCTGTAGATTATCTTAGAGGGATAATAGGAGTTTCACTAACAAATGCTCCTTCCCCTTTTTAATACTTCTTCTCTAAAATGAGCCAAAGTATGCCTCCAACTTGTGTCTTGAGTTGTCCCCTGATTGTTCCACTGCTATTGAAGGGTCAAATCTAATACCATCATCTATGATACCCCCATCTTAATAACTAAGCTTATGGGTGACTAATGTCCCTTTTTCAACCAAGTGTAAAAGCTTTTAGTTACTAACTAGGTATTTGCTGCTTTATCCTCATAAAGTACTAGTAATATTCTCTCATAATTCATCAAGACTTTACTCACATTAGGTATAACACCCAATCCTTTTGTTGGAACCCTAAAATTATTGTTAAAATGATAATAAATAGCAACAATCCTAAGGCTTTGGTGATATTTTAGAGTATACAAAGAGATAATAAAGTTAAAGTTTATACCCTATACATACCTAACTAATAGTTTATAAGAGAGTGGTTGTTGCAATAATTTTTCATAGAATTTTCCCTATCCTATACACGTTGGCACTTTGTCTCTTTTTCTTGCTTCTTTCACTCCCCACTGAAATCCAGAGGAAATGGTAAGAAGTACCTCTCTCTCCTTCTCTCGTATGAGAACGATAGCACGTTCACTTAAATCCTTAACCTGTTTCACAATGATTATAGTATCCATTTTAATTGCATGAATCATTGCCACGTCTTTTTCCTTCCAACTAGCTAATTATGACAAACATTTTTCAGTCCCTAAATTTCCCTCTTTAAAGCGTCGAAAGACGTTCTTGACCAGGCAGGATTTTTACAGTATCGACAACGACAAATTACGCTTGACTTCTCTTAGTATATCCATCTTTCTCCACGGCCTCTGGAAGACACGCATATAATGGCACGACAAGTAATCTGCCTCTCTCTATCGCTTTTTGATGTTTTAGGTTAATTTTTTTTTTCCATGGCCTTATTTGTGTTTTAACGATGTGTTTTTTAGGAAGATGGTTGGCCTCTAGGGTTACGACCTCTTAATGCAAGAATTGGGTTTGTAAGGAGTAATGAACAATCTGGATCAATATCCTTCACTACTGTGCTTACCCCATCTACAGCTTCATCAACGGTCTCTTCTTCCCATCTCGATACAGAGGTATGCTTTTAATTTTCAGACTCGGTTTCTCCATCCTGTTAAGTGTCCTATTCATTTATGAATATCAGTGGCAAATGTTATTCGTCACGTCTCATACAGTTTTTGGTGAGGTCGATGAAGACCTGGTCCCCACGTAATTTTCCATATGGAAGCATGTAAATGACTTCACATACATCACTTATTACATTTATCTTATGTAGTGCTTCTTTAATAAGAGTAGTAATATTTTCAGAAAATTTTTTTTTTTGATAGGCTACAAAAAACTGGTTCCTGAAAAAAGAATGCATGAAGTTTTTTATTATGGAATCTTTTTTCAGCAAGTGCAAGGACACTTTATGATAAGAGTTATTTCATTTTCAATGCAACTATAGATCGTTGGATTTCAACTAAGTGAGAGATGAATTCACTATATATATATATATATATATATATATTCTCTTTATAGGAATTATATGAGTTCGATTCATCTTTCTGACACATTCTTATAACTATATATTTAGAAGTTATTTATTTATTTTTCAAGACATATTCAAGTCCAAGTCGATAATGAGCCATCGAAGCCTTAGAGTAATGAGAAATCAATTTTCTGCTCTATGCCTATGACATTTTATTGATTTCGTTATTTTGATTAGATCTATTCATTAAAAAGAGTAGATTATATATACACACAATACATATATATATCTATATATACATATATATATATACACACGCATACACGTGTGGACACAAATATATGTATTTTAATGTATATATATGCACACTTTTTTTTTTTAATAAATATTATTGTTCAATTTGCAGTCCGCAGGATTATTCTTCAGGGACAGAAGCATTAGTTTTGGGAGCCTAATAGGCATCTCCAGCATTTTAGAGCTATCAAGAAGATCTTCAAGGAATAGAACAGCAGAAATTGCAGAAGACAGCAGGAATAACACTAAATCTAAGCTTTGGTTTTTCTCACTTTGCTCCAAGCTAAGCAGCGATGCAGTAAAAGAAGACGATAACAATAACCATAATAACCCATCACTTGGTTACTTTCTAGAAGCAGAAAGAAGAACCCCATCTATCGCAGGTAGTACTAATAGGAGGAGTCGCAATTCATATTAACGGATCGAATTCATATCTTATTTCATATTGAATTCATGTTAGTATTAAAAGTACATAAAATCAGATAGACACCGCAAATAATTAGTTCACAATATTAGTTGCATCATTTATCGTATCAATTCTTCATCTTATCTATCTAACCATATTTCTAATTATATCTTATCTTGTCTGAACCTAAGTAATATTAACAAGGCACTTCCTTCTGGCCAAATGGGTTCACACGGTGTATTGTGCCTTTAGTCAAAACAACCTGCCACAAAACTTAAAAGGGCAATTGATGAAACATGACATTCTGCAGGTTACGGTTATGCCCTTTTGCTGCCTTGTTTACGAGGACAGCTCATTGATTGACTCAACTACCAGCTTTTTAATTTTCCTTTAGCATGAAGTGAAATTTCTTATTAATATGTTTATTACTTTCTTTTTATGGGGTTTGGGATTAATGACTTGGAAAGTCAAAGTACATGGTTGGAACTTACAGGCTTTTTTCCCTTTTGCATCTGGAGATGGGGGAGAGGCTCTTAAGTGATTGACCCACGAAATGTGAGTCTTATGAAACCTAACCGAACGGTGATTGTATATTATTGTTGTCTTTTAAGGTGCATTTATTATAGCAATATTTAAAGTGAGATTCTTGTCTACTTCTTTAAACTGGCCCCCCTGAAATGTTTCCCACCACCCCCACCCCCAGCGGCGGTCCTTAAAACATACTACACTCTAAAGGGGGAGCAAATCTCCTCGAGGAAAACGAAAATAGAGGGTAAAGTGGGAAAATAAAATATTACAAACATTTATGGTTATTGTTAACAAAAAAAAAAAAAAAAAAAAGAGAGAGAGAGAGATGGGGTTGTTCTTGCATTTCATTGATATAATTAAAAAGAAGTAGAGATTTCGTTAGGAAGAGAGGGAGAGATCACTTTTTCTCATTTTCCTTTCCGTGGTCGTTTGCCGCCATGACTGATCAAACATTGTCGTTATATTCCATCATCGTTTACTATTAGGGACAGTTTGTATCTACAATCTTTTGTGAATGTTGTGATAAGATTTTACCATACAAAACTTTATTTATAACCAATGTCAACAAAAATCTAGAAAATATTTTCGTAAGGAAACACTTGTGTCGATTATGTTTTGATGGCACATTTACTTTACAAAATCAATGAGGAATATAAAATCTATTCCTTGACAATAGCTAATATTGACTATATATCTTGTTTACTCTGTATGAATCTTTATTGTAATATTACTTCCTTCACACATTGTTGTTTAGGAATAAGTTAGGAGTGGGATAACAAAATATCACCCCAGCCTTCCGAAAAATAAAAAAAGAAAAAAGGCACCATGTTCCTACACTATCACACTTGTCTTTACTCTACTATTGCCACTTCTACTACCAACATCTTGCTACCCCAATCAAAGCGTGATAACTTTTACAACCATCACCACCATTCCCATTAAAACCACTATTGAAAATTTACCATAGCCACAATTATGCTGGTGGTAATGGTTATACATTTGTGGGGGAATAGTAATGGTGATGGTATGAGGATAGTAACAAACAACAATATAGTTGTGGTGGGACCATAATGGTAGTAGTACAACAATAAAGGTGGTGGAGGTTGGTAGCAATGCTTGTGGTAATTATAGTGATATAATGAAGATGGTAATAGTGGTAATGTTAGCTATAGTATTGGTACTTTGTAGGTCAAAATGATATGGTGGTGGCTTAATGATAATATGTAGTAGTGATAGCAATAGTAGTATACCCAACGCGAGGGTAGTGGTGGCAATGCTATATGGGTGGAGTATAGGCTTTGTTAGTGATAATGGGGTGGGGGTGGTTGTAATTGTATAGCGATGGTGGTACATACTTACTAAAACTATTAATAAAGCTTATACCTCTCAAACAATCATTGATACTTCAAAATTACTAATATTGATAAACTTGTTAGCAATCATTTTTAGAGCTTTAAAAAGACCCATTAGTCACCTATTAACTTGGTATTAGCTACTTTTAGCCGAAGCATTACAAAAGGTATCAAAATATCTTGCCAATAAATGGATGATCTATGGACAAATGTAGGTAAAAGCTAATAGGCCTATTTCGTCCTAACTTAAAGAATAAGTCTAAGGAAGCTAGAAAGTGTCGTTAGAATATTATCCTTGACATACTTTTAAGATAACTTATAGGTTGAGAATAATAGTAATGAACCAAATCGTATGCTCTTATGTCTCGTTCACTTGAGGGAAATTGGAATTTCATTCCCTTCTTGTTCTTTATTAAGGTGTTTATTTTGTTTTATGTTATCAAATCGCAATTCTATAAGAATCATTATTACTTGAAATCAAGTAATAGGAATTTCTTACTTCAACTAAAAAATCACAATTCTTTACAAAATTTCATATTTTTCCTAAAAATGACTTTGTTTCAATTTAACAACCACTAACACCACTATGACCATTGTCGCCACTGACTACCACCATTGTTGTTGCCATCGACTACTATTATCGTCATTGCCATCGTCACTACCACCCAAAGCCTCCACAACTGACCATCACCATTGCTACCGTTGCTAACACCACCATTACTACTGCAACCTCCACTGCAACCATCGCCGCTGACTACTTGCACTACTAACACCACTATGTATTACTTTAAGATTTGTTAAGAAAGAAGATGAATCGAGAATAACTTAGTCATTAATATTCTATTACGATATATTTTTAAATTATTTATAAATTTAACTAAATAAAATAATCGGTATTATATCTTTATTACATTTCTTAAGAGTTCTAATTCTATTCTCTCCTCGTTTCATTTAGTGAAATGAACAAGTTATTAAGGGAAAAGAATTGAAGAAATGAATCAACCATGAAGTTTCGTGACAAGGAGGTTGTATGTTTATTGGGCTGTCGGGAGGGGGGAGGGGGAGGGAAAGAGATTAAATAGTGGTATATAAGACTACGATATAAAATATCATATTAATACAAGTTAAAAATTTTTAACCCTATTAGTGATATGTTGACTTATTTATTGACTATTTTTTACATGAGACATTATATGTATACTTGATACATGATATGAGTTATGGGTAGTAAAGATATGATTGAGAATCTTAACAATACTTTCAGATGTAGATATACAAAATGATGTCCCAATTTATAATTTTCTATTATAGGAGGTTTTTCTAATGAAGTGAGAGCATTTTTAAATGTATTTACTCTTTTCTTTTTTAGTTTTATTTTCTTCAATTTAAAGGGGAAGCCCCTAAATTTTTTTTTTTTTTAATGGTAAGCAAAGAAGCATTAGCGATGGACAATCCCATAGTAAATAAAATTTACTTTTATAGGCTTTTTGTTTATTCATTCGATGATTCGAAGCCTTAACCATACTTGAGACTCGAAAACTCGGGTTTACTACTTTCTTGGCGATTTGCTATTGTTTTTTATAATAAATAGAAAGCTATTATGTATTCTCGGAATGCAACAAGATCTTCAGGCACTAGACAAATCACTTAATGGACTTTTTCTCCGAGATATCTTTCCAAGGATATCATTTCCTGAGTTTTATCGTGGCTTAGTCCAGATTTTTTAACTACCCATGCAAAACCAAATTGTCTCTTGATATAAAAAGGAGGAAATTTATATTCATCCTCACAGTAGTCGCTGTCAAGGTTATTATAAATGCCTTTTAAATTTGGATTTTTTATTTTTGAATTTTGAATTTTAAGGAAGATACTATGGTAATGTTTGGTCACTAGAATTGAATAAAATAAATATAACTACACAACATAGATGGCAATACAATTTTATTATGCTGTAGTTAATGTGTGCAATAATTGGTACAGATTTTTGTGATTGAAAATTTAAAAGAAAATAAAAATTCAATTATTCATAATATAAATTATAATAAAATTCAATATTGTGATTTAAGAATTTGATATACAGTTATTTTTTAAAATTTAAAAATATATTTATTTCATACTATATGTAATAGATTTTTGTACCATCAAATATATCGTAATCACATTCAATAGCGGATATACTCTTTTTTTAGGTTTTTTTTTTTTCTTTTTTCCGCAATAGTGGGATATACTCTTTAATAAACCAATCTTTATGGCAAACAATATAGGGGTATTGGCGTCCAATACGTGTCCACTAACTATTGGAAAATATCGTATCCGGTCCTTATCAAGTATATTCGGATGGGATCGGATACCCAGTGTTTACCCACTTACATCCTAAGCGAAATCCACAAATTCCTTATATACATGGGCCGAGAAGAGATACTAAAAACAGACGATAAGCAAGCTACAGTGTTGCAAATAACGGGCCCAAATTGAAATGCTCGCTTGCTATCAATAATTGACATGGGTTTATTTGTTTCTAATTTTTTTTTTTGGGGCCAGGTTTCTATTCGATTCGCATTGGGCCATTCGAGTCTAACCAAATGAAGGCTCGATTTGTTAGGCTTCATAAACATTACAGTTGGCCCTATTACAAAGTTGCTGATTACATAACCTATGTTGGTATTCCAAGCATAAAAATGGCAAACCGACTAAAGCTTTGAAACGGTCAACCAAAGGGATGGTTTGGTCAATTAAATGGGTGCAATTGTTATAAGTAGGTTGTGAGTCAACCAAAGTAAGATGTCCATCGGAATCATGCTTCCTATATTATTGGTTTTTGTTCCAAGTTACTTCAACGTGTTAGGGTTTAATTTGTGACTCCATGAATATGCTATGTGGTGCATTGGAAATGTAAGATTGCCAAATGAAATCTAATAGGAACTTATTATTGAGAGACTCCGCCTGATGATTATTGGAATCATTCATTTGTATTGATACACTGATGGATCCATACTAAGCGTTAACCTAATTGGATTTGATAATAGAGAAAACTTCTTATATCATTATTAGAGTAAGAGTTTAGGTTTTCCTTTTTTGCCATAAAATGCTAAACACTTAACTCAATAGTATGAACAAATAAAAAAAGTTTGAAATTGTTATTGTAGATGTAGGTGTTTGACTGGAGCGATCATGTGCGTATTGTGTGTGTAGCGTATTACACGTGACTTCAAAAAAACGATGTGATACTGTTACCTAAGGGAATGATTAGATGGGAATAAGGTAGAGAGGAGGAACAAGCAATTTTAGTATCTTAAATACACAAGTGACAGATAAAGCAACCTTAAGAGACCTTAGGTATTCACTTTATAGCTTAAGCGACTAAAATCAATTCTTTGCGTGAACGCTATTTGATTTTAGAGAGAAGAGTTTTTATAGTGAAACACCGTTTTTCCAATCTCTCTCAAAGTGTTCCAAATGATAAGGAAATGTTAGGTATTTATAGGCTCTTGGACATAGTGACATTCGTCGAATCATTTAAATGATTAACGGATGAAATAGAACTTGTTTGACTCATGATTATCCAGAATGAGCTAATTAATGGGCCTAAAGCCAATAACTTTCCTTATAAGTGCATGAGCTTGCCTAAGAAAAGTTGGAGACAGACAAACCGATCCAACAATCCTTATTTCAAGCCTATCAAGCCAAACCTCTCTAAATCATCCTAATATGAATTGGACTCTTTAAGTCCTATCACTTGGCCCAAGAAGTCAAGTCTAAATAATAATGAGCTCATCCCAATAACTAATATAACAATTTTTTAGCCCTCTACATTTTGTTCTCTGACCAAAAGTCTCTTGAACACATTTAAGAGGGTTTTAGGTATTTCTAGAAGTTGTTTCTTCAACTGTTATGTAGACATACTGAATGTTGACTTTATTTTGCTTGATTACTTTCAAAATCTACGGAATTTACGCTTTTTTTTTTTTTAATAACTGGCGAGTTGAGCATGATATGTTCGTATTACACTATTGACTTATTGCTCTCATGAGATTTATTTGCCAAATAATGTGTGTCTCATTCATACTGGTAAATGGGGTAATATTGTTGTGAAGTAGAGCGGAGCTCCGGAATATTGTGAAACGAAACGATAGTTGTAAGAGTTACATTACCAAGATTGCAAAAGTTACATTACCCTACGTAGAGATAGCGTAAGGGTATCGGGGCAACGCCTTAGCGGTACGATACGGTATTTATTTATTTATTTTTAACTACTTGTTATAATCTATAGCTTACAACTTTCATGATTTTTTCTACAAGAACGTAGTTACACATCATCAGCAAAGACAGTCTCGACAATTATCAATCATCATAAAAGGTATTTTCTTTCCTTTTTTTAATGATTATTATTATTTTTTTAAATGATAGATTCTTTACCGTGATATACCTTTTGTTCGAGAATCGTCAATTTCTTTTAGAAAGCAAACTTCATTCCTATGATATTTTCAAAACCATATGACTCACACATGTTTTCCATAATTTCTTCAATTAAAAGGTACTATCTTTCCATATATTCCATGAATTAAAAGATGCTATCTAGATTGATATATATATGTATATATATATATATATATATATATATTTAAATTCCCTTTATATTCATATTTTAGAACATACTTGAATACTTCTTACTCTTGCAACAAATATCTTCATGTGAAATATTTCATCCCTTATGTATTATTAGATTGTTGTCCTCTCTTTTTCTTTTAAATATATATATATATATATATATATATATATTATATGAAACATTGAATTTGACATAAAATAAAGATGTTTTGACAAACCACCAGTAATTGACCTATTGCACAAATTTTATTGGATTTATTATTTAACATTCCTTGATCAACCCTTTTTTTAATTTTATTTATTTTTAATCGATATCTACTTTTCTCTCTCATCAAGCCATATATTACGATATCATAATAAATTGAATGGATCACCATTCATAAATATAAATACTAACTTGAGAAACAACATAACTTTATCCCCGAGAAGCATACAGCTAAAAGATAGTAAAATGGGTAAGAACACAAGGATCTCATTATAAAAGTTAATTGTCACTAAATTTCGTGTAATCATTAAGAGGATAAGAAAAAATGGGAAAGTAAATTTTTTGTTTTTTATTAACTTTCACTTAGATATAGGCATGCTTTTTTAACTTTCAAAGTATTCTAGTTTCAATAAATTAGTAAATGTTCCATAAAATTATGAATAATGAAAGAAAAAAATCAATAATACTAACACGTTATATAAATTGATAAGTAGCGCATAAATATCTATAAAATATTAATATAAAAAAATATACCTTTTATTTTATTTTTATTATTATTATTTTAATATATATTTAAATAGCTCTAATGAGACTAAATAATGAGCCTTCCTTTATTGTCAAAGAAACTTGTTGAGTATTGATTTCTTGACTTAGAGAATATATTAATTTTGTATTCTCATAGGAAAAGAGATGAAAACTAATTCGAGTCAAACTATAGAAGTAGTGAAGATGAAGGATTTACTAGTATATCAAGATAAATGTCTACTACCCATCTCATGTTCTCGAGATAAGTGGTTAGATGAAACTATCTCTAAAGATACGTTATGTAATAAAGCCAAGCGCTGAGAAGCATATACAACACTAATAAAGGCATATTTTTCATGTTTTAAAGTGCAAATTAAGATAAAATTATTATAGATTTTATAGAAATCATTAAGAATTGGTACTTAATTATTTTTATTTGGACATTTTAGGAATAAAAAGATTTAATATTGGAATTATGGACGATTTAGAGGAATTTTAAGCAAATAAACGAAGTTTGGATCAATACATACAAATTGGAATTAAAGGTAGTCGTCTTATTAACTTGCATCGATAGCCTTTGTTGGCTACACCACCAACCCTGGATTAAAGTTACAATTGAAGATTATTTCTTTCCAATACAAAATTGGTGACATCTATTTCAATTATTCTTATACAATTATGTGTATTACTTATGCTTTTAATTATGAATTTCCTTGCAATTTCAATTAGTATTTGTGTTTTTGTTTCTAAATCTATGGTTAGTTAAATTTATTTATGGGAATTGATGAAACCTTATATAGTTAAGATGATGATTATATTCATGTTATAGGATTAAGAGATATATAGATGATTCATGCTTGCAATTTTTATGATTTTAATTATAATTGTTAGAAACCCTAATAATACAGGAGTTGATTAGGATTTGTTAGAAATTCTTAGTTGATTTGATTAATCAATATAGAAGTAGACTTAATCGAATTAATTAGAAATTATTTAGAATTAATGCGATGTTCGGTAATTGATTATTCACTAAGATACAATTGATTTAAGACATTAGATAATCATAATATCGGGAGATATATGATTATAATTTAGAGTCCACTGTTAATTGAAAGATGCAGAAACTAACTAAATAAATTAAGGGTTTAAATCTTTAAGTTTTAAGGTACAATAATTTCACTCGAATGACCATATAGCTATTAATCTATATAATATGATAACAATTTGATTTGCGTAATCTATGGTGGATTCTGTTTTCCCATAATTCTCAATTGATTGTTTAATTTTATATTTTTCATAGTTATTTTCTTTTCAATAGCTTTAGAGTAATTATTAGATTAATTAATTTAATATTGATTGCCTGAATATTGATAAAAACTAGTATAGGATTAGTAATTTTTTAGTCTACGAAGGATCGACCACCTTACTTTCTCTATATTACTTGATTCCGACACAATATACTTGTTAGAGTATTCGTGATTTATTTTTATATATATAGTTCAACCGAATCAAACACCTTGCACTGATGGTGGTCCCTAGTTTATTGAGCGCAAGCCTTGTGCTGATTCTAGAGACACCATCAAGGGAGATTCAGTATTGTGCTTTAGAAACAAGAGGAGATAGTTACCTCTTTCCAACACCTAATTCTCATTCTTGAAGGAGTTACCCTCTTGATGGGATGATTGGGTAGCATATATTGTAGAGAAATCGAAATACATGACTTTACTGAAGAAGGCTAAAGTCTTTCGTGCTATTGCCACTTCTACTCGGTTGCAGTTCTCGTAAACGAGTGGAAAGGAAGTATGGCAGGCAATCATCTCGCATTGGAGTATTCAGACCCATACGTTTATCACTTCATGGAGGGAGATAACTCTAACATTAGAAGATGTAGCTATATGTTGAATCTACACAGCTTTAAATGAGTGGACCTTATTGCCATAACATCCTCTCGTAAAGAGCATTGTTTTCAAACATCACCAATGGATGCTTCGCAAGTTACCCGCACTAAGAAGAAAAAGCCATGTTTTGCTTCTTGGCTCGCATACTTCTTTGAGGAATGAAGGAAGGACGGGCCTTAGGTTCCAAGCCTAAGTCACGAGAAAAAGTAAGTACCTTCATATGCTCTTTTTCCATATCTACAAGTATGAATGGTGTCATAATTAATCAACCCCAATCAACCTTAAAAATTTACTTTAGGAATTAGCATAAACTAGCCAGTTCTTCTTGTAAGGAGCTACCTTCTATGAGTAAGCTTCAAGCACATCAAGCCCCAGCAGGCTTTAAGCGCAGTAGGCCTTGAGCATGCATGCCTTAAGAACATTAGCCTTTACATAAAGCCCTAAGTAAGAAAGCCTCAAGTGCAACAAGCCCTAGCAGGCTTCAAGCACATTGCTCAGCAGTCCTTGAATGAAGCAGGTCTTAGTAGGCATCAAGCACAATAAGATTCATACACGGTAAGCCCTAATAAGGTTTACGCGCTAAAAGCTTGTTCTATAATGAGTCTTGGTGGGATTGTAGGAACAACATCATTATGTCAATGTTCTGATTTTAGAATCAAGAAAGAGTTGCCTTGCTCTCATCCCTTGCTTTCCTTCATATAAAACTTGGATGGGAGTACAAGTGGATCATATCACCATAAGCTATAGCATATGGTTTTTCTTAAAGAAGACTGAAATCTTTGCTACCATCACTACTTTCACTCAATTGTGGTTCCTACATGAGTAAGATGAAAGCATGGTAGGCTAAGATCTAGTAGTACTTCACTACTTAAATAGTTCTTGCATAAGTGCTAGATGTCAAAGCATTGCCTTAGGCTTAAGGCATAGAAGCCAAGATGCTAAGGCATTGCCTAAACATAAGGCATAGAAGCCAAAATGCCAGGCATTGCGTTCGCTTCAACCATGAGAGCCGATATGCCAGCGCATCACTTGGCCTTAAGGCATGTAAGTTGAGATGCCAGGGCGTTGCCTAAGCTTAAAGTGTAGAAGCGAAGATGCTAGAGCGTTACCTCAGCTTAAAGCGTAGAAGCTGAGATGCCAAGGTGTTGCCTGGGCATGAGGCGTGGGAGCTAAGATACCAAGGCATTACCTAAGCTTAAGGTATGGAAGCCGAGATGCCAAGGCACTACCTAGGCTTGAGGCATGGGAGCCAAGATGCCTGGGCTTGAGGTGTAGGAGCCAAGATACCAGGACGTTGCCTGGGTTTAAGAGAATAAGATATAATATACAAAGATGAGTAAGATAATAAAAGTTTTATTATTGAGTAGTGAAATTTATTCTTTATTTACAAAAGCCATAGCTTAAACCCTTTTTTTTTTTCAATACCTAACGAATCATTAATCACTTTCAAAGCACTCATGTACTATCACATAGGTATCATAGCTTGGAAGCAGGTTGTTGCGAATGTCGTTATCTTTGATGATAAGCTCCCTATTTTGAATTCTTTCATGAAATATCTTTCTTAAGCTTCGATAATCCATAGTAGGATGATTTACTATCCTATGAAATCGACAATATTTGGGATTTCTTCTTTCATTCTCTATAAGTAAGCGCTCAATTCTTAGCAACTTGATAGCTTCATCCTGCAACTAACAGTTTAAGGCTAGCATGTACCTTGCTCATCAGGTATGGAAACAGAAGAGTTTCTATATCTTTCTTAAGTCTCTTACTGGCATTAAAGTCCTCACTCCCAGTTGAGGATACGAATGCTACTCATTTGTTAAGCTTGTTACTTTCTTTTCGTTGCCTTATAACAAAGCTGTTTGTCCTTCGTGCATTCTCAACGAGTGCAGCAAAAGAATACATGGAAAGGTTCTTTAGGTGCACAGCATATTCAAAGAACATCTCTTGGATACAGAACTTCACAAGTTCTCTTTCATCACAAATATCTTAAATGTCTAGAGTGCGTTCTCTAAAGCGTTCTATATAATCCATCAGATCTTCCTCTTAGTTTTGTCGTATTCTTCCTATATTTGTAATTATGACTTACTCCCAAGTGGAGAAAAACTTCTCTAAGAAGAGCTTGCATATAGTCCCCCATGAATCAATTGATCCCGAGGGGAGGTTGACATATCAAGTGTAAGCCTTCTCCATCAGTGATTTAGAGAATTCTCTAAACTTTAGATCATCATTAAGCCTATAGGGCTCCAATGTTTCAATAAATTTCAGGAGGTGTTCCTTTGCACTTCCTCTTTTGCCATTGAACAGCATGAATTTAGGACTTACATAGTCCTTAGGATATGACTTTGCTGCAATGCGTTAGTGATATGGGAGCTTTAACTCTAGTACTACCATAGACAACCTAGCTTGTATTTCTCTCATATAAACGTCTAAGTATTATTTTGTCATAAAGGAAGTCTATGGAACAGAAGCTGTAGATGCAAGTAGCGAAGTAGCGACTAGATTGGGATGAGAAGTAGATCATCCCAAGATTGGAATGGTAGGATTAGATGAAGGAGCAAGCACCCGTGAAGATGAAAAGCCGCTTAAATAGACTCTTACATTCTCTGGTGCAAGAGTCAGTTGTCATGCAGGTTCTGGTGGGGAAGGGTGAGGTTTCATCAGCTCTTCCTTGATGGAGATCCTCCTCAATGGCTAGAGGATTAATTGGTTAATTTGAGGTAGTAACACTGGGTTGTGCAGCAACCATAGGGTTTAACAAAGCCATACCTTGTTGCATAGCAATGGTAGTAGCCATCCCCGTAAAGATGGGTTGGAACATAGCCATGAACTGATTTAAAGCCTTGGTGGCTTCCTACATTATCCACATCATTTGTATGGGATCTAAAGGAACCTCAAGCATTGAATGGTCCTAGCTAATATTCTCAAGCGGTAGGAGTAGATTTTGCTCAGTACACTCAACATTAGTATTGAGCTCTTGAGATGTGGTATCAAACATACCGGTTGTTTTTTTCCTAAGAGGTGCCATGTCTCTACAATCACTCTTCCTTAGTAGAGTCGCCAAAATGTAGATATATTGTATAAGTAGCGTACTATATGTGGCTTCAAAGAAATGACGCAAAACTATCACTCGAAGAGATAATTAGGTGATAATAAGGTAGGGAGGAGGAACAGGCAATCTTAGTGTCTCAAATACACAAATGAGAGACAAGGCAGCCTTAGGAGACCTTAGGCGTTCACCTTATAGCTTGAGCGAATGAGATCAATTCTTTGCCTGAATGTTATTTGATCTTAGAGAGTAGAGTTTTTACAATAGAACACTGTTTTTCCAATCTCTCTCCAAGTGTTCCAAATGATGAGGAAATGTTGGGTATTTATAGACTCTTGGGTACAGTGGCATCCGTCGGATCATCTAGGTGATCAATGGATGAGATGAAGCTTGCTCAATTCATGGTTATTCAGAATGAGCTAGCTAATAGGCCCAAAGTCAGTAGCTTTCCTTATAAATGTATGAGTCTACTTAAGAAAGGTTGGAAATAGACAGACCGGTCCAATGATCCCTATTTCGAGCCTACCAAGTCGAATCCTCATAAATCATCATAATACGGATTGGACTCCTTAGGCCCTATCACTTGGCCTAAGGAGTCAAGCCTAAATAAATAATGGGCTCATCCCAATAGCCAATATAACAATTTTTTAGTCCTCTACAATCATTAACTCAAGTTAATGATGGACTCCTTGAAAGGAATTCGAAAGAAACTTTCACAAATTTCATTTAGCTTTTATAGAATATTATTTATATTATTTCCTATAACAACTATTTTCTAATTAACCTTACTAATTGTTACCATTTAGTTGACATAAATCTTGCTTTCAAGGCTTAGAGAAATTAAGTAAAGAAAAACTAAATTATGACTAAGCAATGCGGAGTAAGAATGATAAAAATTCATCGTCTTTGTTGTTATGAGAAACTGTAAGCTGACTATTGAAAATGCCACCTCCATATCGTTGGAATGTAAGTCCCCTGCATTAAGTGCAAGCAAAACCGACTGCCTTGCCAGAACCTTGAATACTGCATTTTTACACCCTAGAAAATTTACATATTCTCTATCGTGTGGCATCTTATATGAGACCATATTTTAACTATAAGATTTATCATTTGCAATATAAAGATAGGGACTCTTAATTGTAATGCCTTTGTTTCTGATAATGTGTCCAAAGGCTTTGTTCTTAAAACCACCATTGCAACGATTAGGACTAACATTTTTCAAATGGCTGACCAATTATAGATTACTCTTGTCCGCTTTATTTTCATCAGCATCTTCAACATTAGCATGACTACCTCCATTACTCGCATCACATAAGCTTATTGCTTGGTGCAAGAGAATTGTGGAATCTTGCATAATTTCTTGATCATGAGGGAAATCATCTATATTAGTAATATTGGATATCATCCCCAAATCTTCCTTCATGGTAGCATGTTCTTGATAATTTCTTGAATCATCTTTTGAAGATTTTTTTCACCCATAGCTTCATAGATAGTGTAGCACCATCTTCTTTATAGTTCATTAATTACTATTCATCCATATATTCAACAATTGCTTCTTGTATAGGCCTTTGACTTTCTTTAAGTTGATATGTCATCTTCTACTTCCCCTATTGAGTCCCAACACTCATAGACACTATCTTTCCAGTTTCATCCATTTTCTTAATCAGAGCACCATTGTTAGATTCTTGCATAACTTAACAGATAAACAAATGAAAAGGATTGAAATCATTTTTAATTCGACCTAAAGACAAGATCCTTGATAGGATTCTTAAAATAGCATTCATGAAATTTATTTATAAATTGGAAGATACATTTACCTTTAAAATTCTATTTATATTATTCTTTATAGCAACTAAATTTCTAGCTAATCCTATTAATCGTAACTTGTCTAACTAATCAATAAAATCATAACACCCAGTAAGTTAGTAGTGGAAAGTAATTTAGTAAGATAGTTTATCATGTTACAAGAAAAAAAATTCTAAGGTTATTTATCATGATATCAAGAAAGGCAAGTCATTCATATGATAATGTTTATCAATTATATGGCATTTTCTTAAATAAAATTCTTTGCTTAGAGGATAAGTATAGAAATATGATTACTAAAATTTGTCCATGAAAACTACGTCAAATTTTCCTAAGTGTATTTATTGAGTTATGCCCTTATTAAACAAGTTAAGCTATATGGGCTAAAAAGAAGAGAATAAAAGGCATAATAGTTACATAGACATATAGATCGTTATAAAGTATCCAATCTGTTCAACTCATGAAAATCCCTATAAGATACTACTCAATAAGGTTTTGGAAATGGTTTTGGGACATGATAAAAACCCAAAAGGGTCTTGGGACATATTTTGGGATTTTAGAAAAAAGAACCTAATGGGAAATCGATTAACTAATAAAAATGATAAATTAATCATAAAATATTAACTAACAATTCTAATAACCTAAGGTAATTAAATATAGTATGTAATATGCTTTTCTATACTGTACTGTTACATTACTTGATCTCGGTAGTCATAATCAAATTCAAAAATAAAAAATCAAAGTAAGCTAAAGTAACCTTAACCCTAGTCAAGCCATACATAACTACAACCACTCAACTCTACTCTGTCTCTCTTCTAGTCTTCTTTGTCACTTTCTCTCTTGATCTCTCTACTCTACTCTCTCAGTTTCACTCACCGTCTCATGGTTATGATGCATAACCACACCACATTTCATCAGGGTTTAATTCAAGACTTGACCTTTAAGAGATTTAGGACATGGGTATATTCATAGACTTAAAATCTAAGAGATTTGGTACATGGGTTTGGTTAAAGAATCAAAATTCTATGAGATTTTGGATGCAAGTGTAAGAGAGTTGAAATTTAAGAGATTCTAGACATAGGTGTTCAAAGATTAGAAATTAATGATATTTGAGATGTAGGTATTATGAGAAAGTGAGGGAAAACGAGGGAAATTTTGGAAAAAAACAATATGGATGTTTGAGAGTTTAGTGACTGTGCAATAATTTGAATAGAATTTTTCTATTTTTTAGATGGAGATTTATTTCTAGGTAATGGATGGGTAAAGTAATGGAGAAGACTATATGATTTTGTATAAATGCGAATCAATTTCCTATGCAATGAAGTAAAATGTAATTATTTGCCTAAAAAAAAGTATAATTAGGTTTAGTAGGTTGAAAAGTGAATACCTTGCTAAGGTAGCTAGGCAGGATCTAGGTAAAGGTTAAAAACTTCAAAAAGTTTTAGGATAGATTCTAGGAAACTTTTTAAGGCAGTGGAGCAAATTCTATGTTCTTATGAGCCTTCCCGAACTTGCCCTACTTGCATCCCTAGTTTACAATATGTTCCAAAATCTATAATTAGTTATTGTTTTAAGAACTTGATATACCTTTTCAAATTAACATTTTCATAATATCTTTTTTATTATATTGATTTGTTTTAGCTTTATGTGAATGAGTGTTGAAAATTATAGAGTTGTTTCTCCTTCTCTATATATTATACGTAATCTAAAATTATGTACTTTGTAACTATATTAGGGTGATATCCATAATTGTCAAAATCGCGATTCTACCTATATAATTCTATAAGTTTATAATTTTAAAATAATTTTTCGAGTTAGCTCATGTATAAAGTTGTTTTATTATAAAACTTATATTTTTAATCGATTTTACATATTAAACTCGATAAAAACCTACATTTCTAACTAAGTTTACCAATTCTATATATATGAGTTTGATAGGAAAGAAATGCAACTAAGTTTCTACTATCTTATTAACCATTAAAGCATTAAATCATCTTTTCTATCTTATTCTGATTTTTTCCTCTTTCTCTCTCTCCTATTCTCTTGCTTAATATTTATGACATTTATTCAGGTTCCAACTCTAATAGAAAAATTTGTAAAAATGATCATATATTTAATTTTATATCATAAATAACTTAAAATGAATCAAAATATTTGGTTTTTTTCTATCAATATAATGGGAAAAAAAAAATTAGTTTCAACTTTGCTTATCTTTTAATCATGAATATTAGATTATAGATTGAGGATATTTTTTTTAAAGAAAAAGGACTTAATTTCTCAATTTATTTATTTTCATAATGTACTTTAAGTTTTTTATAATCAGTATAAGCATATTTATAATTTTTTAAAAGCTATTTTACAAAAGTTGCAAAAACCTACATTTTAATTTTATGTTCCAATTCTATAAAACCTTTAGTGATTTTAGAATCATGAGTTTGATAACCTTAATAGAATCATTAGCAAACAATCACATGTACATCTCATAATAGATGACCTTGAGAAGTTGACCCAATGACATATGGAGACATGGGATTAGAAAGAAAGATAGGAAAAAGAATAAGCAATCTCAATTAACAGGAGTATATGCATGATAGAAGATCACTCATTAACACTCTTAGTCATTTCTTTACATTCATTCATTAATTTGTTTTTTGGGTCTTTCTTAAAGAGATTTTAGTAGTACAACAACATTTCTTTGAATTTTCAAATATTTAATGTAAGAAAGAGGAAAAGGATACCTATATTTATAGATTTTTGTGGTCAATCTCAACCTTTGAATAATTCTAAGGATCAAGGGATGAGAGAAACTACTTATGACATTTGATGAATCGCTTTTGACAATCAACAGATGAGATAGTGCTTCCTTTAGTTTCTATATAACTACTCGTAGGTTTTTAATATAAATGGTTTCAATCATGTCTAATACTTTATAAATAAGTCTTCAATCCCAAGGGTTTACATCAATGCCAACAAAGTCTAAGAAGAGCAAGGCAATGTGATAGGAAGCTAAGAAACCAAGAAAACTAAGTTTAGAAGGTAAGAAAAGAAGGGAACAAGCTAATAATGGGAATCACAATTAGGAATTATGCTTACAAACTCGAGCATGATCATTATAACTTAAACACTTAGAGAGATTGTGTAGACGAAAGAATCATGGCCTAGAAGCAGGGGCTTGCTTCTAACCTTGCATCACATGAACTACCCAACTCTTGTTCGAATCGAAGGATTGTATGTAAGAGTAAAGAGCACTGGCTGATTCACAGTCGTGCTTCCAACTGTGAATGTGCTAAACACCTTGAATCAAGTTTTATTTAATGTTATCTCATTTGCTATTTTGCCATTAGGTTATGATTCGTATACAAACATCTTATTTCATTGTTTTAGGGTTATGTGAGTTTATTTTCATTCTTGAGAACTTTTTGTAGTATGAAAGATTAATTTTCCTTTAAGTCTTAATCTATACCTTTCATAGACTATGGAAACTTTATATCTAATGGCTAATTTCATCATGAGTAGTATCAGTGTTTTTAATAATCACCTTTATTTATTTGGATTGTGACATACATGGATCCAAAATTATATTGTTCTTGAAATTTAAGAGATATAAACCCTAAATTGCCATATGAGTTTCTATAATTTATGAGAGCGAGTGCTATTAAGAGAGAGACATGAAACAAGAATATTGTAGGATCCAACATACAGACTCCTATTTGTATCAACAATGCTTTTATTAATCCCCTTTTTAACCTTAAAGGCCTTATTAATAAGCTTATAAGATAGGCCTTTTAAAGCATGCAAGCCAATTGAGAGGAGTAAAGAAGATCCTTATTTCGAGCTTACCAAGTTAGATATTTAAAAGATCTCCTTAAATAAATGGGTCGTAAACATTGTTACCTTGCCATTAGCTAAAGAGTTAGTCCATGGCATTAAGGTAGGTCAAACTTAAAGTTAATATCTGGCAGTGTAGGTCATTGAATTGTTCAAATCATTCGTATATTCATAAAGTTGATATTTTCTACTTATTAATGTATCATGGCATAATAATTTTACACTTATACCGTCCATATATCAATGGTGTAATATTCACATAGTAGTATAGAATATTTGTTTTTGCATTAATACTATTGCTTTTAGGATAATAGTTGCACATTGATGAGTTTCTAGTTACACATATTTCATTCAGTGATTTTTCATGATTTCCCCTTAATATTTAAGTTTATTTTTAGATAATGATACTTAATTGAGTAAAATTTTATTTTCTAGGTTTTAAAATGATTTACGTGAATAAAACGAGAACATAAAAATAAATTTCACTCAATTCGGAGCTAAAATGAGTAAGTTATAAAGGTTTGAAGATCGATACAACCGAATAATATGACTGCATCGTTTCTAGGAAAATTTGGAGCTTGCTTTTAATTACTATAACCTAAGACACAACCATGTCATCAATTGTATCATTTCCAATTTAAAAAAAAAAAGAAAAAGAAAAAGAAGCGATGTATAGTATAATTAGGTACACGACCAAAAGATATGGTTGTGTCCTCAGTCATGCCTTTTCCAGTAGACCTAATTTTTTTTTATCTCTTCATATATAAAGCCTTGTTAGGGTTTTTTTTGTAGAGAGAACTTTTTTAGCATGAATTTTAGAAAGCTTTTCAAGATAAGAGCACTCAAGGAATGAGAGGACCATTAAGAATTCAAGATTCAATTTTTCTTTAGATTTCATAATTTTCTTTTCTATAATTTTTTACTCTTTGTTTTTAGATTTTTATTTTGCAATGTGTAGAAAGTATATCTTTAGTAGCTAGATCTCATGAAACCTAGATTTATTTATGTCATATTATTATTATTTGATTAATTTAATTCTTTAGTCTTTTCTTGATTCAACTATGTTTGCTTCATGATTTAGGTTATTATTTCCGCAAGTAGTAATCTATAGTTTGATATCTTATAAGAGAATCAAGAGATTTCTTATAAAATTAGATCTAGGCATAGTTTATGAGGGTTGTTGCAAGATTAAAGATAATTTGTAAGATTCTTTTGAAATTTTAAATTAAAGCATAAATAATTCATTATTCAATAATGCAATCTTAGATTAAATTATTGAGAAGAAATTCTAATAGATGATTTTAGGGTTAGGATTAATTGACTTGAGAAAGTAATTAACTTTAGTAGAGAATTCTCCCAGTCAAGAAAAATTTCAAGAAAAATTAAAGAATAAATTAGATTATCTTTAAAAAAATCACATGTTAGATTTAAGGAAAGCAAAGATCTAGATATGGTTTTTTTAATCTTGAATTAGTTTATTCTTTTGTTGCTTTCTTGCTAAGCTCTTAAATAATTCTTGATTAGTTGTTAATTTAGTGATTGCTGTAATTAGATTAGAGATTTTAAATTTTCAAACTCAAATTTATAAGTTAGATAATAGAGATCTAGTGAGTATTAGTAGTTAGAGTCCTTAAAAGATCAACACTTAAACTTAATCTACTATTATAATTTGATAAGGTGCACTTGCCTGAACCACACATGTAACATGATATTGGTGTCTTGAACTTGCTAATAATATCTTCTCCATATATCCATAGAGGAAAATAAATTTCCTTGAGTTTTGATATATAGCTAAAGCTTTGTATAGGAGCTCATTTGGTAAACAATTGATGATGAACTCGAAGCTTACTTTGATTTTGTTAGATATCTTTCATATATTTTAATGATAAAAAAATGGTTAAATACTAATGAATCATTAAGAATGTAGGCTTACAGAAGGATTTTTAGAAAGCTTAATTTCGTAAAATTAAGTTATGTTCAAAAGCTTATTCAAAACCTTTGAATGGATTGAAAATAGACTAATATGAAAATCTTTAAAGAATGTTTCAAAAGCTTTCATAAGAAGAATTGATATAACACTTCAAAAACTTATTCAAAAACTTCAAAAACAAAAGAATGATATTCTTTAGAAGCTTGTTCAGAAAGTAAGTTTAAAAGTACAACGTTGAAAATAGCTTTAAATCATATTTGAATTAATCAAGCCCTAGCTCCACTGGATTAAGTATATTAGGAAAATACACTTAATCATGTTTCACTCAAGATGAAATTAAGATCCATAGGGATTATCTTTGAGCAAATTAACTTTTTTTTTCAAAAAAAAAAAAATCAAGATAAGCATAAGTATGGATAAGGATAAGGTTAAATTGGATTTTATGGAAATTCAAATGTTGAATATGAGTTTTATCCAAAAATTTATGATAAGGCATATCATCTCGATAATTTCAAATCAGAATCTTTTGTTAAGTACAATTGCATGTTTTGAATTTTATCCAATTGCTTCTTATGCTACAACTAAGGATATTTGGAACACTTTGATGCAAACCTACGAAAGAACAAAGACAATCAAGAATACAAGAATCAATTCGCTGGTTCAATAATATAAAACAGTTCAAATTCTCCCTAATAAAGAAATCAAAAACTCTTTCAATAGATTTACTACTATAACTAATGAACTGTCTTCTTTTAGCAAAATTATTAGTGATGCAAATATGGTAAATAAGATGTTAAGAATTCTTCCTAAAATTTGGAATGCAAAGAAAATTGCCATAAAAGAAGTTTGTGATATAAAGACATTGACCCTAAGTTAACTACACAGCAAGTTCATGGCATATGAAACTAATTTTCTTGAATCAGAAAGTATTTTAGAAGATACAAGGAAGAGGATCATAGCCATCAAAGCCAAAGAAATAGATACTGATTCAGAAGGAGAAGATTCATCTAAAGAAGAAGATGAGGATGCGACACTTCTAGCTAGAAAACTTAACAAATGGCTCGAGCAAAAGGGTAAGAAAACGTTTACCAAAAGATTTACCACTAATAAGAATCAATCTATTGATGCAGGAAAGGCAATCAAAGAAAAAGAAGAGAAAAAGTTCAAAATGAAAATTATTTGCTATGAATGCAAGAAACTTGGGCATATCAAATATGAATACCCCTTGTTAATCAAGAAAATGGAGAAATTTAAGAGGAAATGCAAGTCTTTGATGGCAATATGGAGTGACCTGGAAGATTCAGAAACTGAATCAAAAGGTTTAGAAGAATGTGAGGAACCTAATCTATGTCTTATGGCACTTTCTGAGGTAGATTCCAAAATTGATTTTGATTTTTATTCTGATTTAGAAATACCTGACGATATATGTACCAAAATTAACAAACTTCTCGAAGCTCTTTCCAAGTCAAGTAATAAAATATCTAAGCTTAAATCTAACGTTAAAACGTTGAAAACCGAAAAGCATGCACTCAGTCAAGCTAATAAGTTACTAGCAGATGAAAATGATTTTGAAGGATTGTATATTGCTCATGAAGCTTTAGTTAATGAAAATCTAATTTTAAAAGAAAAAATTAAGAATTTGAAAAATCGCGTGGACGATCTATTTAAGTCAATTAAGAAAACCTTTGCCAAGTTTGATGAAAGCAACAAGAAACTACAAATGTTTAAAATCTAGACTAGGTTTTGAATTTGGAGAAACATCTAAGACAAAGAAAGAAATAGTTTTTGTTAAATCAAAAGATGAAAATTAAGAAATTATTAAAGGTAAGGAAAACAACAAAGTGTTTGAACTTATCAGAAAGTACAATAGAAGGTTCTCTCAAAACAACGACAAGTATCCTTTCAGAGGGTACAATAGAAGGTTGAACATAAAGAATCCAAATCAAAGAAAAGTGATAAGTAATGAGTATACTGAACAAAAACTTTATGCTTGTTTTCTTTGTAATAAAATAGGTCATATAGAGAAATACTGTTTTTACAAAAAATATAAGTTCAATAATAACCAAGGTTCAATTCAAAACACAAGCTTGAATTCCTATGGACCCAAGTTTCACTGAGTTCGTAAACAAATTTGATTATGCTTTAATGTTTATAGGACTACAAAGCAAAGATAAAAGGAACATGGTATCTTGACAGTAAATGTTCAAGACACATGACTAGTGACACTTCGTTGTTCACAAATCTAGAATGGAAGAAAGATGGTTATGTGAAGTTTAGTGACAATGGTAGAGGTAAAATAATTATGGTAGGATCAATTGGTTTGATACCTCATTCAATCGAAAATGTGTTGCTAGTTGAAGGATTAAAACATAATTTATTAAATATAAGTCAATTGTGTAATAAAGGATATAAAATAGTTTTTAAACAAGATAAATATGTTGGATTTAATAAGGATGGTTTTAAGCTATTTGAAGGTTTCAAAAAGAAAAATGTCTATCTAATTAAACCATTTGAAATATCATCTGAAAGCTGTTTTATTTCTATAAATGATAATGCTATGCTTTGGCACAAAAGACTAGGACATGTAAATTTTCAATAATTAGAGAACTTGTCCAAAAAGAGTTTAATCCTAGGTTTACGTAAGGTACATGCTCATGAAAATATTCGTTGCACTGCTTGTTTGAAGAATAAAATGAATTTGTCATCTCATAAGAGTAAGAAAGTTATTTCTACTCAAAAACCTTTAGAGTTATTGCATTTAGATCTCTTTGGCCCCACTCACACTCTAAGTTTAGGAAGAAATAAAGATGGACTTGTGATAGTAGATGATTTCTTTAGATTTACTTGGATCTTATTTTTGCATTATAAAAGTGATGCTTTTAAAAGTTTTGAAATCTTTTCAAAAAGAGTTGAAAATGAAAAAAGCCTCTCCATCATTAGCTTACAAACTAATCATAGCAAGGAATTTGAAAATTCTAATTTTATTTCATTTTGTGAAGACAAAGGCATCACTCATAATTTTTCCATACCCTATACTCCATAATAAAATGGAGTAGTTGAATGCAAAAACAAGACTATCCAAGAAATGACGAGAACTTTACTTAATGAAAGTAATATAGCTTATCATTTTTGGGTTGAAGCAGCTTCAACATCTTGTTATATCATTAATCGTATATATGTAAGACCGTTGACAAATAAAGCTACTTACCAAATTTACAAAGGAAGGAAACTTACGGTTTCATATTTTTACACTTTTGGTTGTAAGTATTTTATTAAGAAAATAGCAAATACCTTGAGAAAATTTGAAGAGAGAGCAGATGAAGCTATCTTTCTAGACTACTCTCTAAACTCAAAAGCATACTAAGTATACAACAAACAAACAAAAGTCATGGAAGAGTCGATAAATGTTAAATTTATTAAAGAAACAATCCATGAAGAATCAGACGATGAAATTTCAATTAACAAGAAGAATACAGTTCATCCTGATTCAGAAGAAGGAAAAACAGAACCTCCTTTAGAAGGTAGTTTAGAAGCTTCTAAGATACTTGATATAACTGAAACAAAACCTATATCAGAAGGTACTTTAGAAACTAATACCAGGCTTGTTGACAAACATTTAAAAGGTAAGTCAGAAGGTTCTGAACACTTTCATACTCCTCCATCAATTTTAAAATTTAAATCTAATCATCCCTTAAGCTTATAATCGGTAATGTTAGATCTAGAATAAGAACAAGATTGAACTTACAAAATTTTGAAAATCAATTTTCTCTTATATCTGAAATTGAACATTATTCAATTGATGAAGCTTTAAATGATAATAACTGGATATTAGCCATGCAAGAACTAAGTTGATTTTAAAGAAATCAGGTTTGAAGTCTAGTTCCAAGACCAAAAGACAAGTCAATCATTAGAACTAAATGGGTATTTAAGAATAAATTGGATGAGCATAAAAAAATAGTAAAAAACAAAGCATGGTTAGTAGCTAAAGGTTATTCACAGGAAGAAAGAATAGACTTATGCTCTTATTGCTAGATTGGAAGCTATAAGATTGTTATTTGCTTTTGCACAGTTTGAAAAATTTTAAGCTGTATTAGATTGATGTAAAAGGTGTTTTTCTGAATGGATTCATAAAAAAAGAAGTGTATGTTGATGAACCTCTTGGATTTGAAGATCCCTTTAAATCAAGTCATGTATATAAATTAAAAAAGGCCTTATATGTACTTAAACAAGCTCCTCGTGCTTGGTATGATAGATTAAGTCAATTCTTGATTAAAATTGACTTTCAAAAAGGAAAAGTAAATAATATACTTTTCATGAAACATTATGGAAAAGATATGCTAATTGTACAAATCTATGTTGATAATATTGTTTTTAGTGCAACTAATGAAATATATTACTAAGAATTTTCAAGTTTGATGCAAGCAGAATTTAAGATGTCACTCATAGGTGGATTAAACCTCTTCTTGGGATTACAAATCAAACAATCAGAGAATGGAATCTTTGTTCACCAAGAGAAGTACACCAAATAGATATTGAAGAAATTTCGTTTTGAGAATAGAAAGGATTCTTCAATACCTATGAGTACCTTAACAAAGCTTAACATCACAGGTAATGGCAAAAAAATAAATGAAAAACTCTATCATAGCTTAACTGGATCATTATTGTATCCAACTGGTTCACGACTTGACATTTTATTCAATACTTATGTATGTACTAGATTTTAGAGTTTACCAACTAAAACACACTTAATTGCAGTTAAAAAGATTTTTGAATATATAAAAAGCACTGCAAAATTGGGAATTTGGTATCCTAAAAGTAAAAATTTTGATCTTATAGGATATTCAAATGCTAACTATGCAGGTTGTAAAGTAGATAGAAAGAGTACTTTAGGAACATGTCAGTTCTCAAGAGATAAGTTAGTTTCTTGGTCTTCCAAAAAACAAAATTCAGTTGCTCTTTCAACTACAGAAGCTAAATATGTATCTATTGGAAATTGTTGTACTCAAATACTTTGGTTAAAACAACAGTTAAATGACTATAGAATAAGTTGTAAAAATATTCCCATAAAATGTGATAATACGAGTGCTATTAATTTGACAAAAAATCCAGTTCATCATTCAAGATCAAAACACATAGAAATAAAACATCCTTTCATTTGTGATCATGTAGTAAATAATGATGTGAGTATTGATTTTGTTTCAACTGAATATCAATTTGCTGATATTTTTACTAAACCTCTGGATAAATTAAGATTTGAGTTCATTTGTAATGAGCTAGGTGTTTGTAATCCTTTTTGTTAATTTAGTTTTTTTTTAATTTTAATTTTTTCTTGGTTGTATTTTCTATTTGTCACATGCAAGTTTTTTGCTAGACATGAAAATTTTGAAGACTTTAGCATGTTCTTAGTGGGTTCACAAACTTCTCCTTAGTGGGTCCATCAAGTCATTGCACTTTCTTCAGTTAACTATCACTACTTTAGCAGTATTCTATCAAATAAAAGCCTCATTTCTATTCTCTCTTTTCTCCCTCTTCATCAAACCTTTCCTATTCTTCTCTTGTATTTTTCTTTCATCTCAACTCTAATGGTACCTAGAAAATCTAACCGCATTATAGCTAAAGGGATTAAATCAAAAATCCAAAATGATCGTAAGAATCCCATCGTTCTTAATGAACAAGAAATAGAAACTACCAATCTTGCAAATCCTCAACACCAAGAATCATCTAAAAAAACCCTAACCCTTGAACTTTGAGTTGAACCATCGAAAGAGAATGCCCAAGAATTGAGTCAAAAGAACGCCTCTAAAGTACATTTTGAACAAGTCTAGGAAGTTATTTAGAAGGTTGTTTAGGATGATAAAGAATCCAGTTCATTCAACGAAGTTATTGAATTGAAAGAATTTGAACCCTTAGGCAAACCATCCGAAGAAGTTTCTAAAAGAAATCCTTTAGAACCTAATCTTGTTTCGAAGCTAAGGAAATCTCTTTGAAAATCTAAGTCGGCTACGTTAATTAAGAAGACTTCAAAATCACCCCAGAAGGTGGAAAAATCATCCAAAGTGAAGACATCAATTCCCCCCTTCAAATCAAAGGATAAACCCAAGAAATGGTACACTATGAAAGGTAAAAATCTATCCATCAAAAATTCATTTTATTTGGACCTTGAATGCTTTGAGAAGAATGGTTTTTACTGGAAAGATTATTTGAATAAATTGGGTTTAAATGGTCTAATTGATTTGTATATAGTGATATATGGAAAATTGATAGATGAATTTTATAGAAAGCTTGATGGTAAAAATCAAAAAGTTCAGAAGTCAACTGTGTTAAGACAAAAGATAGAAATCACTAAGAAGGACATTCTAAAATGCCTTGACATTAAAGAATTGAATGGTAATGAAAGCTTAGGATAGTTGACAAAGAAGAATTTATTCACTAAATTGAATGATGGAATCAATTTAGAACAGGGAGAGACATCTTCGGTACAGAGTTTGAATCATTAGTTAGGATTCTACGTAAATTTGTTAACTCTTTTGTGCTACTTAGGAAGGGTAGTGCAACCTCTATGACTAAGGAGAATGCACGGGTGATTTTGGCAATGTTAGGAAAAAGATATATAGATATTGTGAAATTAATGATGCGACATATGTGGCAGGATGTGAATGTTAAGCCATATGGAAATATGTTGATGGCTCTTTTTAGTTTCAAGAAGTTAAAACTTCCAAGAGAAACAAATTGTACTTTTTCTCCTATTAGACTCGGTGAAAGAATCTTTAAAATGATGAGAATCTATATGAATGATGAGCTTTAGTATTCAGATAATGGAGGAATATTTGTTCATCCCTCAAATTTGAAAAGAACGGCCATTATCATTGAAGAAAAAGGCAATGGAAAAAAAAGGAAAAGAGGAAAGGAGGTAGCTGAGAAGGAACCAAAGAAGAAAGGGAAATTGATTAGAAGATCAAGTAGCATTAAATTTAGGGAAGCAACTGGGATAGCTTCAGAAGGTGACTCAGATAGTTCAGAAGTTTAGCCAGTTTACTACAAATAAGGCGCAAGCTCAGCCTTTGTGGAACAATTTTCTAAAGGAATCAAAGAAGTTGTAAGAAAAATTGTTAGGGATCAAATTGTCGGAATGAAAGACTTATTCAAAGCTTGGGTTAAGGAGTTTGTTATTGAATCAAACCCTGCTGACCAAGCACATCCTACTGTTGATCTTGAACCTCCTATATAGAACCAAACCACTAAACCCTCAAAACCATCTGCACTTGTAGCTGAACCTCATCTTACACCCATAAAACTATCTGCACATGCATCTGAACCTCCTCTCACACCTCTTAAACCTGATCCTTCTACTCAACTAAAAGATCAGACCATTTTCAATTATGTTCCAACTTTAGATAAGAGCCCTATCATTTCACCATAATCTCCTGACAAGATACCTCAAGTTGCTACTCCCGTTCTTAATCTTAAAGAACAAATACCTCCTGAAGGCTACACTGAAATTTTATCTGTAGCTTCCACCAAAGAAACTTCTCCACTTAACAAAAGTAAAGAACCTACTTTATCCATCGCAATATCTTCTAAAGCCACTTATTCTGCTAGCAAAGTTCTTCCATCATATTCTAATAGATTCAAACTGTGTGCTAGGAAGAAAACAAAGCGATCCAAAAAATGACTATTTCTCTTTCTCTTGTTCTAGAAAAAATTATGTTCTTGCATAGTTTGTTTTTGTCCGCTTGTGGACTTGTTTCTTGTTATTTCAGCTTTGTTTTTAAACTTGGTTATGATATTTCCTTAATCAATGCAGTTTGATCTTTTATGTCTGTTATATGTTATTCAAACCTGCACATTTTATAAAGATTAAGAGGTAGTTTATTAAGAATGATAACAAAAAAGGGGGAGAAAATAACAAAAAACTGTTGTGGAATGCACACTGCATGCACTACTACATATTACACATTATGCACACATTGCATAACATCATGAATCTTTTGTGCATTTTGGTTTTATAATAGTGTATTTGTTATCATCAAAAAGGGAGAGAATGTTAGATATCTTTCATATATTTTAATGATAACAAAAAGGGTTAAATGTTAATGAATCATTAAGAATGTAGCTTACAGAAAGATTTTCAGAAAGTTTAATTTTGTAAAACTAAGTTGTATTTAGAACCTTATTCAGAAGCTTTGAATGAATTGAAAATAGACTAGTTTGAAAATCTTCAGAGAACATTTCAAAAGCTTTTATAAGAAGAATTGATACAGCACTTTAGAAACTTATTTAGAAACTTCAAAAACAAACGACTGATATTCTTCAGAAGTTTAATTAGAAAGTAAGTTTGGAAGTATGACATTGAAAATAGCTTTAAATCATATTCAAATTAATCAAGCCCTAGCTCCATTAAATTAGGTGTATTAGGAAAACACACTTAATTTCATTTTACTCAAGTTGGAATTAAGATCTATGGGGATTATCCTTAAGCGAATTAATTTTTTTTTTTTTAAAAAATCAAGATAGGCATAAGTATGAATAAAGATAAGGTTAAATCGAATTTTATGGAAATTCAAATGTTGAATATGAGTTTTATCCAGAAATTTCTGATAAGGAATATCATTTCAACAATTTCAAATCAGAAGTAAATTCGGTGGTTATTGATTAAAGGTTATTCAATTAAAATAAGATAAGAAGAGTTGTTTTTTGAAAATCAAATAACCGAAATCTTTTCAAAATATCCAAGGATTATCTTGAATAACTAATGATTAGATAAATACGGAAGTGAAGATCATCTTTATATATAAAAGAGAAAGGATTCAAAAATGTTCAAGTACAACTCTAGAAAAATCTCTTGCAAAACAAAAAATCGAGATTAGATTATACCTTCTGAAAAGTCACAAAAAGTACTTTAGATACTTCTTCAAAAAGTTCTACTGTAGCAAATTATTCAACATTCATTGTTTCTCTTTAAAGCAAAATTGTTTGAGTTTTATAATTATGTTCTCACTTCTAATTTGTAAATCTCATTTATTGTTTGTCAGTTTGTACCCTGTAAATCTATAGTAGCCTAGATTGTTGAGGGCCTAGATAGGCAAAGCAGAGTGTTGTAAAGTTCATGTATGATAAGTACATATAATTTTTGTGATTTGATTTAGTAGATCAAGACCACGTAAAGTAGTAGATAAAAGGTCGAAACTCTATAAAATCTCTACCTAATATTCTCCTTCCTTACTCTTTTACTTTATTTATTATTGACTTATTAAATCATCACTATTCACTATTATAAGTTATTAAGAGGGATAATTTATTTTGCTTATATAAAAAAGTTTTCAAAAGTTTAAAGATATCAATTTGATATCTTATACGGGACCAACGGATTTTGCATAATTGGAATTAAGGTAAATGTCAAATCTAATACCTACCTTTTCTCGATTTTACAATTAACAACTTGAAGTTTAAAAGCATCAATTTGATACTTGAAATTTACCTATCTTTAGAATACTAAACTTTGCTCATTTTTGCAATTAACTACTCAATACAAGTATTATAGATGACCTTGAAAAGCCTATAGGTAGTAAATTGATACTTTTAAACTTTAAGTAATTAATTATAAAAATGAATAAAGTCCAGGTACTAAACATGATATACACCTATTGGAATTACATACACTTAATTTATTGCAATTTCAATCTTAAAAGCAATTATGACTTGCTAGCATAAGCTACATTCATGAAGAGTAAAGTTCTAGCGTTTGATCCCTATAAAGCACATTTAGTATCAATTTTTTTAAGGTTAATATCATAAATGGAACCTAAACTTTGCTAAGATATGCAATTTACCACCTATACTTTAAAAAGATCAACCTAATTAAAGTTTTCATGGTTATTTTACTATCCAAACTAGTTCTATTAAGTTTGTTTGCTAACATAGATATAATGTCAAATTAGAAATCAAACGTTTTGGCTAGTCAAGTGTTAGTCAGTAGCTACTTGTAAGGATTTGTGTAACCCCTTACTAAGTGGCCATCAGCCACTCCTTACCCTAGGGTGGCTAGAATGGCTGCTTAAGGTAAAGTGGGTTACGGCATAATATAAAAGGTGGGTCATTCGATCCATTAATAGCCACTGATTAATTCCTTATTCGTCTTTATATCCACATCAATAAACAAACTTAATAGAGTTAGTTGAAGTAGTTAAACTAGCTATGAAAATTTTAGATTGCAAAACAATCTTTTCAAAGTAGAGGTAGTAACCTAAGGATAATTTGTGACATCAACTCCCTTTTTTCCCTTTAAGACAAGGGGGTCACCATCTAAACGGCTAAGAGGAACCATCCAAATGACTCAAATTCTAAACAAGCCATTCAAATGGTAAAGGCATCGTTCATCCTATCCATTCGTTCTCATTAGGCAATAGCTTTATTTTGGATGAGAAATGCTCTTTCTTCATAACTTTTACCAACCAATATTTATAAATCTAGTCAAGTAATGTTAGATCTCCATTGACACTATCAAGAACCTATCTAAATGATGATAATGGGCATTAATAATGAATTTAGAGTGATTCACTCTTCTTCAAAAATTGTGTAGTTACCAAATCTTATAAATAAAGAGTTCATCATTAGTACTTTTTCACTCAAATAAAAACAACTCTTTTAATTAGTGAGCTGAAAGTACGTGTAGAGTGATAATGGTCCATATTTAGAGCTTAAAATTCTTCATTTAAGAAAATCTAGTGTTTTCTTTTTCAAAAAGTAAGCTTTGAGTTTTGATACTTTCTTCAAGTATTTTCATTTTTTTTTTCCATCTTTTTTCAAATTTATTCTTGGATTCTTAAAATCCCTCTCTTATTTGCGTTCCTAACATGTTGTTCCTCTTACTTTTTTAGGAATGTCAAATATGCTTTTTCCTGCTATAAGGTAAAACACGAAGTTGCAAGGGGCAAGGTTGTCCACAAATTAAGGTGTCCAAATGCCTCCTCTCACCTACCCAGACATTTGTTGCTCTTTAGGATAAGTAAAGAACCATGGCCCGTTTAGATGACCTCAAGCCCCTATTCTAATGGCTGGTATGAATATACTATTTTCTTAATTATTTACTATTAAATTCTACACTTGTTTCGTGTTATATCACCACTCAAGAATATGAAGTATTACAAGATACCATAAGAAGGAATCTAAAAGCAATCTTCCTTGAGCCATTGAAAGCTCTTGCCATCAATGTCTAACAACCAACAAACCTATCTCTTTGCAATAGCTAGACTGATCAAGTGATCTTAAAGGAACCTTTTTGGCATAGGAACAAGAGTTGAGGGTCCCATATACCTCTACTCACAAATGTTTTGAGAAGACCATGACATTCTTCTTCTAAGATCATCACCAAGAAAGAAGCTTAGTCCAATGCTTAAAAGCCTTTATCGAGGTATCCAATCATTTGGTGTTGCAATGTTCACATTGCTTTCCAATTCCATTGTCAGATTCCATGGTCAAGGAGCTAAAGAGTGAGTACCTACATGTCAATGACGTCATGCACCAAAGAAACTTTTCGATCTATATACTTATTAAAAAACTATTAAAAGTTCTTTTCCTTTCACTATGATTAGGTGGCCATTTCAGAAAATGTTTCTTATCATAAGATTGAAAGCATAGAGCCACATTCATCCTTTCTATTAGACGATGCCTTTCAACTCACCACATGTAAACTTCTCCCAAACTTTAAGCTAATGATTAAGGGAAAGAGAAGATGATTTAATGGTAGGACTTCCATACTCATTCCAACCATATGCACTCAAACATCAACATGAATCCAAAATTAAAGCCACTATCCTTAGATTTACTTTCACAACTATTATCTATGAAGCTTTACCTAGAGGAGATGAACCAAGTACTTTGATAACATGACAGTGATCAGTAATTTGTATTGCTACTACTTTGAGTCCTTGATTGAGAAGGTGTCAACCCTTTCTTCTAAACTTATCATTTCATTGGTGCATCACAAGCAAACTTAGATTTAGCAACCATAGTTTAGGTCAACCAAAAGCTACATTAAGACTCATCTATATTTAGGATGTATGCTTAATAGCCCTTTCGTACTCTACTACTTCAACACTCAAAAGATTTCCACAAGACACGCATACATTTAAATGGACTTGCTTTAACTCATTAATGTTGCATTATTCAATATCTTCTTGTCTTATTGCTAGGACTAATGACTTATGAAATGAAGGAATAAGTGTTCTCATACCGGTAACACCAATAAATAGAAAAACTTAGTGGTTCATGTTGTTATAGTTATGCTGCTTCAACAATCTCTAAAGATATCATCTTCCATCCAATGTGATGTCTTAGAGGTAAAAGCCATCAATTTTTGGAAGCTCAAGTGAGGCAAGAAAAGTCAAATGAAACAAATTACTACATGATTAGATCCTTTCAAAAGAAGCTGCTATCATTTCTTTCCTAATTTAGGCAATCATTATTGCTTTTGGAACATTCACCAATGCCGATCAAGATGATATTTTATTATAGCGTATGTAGACTCCATGCAAAAACCAAGTACTAAACATCAAATGTTATATTGGCCATTTTATCATAAACCATCACATATATAGCAGTATCATATAAAGGAGATGACCACATAGCAAGTATCCTATCAAGACATTAGATAAGTATTAGTCAGAACTCTCTATGTTAATGTTAAAGACTTTTTTCTACTTTCTTTTTGGTATAGTGATTAGGAGTATATTGGAACCCCAAAGTTAAGTGTGCTAAGGTTAAGTCAATGGTAAGATCAATAATCTCCTTGAAAGCTACTACACCAAGGGACAAAACAGTGTGATGTCCTACGTTAAAGCAAATAATATCTTGATGAGAAAAGTTCCTATCTAATCGTTACATTAAGGTCTCTTTAAAACATGTCTAAATAAATAACTTGACTATCTAAACCTTATCAGTAGCATAAAGAATTGGTTCATAATATTAACTTGGGTTAAATTCAACTACTAAATTAGCTCTCTACAATATCTTTAAAATTTATGGAGGTACTACGTCTACAATCTCGAGATCTAATCATCAATGTAATACGAGGTCAAATTGGTCATGTGCGTAGGAATAAAAATAATCAAGTTTTTTCCTTCTTTAACAGTATCTTTGGTTGTTTAAATATCTTCATCCTCCTATATTATTCTACACTTGTCAAGACATTGAAGATTTCTATGTTTAAATTTTCTATATTTTCCAATTTTTTGTATATTTTATTTTTTTCAAAGTTTTCTATTTCATTTTTTTGATATTTTTTATTTTTGAGAAAAATAAGGGTTTCTAAACTAGAACTAAAACGAAAGTAAGCAAAAATGGGATGTCTATAATGAATTTTAGTAGTTGAAAGAAGACAATAATTACCAAACTAGAGCGAAAGACCAAACTGAAAGAAGGAAGAGGTCTCTCTTTATAGATTTCGATGCTCAATGTCAAACGTTAGATGACTTTAGAGGTCACAAGGTGAAATGAGCTGCTTATGACATCCATTAGATTACTTTATATGATCAATGGATGAGATGAAAGCATCTTTAATACTTTTATAACCCCTTACAAGCTTTAAATGTAAATGCGTTCAATAAAAACAATAATTTACAAATAATTTTTAAGACCAATGTTTTTATAGATAACATTTCTAAACTCAAAGTTTTTATGAATATACCTTTAAAAGAAGCTTTTTAAAGTGTAAGCCAACCAAAAAGGATCCAAAACAATCAAATGGCTTATGATTTTTATTTTAAGCCTACTAAGTAATCTATAAATCCTACCACTAGCATAAAGAGTAGGTTCACGATATTCACTTAAGGTTAAACTCAATTATTAAACTAGCTCATATAGTATCTTTAAAATCTACGTATGTACTACAAGTCTACAATGTCGAGGTCCAATCATCAACGGAATACGAGGTGCAAATTGTTCACATGCGTAGGAATAAAATATGGACGGATTTTTTTTCCTTCTTTAACAGTATCTTTGGCTGTTTAAATATCTTTGTCCTCCTATATTCTTCTACACTTGTCGAGATGTTGAAGATTTCTTTGTATGCAGTTAACAAACAGTGATTGGATTCTGTAGTTGCAGATCCATTTTGTCGTCTTTTAAGAATTTTGTCGTTAACAGATAAATTTCAAAATCGACCTATGATACTCATGTCCAGGATGAAGGCTCCAGTGGATCCTTTTGATACCAGGTTTATGAAAATAATCGATTTTAGGTTCAAATGTCAGATTTAATATTTGAAATACTCTTTAAGAAAATAAAAACCTAAAATGTACAACTTAATTGGAGGATGGACGGATTATACTACAGTTATCGCAAATACTTAAATCTATCTTCGACAAACTTTTATACCTATGATGATATTTGAACTATTTAAATACCCCTTAAACTGGGTGATATATTTTTATTTCCTAAAAGCATATATAAATTTCATATACTGATATGTTGGCAAACTATTTTAGCACAAAAGTAAAATGATCAAAAAGCATCAGAAAATGAGACAGATATATAGTACCGCATTTAATTAATTTACCTTTATTTGGTTTCAAGATTTTATTATATTCCTTATTGTAAAATCCTTAGAACTATTTATGTGTATGCTTGGTGATATAGTTATTTCATAAAATCACTATTGTTGCAAATTAAAGAATTGCTATTCCATTATAGGATCAAAAGAGTAGTTATTCTATGATTTTCTTAAGCAAATTTCCATATTGAACCTTGAAATCCTAACCTAACAGTCAAGCCATAAATTAGGGTAAGGTATGTCCATATTTTCTAGATATATTTATAATCATTAAGAATTTCATTTGAAGTGTAAACAAATAAAATAATAACTATTATTTCTCAATTATATTCCTTAACATTTATAATTTTATTCTTATCTTATTTCATTATACAAATCAAATGTACCATCAAGGAATCACGCTTAATTATTAGCATTCTAAGCGGTGGAGTTATAGTGGGAAGCGAACATACAATCGTAGCCAAAATACAAAATATCAATGAAAAATTAGAAACGTAATTTTCATTTTAAAAACAAAATCAAATCTTTATCTCCCACTAGTAATTTTTTATGGTTTATTAGATTATCACCATCAAATGTCAATGCTGCTATTATCTTACAGTACTGCAACTAAAAGTTAAAAGCGATTAATATCCTCGTTTTTTTTTTTTTTTAAGATTGCCATATAATATATTATAAACGTAAGACTTTGATGATGCCAAACCTTTGAAAAAGTTCGAAAGCATTTTCCCTGAGTAGAGACGTTTTATTAGCTAATTGCTCAACTACGTTACTACATTGTAATAATTCTATTATCCTCATTATTCTTTATAGAATAACTATTATGATATTTAGTTGTATTTTAGATTTATAGTAATGAATTAATAAGTAACCTCGATTACTAAAAATATTAAATAATCTATCATTACTCAAAGTTATGAATAGTTATTTAATATTAGAATTAATTTTTTATCCTAAAATACCTTTAAAAAGATAAATCAGAATGTAATATTCATTGATAACTTATTATAGCTCTAACTCATTCTTCTTCTTCTTCTTTTTTTCTTTTTCACGTGGCTATAGAACCATTATTGGAAATAGCTCTAACTTATTCTTTAATAATTATTACATTAAAGTATTATTCTATTTAGAGAAGTAGAGTTTACCGATCACCATAGTGCTTCACCAGTGCTTGTCTCCCAACTAATGACATCATTGCAACCATTTGATTGCCCACTTAAAGCTGCCCACCGGTTCGGCCCTTAAACCGAATTTTTTTTGTTATAATACTTAATTTTTTATTAATTTATTTTTTTAAATACATTAATAAATTCTAATAACATGGCCTTCTTTCTCTTTTTTTTTTTAAGTATAATAATTCGTTAATAATTTATAATTTTTTTTATTAATTTCTGACTTAATGTAATTTTAAATTTTTTATTCTTTTCTCCTCGAATTTTATCTTTTCCTCGTATTTACGTACTTAACATTTGACAAGTTTTACAAAAAAAACTTACATTAACTTAAATTGAATTTTCAAACTATTATTAACACATAATTAATTTATAATTAGTCATCTATCATTAATTTGATGATATTATTTTTAAAAAATTATCTTTCACCATTGCAAAGAAAGTAATTTTGATATGTTATAATCTAATGGATATCGTCTAATTATTTTTTTTTCAACTTAATAATCTCCATTTTCTCTCTCTCTCTCTTTTAGAGGATAAATCGGTTAAGCCAATTCGATAATTCAATAGGGAACTAGCCCGACAGTTCATGAATTGCTTAAGCCTTTAGAGTCCGATAACTCAGCCTAGCCTCTTACAAGCCAAACCAATTCATAATTCGAAGTCAGTCCTTATATGGGTCTAGCCCCACTTGTATTAAAGAAGGAAAAAATGGACTTTTATGGTTCTATTGGTAAGATAGTTCAACTCATTATTTAACTATTGAATCATTGTAAGAGTTAATATAATTAAATATTTAATAATCAAATCATCATACGTTAAAAAAGTGAACAATAATTTTCTAAAGATGTAATACGACACACTCCTACCAGCAGCCTATTCATTGGTCAACATTATTGAATGGAATAATTGCGTCCAAAAACCAACAGTTTCGTTCCGTTTCGCAAAGAAAAGTATCAATACGTCGTCTTTTTATCCCAATGTGAGGGTCTCTTTTCTGGTCTTTTCTCAATTGAAACGAATTAAATAACACACAAGGCCACTTGTTAAATATTAATTTTTTTATCCTCTTGGAGAACACTGAATTTCACTTATTCGAACATAGAAAGTACCGGAATACTATAATACTGATAAGATAAATAAAAAGAATTAAAGACCGATCGAAAAATAATGTATCTCTTACATAAAGATGGGGAGTATTGAACTTAGAAAAAAATTCTTACAAAATCTCGGAACGAAAGTCAAACCACTAGTTGGAAAAAATCTCATATTGTATAACAAGGAACATAGAAAAATAAAATCAGAAAATAAGATTGATACAACTTTCATTCATACCTTCAAATATGAATCAGGACAATCTTTTATCGTAGTATTCGTGCAGTGAAAATAGTGATTACAGCTGTTAAATTGGGGATGGATGGCCAAAACATCATACCTGTTACACATAGATTTTGTTAGAGCAAGAGAGAAAAAGATGTGCTTAAAAGTACTCCTTTCAACGTTTGATGATGATACCATTGATAGGATCAATTCAGTTTTCTATCGTACCATTTGTATTCTAAATTCTTAATTTATTCAATAATTTAGATTTAAAAGAATATAAATCAAGAATGAGATCAATGGTTGAATCGATCTCTTAAAAAACAAGAATAACTTATAGAAAAATCTAAAATTTTATTAATATTTCTCAATTAATAAAAGAACCCGTGACTAAATCATTAATAAGCATTGTCAACATTAATGTCATATCTTTCCAAAATTTTGCATATGGATTAACATGATCATGGTTATGTTTGCTTTCGGGCCAGCCATATATATATCTTACAAGAATGGAGGCCGAGAGGAGGAATTTAACATGCTTTATCTTACTGAATGAATGTATAAGATTCACGCAATATGGTCTATAACGCTTTTACTTATCATGATTTTATATATCAAATAAAATAAAAAACACTCGGTAAGATGAAGCCGCTATGGAATAAGAAAGCATTTGATTTTGCTGCTACAACTACAAAGCTGCTGAAAGTACACATAGATTTTGGAATAACTACACACACATTTCCCAAGATATTGATTGAATACCGAGAAACAACATAAACTCTATCGGCGTGCTTTTACTTTTAATAACTTTTAAAGATATAAATATACGTACGAAGAATGGTTAAAACTCTAAAGTTATTATCCTAATGGTAAATATTCAATTTAAAGTTTTTAAATACCATATCAATACCTCAAATAAACTTTATATTTATATTTATTCATAACGATATCTTAACATTTTTTGAAGTTCTTATGAGTCCAATAACATATTTTTAACTAACTAAAAATTTAAAAAAGAAAAATCGAGAACCCCGATTTTCACAAAAGCCCTACTGTATTGTAGAAGAAACCTCAAAAATGGGCTCTTGGCATTAAACATGTTGTTAGAGTCTTGGAGTTTAAGAACAATTATTAGTAGGAGACAATGGCATACTTTTGGAGTTTTGAAGAGTATATTCATAGCTAAGGATAATATTTTATTTGCACCAAAACTAACAAACAACCAGACCCATCATTGGGAGTAGGAAACACATTAGAAAATTTCGTGAGCCGGTGAAAAAGCATCTTGTCTCGTGGTGTCCTAATGATGTTCGACACCGGAAACATTGTACGCGGTTAAACTGAGGTTTTTTCGAACGTAGAAATTCAATCATGAATGAGGTTGTTTCTGCTGCAGTTTTTGGGGAACGGGCTTGCATACGGTTATTACTGAAGTCTAGGTGGATATCTCTCTTTGAATGTTCAGCAAATGGCAAAAAGAACTATACGAAAGCGAGCCCTGCATTGAGCTTGAAGAATGAAAGAAGAATTTTGGGAGCTTTAAGCCCTAAAGCCAAAGCTGAATTGTCGCTTTTCTTCTTCAATTCCATGGAAACGGCTTTTGTTGTTATCAATAAAGAAACCGCCCCTTATCATTGAATTAGTAAAAGGAGATTCTCAGCCCTTATTATTCCGAGAAAGTAATATTCCATGTATATTGTGTATTGTGATATAATAGAAAAGCAAAAATAAAAATTTAATGTGATAAGTTATATATAATTACTTGTAATAATTAAGTATCTTAATATAGTGAGGGAAGTATTGAATTTTTATTAAATCTTACATAAAATATCTGACTCGTGATAAATACTTTGTCCTACTATTTATGTCCATTATTTCTTCTGCTTTGTTGTCAAACTTGCAACCTACGGGCTACAAAATTAGTGTGTGATAGGTCATCACGAGAAAATTGGCCCTCTTGGGTCTAGGTGCTATGTTACATTGAGACATCCGCTAAGGAGTACACATTTGTGTTTTGTCCATTTCAAATTTTACATTTAAAATTCATGTTTTTTTGTTTGCATTGTGATGTTTTATCAAATCTGAATTACTACAAAATGGATTAGAAAGTATGTAGAAGCTCATGTTTGCCTCGAAACCATCTTTGAATCTGCACTCACGTCATTGATTGCTATAGGTTCCATGCCACCAAGTTAGTTAGTTTATAATTATTTCACAAAGATACGATGAACCCATACTGTTTTGGTATATAAAATAATTATAAAGAGATGCCAAAAACCCAGCGGCGAAATTTAAGCAAAAGCTCCTTAATAGGACATCAACTTTCAAAGCAAAATAGCAATAAATCTTAACACCATTATTGAAGTTTATTGTCCTTGTTGTTATTTTTTTACTTACATTTGTGCTTGTAATTAGTATTGTATTTTGTATTTTTAGTGAAGATATATTCACATAGTCATTTGAAGAACTAAAAAATTTGAAAATTGCCATGGGAGCAAGGGATTTCAAGAGATCACTAGCTTTTTAGTGTCCATATTTTGGCAAATTTCAATTTTTGGGAACTTTCTCCGATAAGGTAGACTATAGGTTTGTTTTCAATATCATTCACATTATATATCTACTCATTTCCAATGACTATGATAATAAAATATAACACTGGACTAAATCAAAGGAAAATGTATATTGATTTTAGCTAAAACTTTAGATATTTTACGAACAACTCATGGATTACGGTAGAGTTAACACTCTACCATGTTATAGTCTTGTTTGGCTTGTCTTTTTCTTGTTTATATTTTATATGTATCTATATTGTGTCGGATCCATATCTATTTGAAAATTGATATATAAAAAGCTATTTTATTTATATTTTATTTGTTTCTATTTTATAATTATAATGAATATAATGATTGCAGTGTCAAAATTGTAAAATAAAAATTTATGTACTTTTATGAGAAAACATTTGAAAAAAATTATATTTAATGTATTGGTGATGAATATTTTATTTTATTTTATTAAATATAAATAAAATATAAATTCAATTTTATTAAAATTAGTTGATGCCTAATTTTAGAAAATAGATATATATGAAATTATATTTTTATTTTTTTGATATCTTATTCTTATCAAAGAGAATATTTAAGTGAATATCAATTAAATGGAAAAAGATGAAATAAATGAAACCTACCTATCTCAACCTCTAATATGTCATTCCTGAAACATCAACTCTACTATGCCAAGTATTTTCTTGGGATTAGCTGAAACTCAACATCTCCAAACTCTCGATTATTGCTAATGAAAGATCTCTTTAACATGCTTTCCCAGGATCAATACACTAAACTCCTATTACCAAAGAATTAAAACCTGTTGGCCAACTACGTCGCCTAATTCGACCTTAAATCGAAGGTATACACCGTCAGGAATGAAGCTGCATTTTTTATTATATATAGATCATAAAAGATAAGATAAACAAGGAGACAATTAAAGGAAAAAAAAATTATATCACACATGGATCTTATATCGAGAACCTAAAACGACGGGGTTAACAAGATTAAGGGTAAAATTGAGCAGATAATTACTACGCTTTAAACAACGTTATAATCGGTTTTCTCACAATCGTAGAAAACTATTTCTTATCGGCCAAGTACCTAATTAATCAATATATATATATATATATATATCTATAAATATAGTTTCTACAACTCTTAAACCCTAATAAACATAATAAAAAATAATTTAGATGTCAAATAAAATAATATATAAAATAGGACGCTGCCAAACACATATATAATGACGACTGTAATTTTGCCATTTACCTGAATACTCTTGCGTACTGAAAAACTCAAACGACAAAATATTAATATATGATTGTTTCAAAAATGAATTGTCAGCTAGAAACCTAAATATTATCGTACGATACAATTATATCTTTCTAGTTTGTCTACCCCCCCCCACTCTCCATGACTTACACAACCTTCGCCGGTAATTACGACAGCTTGAACAAAGACAATTCCTGACTTTGGCCCGAAATAAAATGCCCTGGTCTTAAACTCATGAGATAAAATATTTTGTACGATACAATTATATCTTTCCATTTATCTATAATTAAATTCAAAAGGCAATCATAGGCTCTCTTTAATGGCTCACTGAATCAATTTCTTGCCACAGACAGAAAGTACGTAAATCTATATATGCGCCCACAATCACGGTGGAAAAAACATTTTATACTGTTTAGATATCTCATGATGCATAGATTTGTAATATAAATTATCGACCAATAAATATTTAAAAAAAAATACACACACATAAAGCATAACACATTTAAACTTCTAGATTAATTTATTGTGAAGCTAAAATTCATCATAATATTATAATAGGGAATAGTGAGTTCAAACACTTATGTATATATTCGCCCCTATTTAATAAAACGGTTATGTTTTATGAATTTCGTCAAAATCTCAAACCATAAGTAATAACATGAAAAGTTTCAACCGACAAATATATAATTATATCAAATCTGGCAAGTTTAAAGTTTTAAATTATTGCACAGGAGAAATAAACTCAAGCATAATTGGCACTTCTTCCAACCGTCGTCATAAGATAAAAGTAAGAAACGTGAATAGAGAACCCTAATGCCGTTGATTGGATCATCAAATATATGTCTCTCTCAATATAGTAGAGAACTCAAGCTCAAAAATCGAAGGAACCTTAATTTAGCTAGCTAATACATAAAAAGAAACTCATTAGAAAGAAAGGGGTCAAAAGAGAAGGGGCAAAAAAAAAAAAAAAAAAAGGGGATCTAGGGTTACGCCTTTTGAAAAAGTACTAACCATCCCTCCATATAAACTCTATCGTTAATTTTCTCATGGTTATTAAAAGCTAAAACAAAATAAAATACTGAGTTTAAAAACAAAAAAAAAAAAAAATCAAGAGTTATGTACAATAGCACCCCTTCTAAATTATTTTAATCATAGAGATAACCCAATTTTCTAAACTGAGGCTCTTATACCTTTTAAAAAATATAAACTCGTAAAGTTTCTCCATCAATATAATAGTGGGTAAATCTTTGTGTCCATAAACATCATAATTATTTTTTTGAAGTCAATTAATCATTGATTTGATATACATTGATTGTTGAAATATCAAATAAATTAAGAAATTAAAGCTCTAAATCAAATGATGAATCGACTTAAAAAAATAATTATGGAATGTTTATTTATATACTGAATCATTATTATATTATTGGAGGAGAAATTCATTGGTCTAAACAACTTTCAAAAGATATAACTACATTGATTGGAAATTCGGGTTCTCTCTATAATTTTGATAGTGTTTTTTTTTTTGGGTATGGTTGTAATTTTCTCAAAAATAAATAATTAATAAACTATAGATGACTACTAGTAGTAGAAGAGGAGCTAAAACCAGAAAGATCCGTCCATGCAGTGCTTGGATTACTACCATTGTTCCAGAGCTGATGATCATTTCCTAGCAGCTGCCTTGATGACAAATTGAGCTCCTGATGACGATTACTATCTTCCATTTTCACCGAAGTAAGTTGAGTGATCAACCCACCAGCTGAACTTGATGGCGGCTTCAGCCTTGTTGGACTCGCTCCGCCACCGTTAATCCCGGTGCCGGAAGGACCGACGCTAGAACTCATTATTCCCTCAAAAGGGTAGCCTCCAGTCTGCGGATCCAACCCGCTCAAGGCGTTTAAATGGTGTGCATGCTCGTATCTCCACCGCTCCATGCCTCCTGCGAAGAGGGAATTGACATTCACTCCACCGACACCACCACCGCCTGGAAAATTGCCAGCACTTGAGTGATGAAGACTCATGTCTCCAAGTGGAGTAGTAGTGATTCCACCGAAATTCGAACCGATTTCTCCTGAGTTTGTGAATTCGTCTAGATAATGCAAAGGAGCCATAAAACGTAGAGGTGGTGGAACTTGGGTACCTAACCCTACTATCTCATTACAACTGGTGCCGCCACCCGTGGTGCAAGTAATACTTGAGGAGGCTGCCGAGCAAGCAGCAGCAGAGCCAGTGATGGAAGTTCTCGTACTACTACCACCTCCTTTGCTCCTCTTGTTCCTCCTGCACCCTCCACCGATGGGAACATTCCTTAGGGCTCCACCTCTGGTCCAATACCTCCTGCAGGTCTTGCAAAAGTGCCTTGGCTGAGAAAGGCTATAGTTGTTAAAGTAGCAAAACTTGGTGTTGGTTGAATCACATCGAGGACATTTGAAAGGAGCCTCCGGCATCGGTATGTTAGCAAGCCGAGCTCGTTCGGCCATCGAACCAGGCCTAACCGAGCCTCCATGAGGCTGTGAAGGTGGCGGTGGTGGAGGTGGAGGTGGGAGTTGGGGATTTGTGCTAGTATTTCCAGCTTGATAATTTGGTGGCTGTAGAAAAAAAGGAATATGAAAATAAAAGATAAAAAATTGGGTATATTCAGTAAGATTTTATACAAAAAGAAGGAAGAATATTTTTTGTTCTTTTTATCTTTTAAATTTTTTGCTTTCTTGAGCAAAGATATAAAGCTAAAAAATAAATAACTAAAGCAAATTAAAGTGATTTATACCAAAAAAAAAAAAAAAAAAAGCACTGTTATTAATAATACCTGTTGTTGCCAGTGGGTGGCTGGATCAAGATAAGATGGAATAGATGAAAAAACCATGGAGTTTATGCTGATGAACTTTTAATTTGAATTTGTTTTCCTTTCTTTTTTGTTCAAAGTGATGATATGGGTGTTGGGTTCTTTTGGAAATATGTGGAGGTGAGAGAATCACGTCAAAGAAGAGAGAGTTGCAGACAAAGAAGGGAGAGAAAAGGAGAAAGAAGAAAGAGAGTGGAGTGAGGAGAGAAAAATAAAGGAGAAGGCACCTTTAGTTATATATATATATATATATATATATATATATATGTCATTTGGAGCTTTTGTCCATTATTCTCGTCACTAAGAAAATATTCCGTCTTCAACTTTGATTCGTACAAACTCGACCATAAACTATTTAACATATATCCAGTATATCAATATTTTTTCGGTTAACTGATAGAGTGAGGGAATAAATAACTATCCATTGTAAGTTAAAGGGAGTAAAATCGGTATTTGTCTAGAACAATCATAAGAAAGGAAATCTCTTTATCTCGTTCTTCATGAAATTTGAATCTTAACATTTATATCAGGTAAAAACTTCAATCAATAAGATACATCCTCATAAGTTATCATATTTCATATAGTTTGATCGAATCTATAAAGACTCAATTCTTAGAATTATTTTCCCTTGGCTACGTGTGAGCTTTTTGCTTTAGGGCTAGAACGTAAGGGGAGCCTGTGTGCTTTACTTAACCAGCAAGCCACTTTATTAATGCTTAATAAAATGGGAAGTGGCCCTCTTTGTTGCATGGAAAAGGTTGTCGATGACTATGATTATGGCTGTTCTCTGTGTTATGCTGCTGACGTTAGTCATGTATTAAAAAATGTTAAACGTAAATTCCATCAGCTGCCGGTAATCATCTAAAGTTGATGGACTATTACAGTGTAAGATTATTGCCATATATTTTAATTAGATCCCTCGTGTACTTCCAAGGAAACTATATACAATCACCAAACAAATTTGGTTCATTGGATCCGTCATCATTTTAAATGAAACAATTATGAAAGTCCTGATTAGTGGGAGTTAATAAAACCGATACAATTGTTAAAGGATAATGACCGGTGGAAGAACTCGGTTGTTATATAGTCAAGATCCACTAGCTCAGAGATTACCTCTGTTTTAGACAACAACCCAAAATGAGGAGGAAAGAAAACAAAATTTGAAAGAAAAACCTATATTGCGTTGAATTGACTAAATAGATAACGATGGTAACTATTAACTTGTGATACTCTTTTATTTATTTGTCCCGTGTCATATATGTATACACGAGTGTCTTCAATAGAGTGGATATATATATATATATATATCGGCTTGTGTACATATCAGAAGCTAACAGATATAACATATTCTTCGATTACCTCATATCAGAGAGAACCCTGCTCTTCGACCTCTTCTCTTCTTCATATTTCCATTCGATACTATAAGTTCTTTCCTTTGTTTGATTCAAGTTACATTTAGTTAGTTTCACATGGTACTGGAACAGGTCTAGATCTGCATTTTTTTTTCGTTAATTCAATTGGTTTTAAGTCTCTTTTCTGATTCATGTGTTGTAGAAATTAATATTATTAAAAATATGAAAGCTTTGTCTAATCCAAAATATAGTGGTCTATTCTATCTTTCTATTTCTAGTCATCTAGGAATAATGACCACGAATTTAATTTTTCCATAGATCCAATTTTCTTAGTTGGAGATGTTCAATCAAATCAAATTAGCCTTACGTGTGAGCAACGTTGGGTTTTACAAGCGGCAGTCATGTAGAACCTGAAGGTAATGTAGATGAATAAAAAATATGGATTAGAAATGACTACATGATTCATAATGTTGAAGGATTCTATGTATGCAAATCTACAAAGGATTTAAGAGATTATATTTGTAAAAGCTTTTGTATGACCAATTGCCGTTTGATTTATTCATTGCAATATGAAATTTCAAACATGAAATAAGGAAAATCTAGTGTCAAGTTTTATTTTAATAAATTGAAGAAGTTATAGGATAAATTGAGTAGTCTTGTGTGCAAATCCAAATAAACTTGGGATGGGATCAAAATCAGCTCAAAATTGGCCCATGCCCACTAGTTCATGAGTCACCAAAGTGGTGAACTGTAACTAAGCCAAGAGAGGTCTATTCTAGGCCAATTTACTTAACTCATCAGTTTATGTACCAGTTTGATGGCTAGTGAATTTGTATTTAATTTTTTTTTATTATTTTTCCATTATATATATAAATATATATATTAACACATATTTACATATATATATTTAACACATATATTTATATAGATATATATTTACATACATTTATATATATATATATATATATATATTAACACGTCTTAACCTCTTAGGTAAATACATATGCTACTATACATACACATATATAGCACATAAGTGCCAAATTCTTAGACTTTGCTGTCAAAAATAGATAAATATATAAAGAAAAATTATTGACAACAAAACATATTAATAGCACACACGTACGTACGCATGTACGCACGTACATACACACACATACTCACGTACGCGCACACACGTATGCACAAGCACACACGCATACGTACACACGCACATACATGGGTATGCGTAAGGATGCACGCACACATACGTACGTACACATGTACACGTAAGCATACGCACATATTACATATATATATATATATTTTTTTTAAGGCATCCTTTTTTGAAATAAGGCTAGTAGAACTAGTAGGTTAGCCTATCATTCATCAGGTTGGAAAGGCAAACCACCTTAACCCACTAGGCTCGACAAGCCATTGAGCAGTTTAGGCCATGCTTAGCCGGGCCTAGTCTAATTCAATGAAACAACTAGTTGAGCCTAAGCTGGCTCATAGTTCGAAATTAAGCCTAAATCTAGAGTGTTCTTATGGTGCATTTGATACTTATACACATGATCTAAAAGTGAAATTTCAAAACATTGAAAATAGAATTAAACTCATGCAATTTCCAATAAGACTGAATGATATGTATGGAAGTGTTTAATGTTAAGTGTTATTTATGGATTCTTTGCCAACCTTAAGTAAAGTGTATTACCGATTTGTCAAATTGAAAAACAAAAATAAATGAGCGAGATTTTAGGACGAAATGAAGAACTTGTCGATGCATATTTGTCTAGAAATGTGCAAAGGTAATAAAATGTTGATAGAATAGAAAGAAAAGGGAAGTTCACTACAAAACCTTTTTGTACACACTATAAGATAAGGGGGAATTCGATAGATAAGTTTTTTGAGTTGGTAAAATTTCCAAATTGATACAATGAGCTTAAGGAAAATGAAGGAATTTGGTAGCTACTCAAATTGATACAAGTCAAGGAAACATTATTGGGACATGGATAACCCAATTAACTATCATACTAAGATAATCAATAATAATGGTTTTTATGTCCTTGTTTCTAAGATTTGCCTAGAAGTGGTCAAAGCTTTAAAAGGAACACGAATTCAAGAAAATTAACAATCTCAAGCTATGAGGCACTTTATAGGTAATATTCTTACTCTACACTCAATTTTGATAGAAGTTCGAGTAAATAAAATGTATATATAGGAGCTTTCGATTATATGGCTCCCTTTTCCTACCTTTTACATAATTAACAAACCTCACATGAACGTATAAAAATCAAATTACCAAATGGTCAAATCAAAATGGTAGATATTATTGTAAATGTTCCATTAAATGACTATATCATGCTAATTAATGCTCTTCTAGTTCCAAAATTTCAGTTTACCTTTTACCCATTAGCTGGTTACTTACAAGTCATGATTTGCTTGTCATTTTAATTCTAAAATGTACTTCTTTCAAGACTTGAAATCTAGACGAGATGTTACATAACTTAAAGCTATTTTTGTCTATATGTGATGAATTCTAATTCAAGTGTTTCTTACACTTTTGAATCTTCTTCTAATGTAAGACTTTTTGTTGTAAATCATCTCCATAGTGTTCATGTTGCTTCTGTTTAGAATAAAATACCCCCAGAACTATTACATAACAAATTAAGGCATGTCTTTTTTCATCATTATTTCACTTGGTTGACAACAAAAAGTACAATAATTCTAACTTTATTTATGATACTTAAACGCTTGCAAAGTTTTATAGATTGCCTTTTTTAATCATTCTTGTTCTTTATATCATTTTGAATTGTTAATATATGGATACATAGGAATTGTCAAGAAAAAAAAAACATATGGATACATAAGGCCTACAACTAACACCTACTATTTCTAAGACAGAATTCTTTTTCTTATAATAGTAAATGATCTGACAAAATATACTTAGACTCTTCTTATGAAACACAACTCATAAACCATTTCTATCTTAACTAAATACCTTACATTGACAAAGAATAATTTTGATTCAACAACCAAATTTATTCATTTAGGAAATACGAGTGAGTTTCTTTCTAATGAATGGCCAAGGTTTGTTTAGTAAATTTGGCACAATTCATGAAGGAGTGTTATTTAAACTTCTCAACAAAATGGGATAGTTGAGTGAAAGCATAGACACTTTAAATATAGCTCGGGCTATAAGAATTCATGCTAACCTTCCTAAACACTCTTTGGGAGAGCATTTTTTAACAACCATAACACTTATTGACAAAAGGCCCTCTAAGTCTTTGAATTAGGACATCCCCTATGAACTTCTCTTTCATTCATAGTGTTCAAAATGGATCTTTAGTGAATGCAACATATTCATACAATAAAATTCTGTATCCTTTGTTTTCATTGAACACTTTCACTAGTTAACCAAAGGAGTACATAGCATCTTTAGCAAATGATTTTGCAATTTGTGAACCTTAAAACTATCATAAAGCAAAGGAAGATCTTAAGTAGTTGGAAGCCATGGATAGAGAGTTGTTGGCTTTAGATTCCAACCACATTTGGGAATTGATTAGTTTTTTCTTTAAAAAAAAAAGGAATTTAATTGAAATAAGGAACTGATTACATAGTTTAACTAAAATCAAGCCTCCGATGGTCTTAAAACAACATTAACATGAAGAAACTTTAGTAAAGGATATAGTGGATTATTATCCCAAAAATACATATACATACCCCTTTTACCTTGAGCCATAGCCTAATTGGCGCAAGCATTTGCTTTTCAAGAAATTAAAGATAAGGATTCCAAAGAAAATTGAGACTTCAAGGACATAAGATCTTCCATAAACAGTCTAAAGCCCTTGTAGAATTGGTTTCAATATAAATAAACCCATTGTCACCCTTTATCTCTAGCCAGTAGCAACACTAATTTCATAGCTGCTACTTCTGATTGCTTGATTCCTTCAACATTTACAGGTGATGCGAAGCCAGTGAGATATAATTTATCCCTATCCCGAACAATAACTCCAGCCCATGCCTTTTTTGAATCATCATTCCAAGCACCATCATAGTTTAATTTTGACACAATCTTCTTGGGGCAAAGTCCAAGAATTTGCCAAAATTCCCATCTACGGTTTGTTAAGAGTATTCTTTCCTTTAGTAAATGAGCTTACAAAATCTAACTAAGAAGATCTAAAAAGAGAAATGGCCTCTCTTAGGTCTGGCATTGAGGAGTTATACACCCATTTGCATCTCAACTTCTAAATACACCACAAACTACACGCCACTTCAACAAAGAGAGATTTAGGATCTTCACCATTTTCCACAAGTTGTCTCCAAAAATCCACCAACTAGTAAGCCAAATTTATTATGCTGCTAATTTCCATCAATAACTAACTACATTCAAACCAAAATAACTTTGCCCACTTATATTATAGAAAAAAGTGTTCCGTTGTTTCATTCATTGAACAAAATCTGCAACAATAGTTTTCACTTACCCTTCTCATATGTAGGTTGCTCATTGTCCCTAAAGCATTATGAGAGGCACACCAAAGAAGATGTTTCCGTTTCAGAATTCTATCTATATTCCAAATAACTCTCCAAATAGATTTATCAATTCTATAGGAGCTAAAATGACGATTCCCACCAAATGTTTGATAGCTTTTTCTTATGCTTATGTACCCAATTTTAACCAAACACATACCTGCATCTTTAAATGGCCAAAAAAGTCTATAATCAATTGCTGCTTGTGACGATAAAGGGATCTCCATCATTGCTACTACAACTTCAACTCTTAGTAGTTCCTGAGTTCTTTCTTCATCCCAACCACGATCAGCTATTATGAGAGCTTCCATTAAGTTTTAATTTACTGAATGAGGCTACCCAAGAACTATTTTCTCTCCTAAACCATCTAAAATCCGTGCATCTCTAAGAATTCTTATTATTCTTCCATTTCCAATTTGCCACATACATTTGTCTTTAACTACATCCCATCCCACTAATACACTTAGCCATAGCCACAATGCTTTTCCATACTTTTTTGTATTAAAGAAATCACACTTGAGGAAATAAATTGCGTTTAGCATGTTTACCCAAAAAAGATGAGGGCTTATAGCTATCCAATTTTACCTAACAAAGCATCATTCAAGTTTTGCAGGTCCTTAAATCCCATCTCTCCATTAAACTTTGGCAAGGAAAAATCATTCCATTTCTTCCAATGTACTCTTTTCCCTTCACTATCACTACTCCACCAAATGTTGGAAATTAAGGAAGAAACTTATGTACACCATTATTTTAGAAACTTAAATGCTGACATGGAGTAAGTGAAAATTACAAATGCTACTGTCTTTATCAACACTTCTCTATCCCCATGAAATAGTAATTTACTCTTTCATCCCCGTAGCTTAGCGGCGACCTTTTCTTTGACTAGTTTAAATGCTAACATCTTCAATCTTCCCCAAATGATTGGTAATCTAAGATATATATCTGAATTATCCATTGATGGAATGCCAATTATGAAGCTAAGATGCTCTTTGTCTTCATCTCTTATGTTTTTACTAAAGTACAAGCTGGATTTGCCAAAGTTCATAGCTTAACCTGACATTTGGCAATATTGAACCAAAATATTTTTTAGAACCCATAAGTGTTTGTGTCAGCTTTAGCAAAAAATAGTGAATCATCTGCTAAAAAACAAGTGAGTCAACTATAGACAAGATTTCTTTATTTTAATGCCTTTCAAGCTTTTATTACTATATGCTCTTATTATTGATCTTGATAAAGCATCAGAAACTATAAGAAAAAGGTATGGGTACAAATGATCCCCTTGATAAGCTCTCTAGTAGGTTCAAAATTTCCTACTTTTTTTCCATTAATAATAAGATTAAAATTCATAGAACTAATACAACTTATCACCCAATCAATCCAAACATCAACAAGGCCCGATATTTCTAATACATTCCTAAGGAAAAGCCAATTAACCCTATTGTATGCTTTCATCATGTCTATTATGATAGCACATTAGGATTTCTTACTTCTCCTCTTTAACTTAAGGTAATGAAAATCTTCATGAGCTATTATAACATTGTCTTAAATCAAGTGATTTGGAACAAAAGCACTATAGCAAGGAGAAATAATATTATCCATGAAGGGCTTCAATTCCTTAGGTTTCTTAACCTTTGGTATCAAAACAATATTAGTATCAATGTTACTTGAGAGAATGAACTCAAATACAACTTCAAAGATCGAATGACTAATTATCTACCAACATGATTCATAAAACAATCCATTGAATCCATCGAGACCTAGAGCTTTGTTTACTCCTAATTGAAAAAATACTATCTCAACTTCTTCACAAGAGACTACCTAAGTTAGACTCTCATTCATCTTTGGAGTAATAATACAAAAACACAAGTAAGATCAACTACATAGTGAACCTCTTTTGTTGTATAAAAACCTTGAAGATATTTCAAAAACTCCATTCCAACATCTTCCTCTTTTTCAATCCATTTTCCTTAAGAGTCCTTACTCTTTATTCCATTTTGTGCAAGATGAATAGAAGTTTTCTTGTGGAAAAAAATGGTATTGCGGTCTTTGAGCATGATTTAATTTAATCTAGCTCTTTCACTCCAATAGGTTTCCTCATTTTCAAGAGCATCCTCTAAAGATAATAGTGCATATTTTACTTGCCAAATGAGTCAATTGAAAGATATAAAACATGAGTAATCGTTAAGAGATATAATCAAGTTGAAGGAATCTATTATGCTCACACCTTTTCTTCTATGACTAAACTAATTATAGTGCATATTTTACTTGCACTTTCTTCTATTCAGCATTGGCATGCACATCAACTTGATGTTAACAATGGCTTTCTTTATGGATTTATTAATGAGGAAACATACATGTGTCCTCCTAAAGTTTATTTAATGGCTTCTCCAAGACAAATCTACAACTTCATTAGGTCTTTATATAGTCTTAAACAAGCCTCTAGACAATAGAATAAGGAGTTTTCAAAATTCTTGACTCCATTTGGTTTGTTCAATCGAAGCATGATTCTTGTTTACAAAGTCTACTTTGGTTGGTTTTCTTATAGTACTAGTATATGTGGATGATATTTTTGTTGCTAGTGATTATTTTTCTAAGATTAACGTTGTTAAACAATGTATTCATGAGGAGTTTACTATAAGAGACCTTAGAGAAGTGTGTCAAACTTAAGATAGTTTATGTTGAATCGATGCAAGTTCTTGCCTGATTTATTGGTAGATGTTGGGTTTATATGTTCAAGACTAACAATTATTCCTTTTCCATCTAATATACATCTTGATGATCATTGAAGTGAGTTCATGGTGGTCCTTTTGATTTCAGGAGAATTGTTAGGCATTTGTTGTGTTTAACACTAACAAAGCCTAATTTGAGCTTTGTTGTTTAGAAATTGAGTCGGTTTGTTTCACAGCCTAGATGATATACTTAAACACAACTATACAAGTCTTACAATATTTGAAAGGAACAATTAATCATGGTTTGTTTTATTCTTCCCATTCTTCTCTTTAGTTGTGCAAATATGTTGATGTTGATTGGGGAATATGCAAAGTTGGTAGACAATCTTTTATAAGGCTTTGTTTTTTTATGCTACTTCATTAATCTCTTGGAAAACCAAGAAGCAGGTAACCATGTCCACTTCTTTAGTTGAAACTAAATATAAAAGCATCAGTTCTACTACCAAAGAGTTACTTTGGGTCTCATTTATGCTCTAAGATTTGCTTGTACTTGTAAAAATGATTGCTAACACAATAAGATGTGTAGGTCCCATTTAAGATATCAAGGAGAAAGAGTTTTAGGAGGGGGAGGGGGCGGTGTTAGGGATTGATATCTTTAGAAAATTCAAATTTCTCAGATTACTAAAGTAGAAGCTCCTCTTTTTGACTTAGCTTAGGTGCTTCGTGGTAATTTAATAGTTATGTATGCTAGGGCAATAAATTAAATGTGTTACAAAAATAAAAAGAGTGGAAAAAAAGGAATCGAGCAAGAAATTTAACGAGTTTTGGCTTTGTGGCTACTGTTCTCTTCTAGCTCCATTGCTTATGACTTTGTCTTCTTCATTAGTGTCATTCCATTTATCTACTAATCAAAAATCAATATGAGAGAAGTTACAATCAGCTTGTCAATACTTGACTTTCACAAATCTTTGCTCTGCTTATCTAACCTAATACACTACTAACTACAAATCTCCAGAGATCTAACATAACTCCTCTCACAATCACAACACTTAATCACTCAATAAATGATACAAATGAATAAAGTGATACAATAAAGTTCTTGAGATAATTTGTTAAAAAATTGAATAAGAAAAGATAGATACAAAGCTTCAGCAAAGTCTTTAATGAAGTCTCTGACAGTATCCGATAAAAGCTTTTACATGAGAATAATCTTTTTATCAGTTGGCAAAGTGTTTTCTTCATTTGAAAGAGTTGTTTTTATATACTAGAATACTCCAATGGCTATATCATGATTTTTGTTGGCTCAAACCTTATCTTCAAGAAATTAAATCATTGCTTAATCCCTTATTCTTTGAGAATATCTTGTAATTCAAATTTAAATTGAAAAACTTATCTTTAAAAGATACGGTTGTTGTTATTCTTGCTAATCTACAATAGATTTTGCTATAGAAGAAGTCCAGATTAATTGAAGTTGTTTCTTTTAAATTTCTACACAAAATCTAAGATTTTATTTTGAAAGAAAATCTTCAAATTTGTTGCTGCTATGACAAGTCCTATTCCTAATATCATTTTTTTTTTTTCTACACAAGATAAAGTTCATCCTCAAGACTTAAATTTCAAAAAAAAAAAATCTCAATAAATATTGATAACTTTAAATAAAATTGCCATTCATATCTTTTTTAAAATTCCAAGCCTTATCCAAATCCTCTTAAACTTGAGTCCAAAAATCGAGCCTTATCTAAGATTATGATAATCTAATATTTATCTTGTTCGATATCTTCTACTTTTCTACAACAAAAATGTTCTACAATTTTAGCAATTCAAAACAAATCATCCGATCTTGTGTAATATGATATGTACGAAAAACTCTCTCTTCGTAATTTTCAAAATGAATTTATCCCTAAATTTCTGAAACTTCTAAATTAAGACTATTCAAATGCAACTTATAGAATCTTCCATTAAACAATAAAATCTCAATCTTAGTGAATTTATCCTTCTTAGTTAAGATCGAACCCCATGGATTTAAATCTAACTTATGTGAAACAGAACTGAGTGCATTCCTCAAAAACACTCAATAAAGTGGAGCTAGGTCTTTAATCTTGAATTTAAGTCTAACTTGTAATTCCACTCTAAAACTAATATTTGAAGTCTTCAAGACCAACCCTCTAATCAAGTCTCTAACAATGTATAGAACTTACTTTTCGTAATTGCAAATGAAGTCTTTAAACAACTCCTTCAACTCACTCTTCTAAACTGCAGATGAAGTCTTTGAACTCATGAAGTCTTTAAACAAGTCTATGAACTACCTCCTATATTGTATTTTTAACTCTCTAACCAACATTCTATCTAACTAAATAGAGATAAACTGAAGTCTTTGACAAACTTTTGGAACTGGCTTTAAGTAAAAAATATCTTAATTGTTCAACTTTACTTTTCCTACACACTTAGTTGAATTCATTAGCAAACAAACACTTTTTATTATCATCATAATTTATGAAGAGAACTTGACATTATTGATGTTCACTTCATAAGTGATCATATCAATTCTAGGTTTCTTAACATTGCTTATATACCATTAACATTACAACCTGCTAACTTCATGACAAAATCTATTACTTCATCTCAATTACATTTTTTTTTTTTGTTACAAATTTATATAGGCCCTTTATAAGGTCTAACTTAAAAGGGGCAACAAGGGGAATTAACATGTAATATGCTCTTTTATTTACTTGTCACTTGTCATATATACAACATGTCTTCACTAAGGTAGGTATATATATATCAACCTTGTGTACATATTAGAAGCTAAAAGAAATAATAGATTCATCAAATACTTTACATCAAAGAGAACTCTACTCTTCGACCTTTTCTCCTATTCTAATTTCCATCCAATAATGTATGTTCTTTCATTTGTTTGATTCAAGTTACATTTATATAGTTTTACAGCAACAAATTAAATAGACATTCGTAAGGAATATATAATCAACTATATATGATAAAACATAGACATTTATTATTTTATTTAATTGATTGGAACAAAATTGACATTTTTTTATTTAGTTGGTAGCTTATTTTTCTTATTTTCATTTTTCTTAATCTAATAATATTAAATCCGAACCCATTTAATATTAACATTTGACTAGGAGTTAAGGAAAACCTCATTTTTTTATAGGTTTGAAAACTTTTTGAAGTCGCCACCCAACTATGATATGAAAAAGGTTAAGTTATGATCAATTAGATGAACTGATTCTAACTTAGTCATTAAATCACGAGAAATCATTTTTAAAGAAGATTTTCAAAATCCAAAGATCTTGCATCCTAGGGTTGTCCTATCAAACCTTGAATAAGTATCACTTTAACCTTCTAAATTTAGTATTTATCCTTTAAATTACCCTTTCATTTGAAAAATAAACTAATTTAACAAGTAAAGGAAAGAAATGGAAATTAAAACTCTCTATTTACAAAAGAGGAAAAATAAATTTCTCCATATTTTAAATCGTCCTATAGGTGCCTATATACCCGCTATTTGAGATTGGATTTCTATAGTTCATTTCCAAAAACTTAAATATGTTAGTTTATTTTAATTTTAGAAACAATTGAGTTTATTTTTATTTAAGAAAAACTTCTAGAATAAGGTCTTAATATAGGATTCCTTTTTGTTTTTGAAAACTTTAAAAGAAGTCCTAATTTTGAAGAGGATTTATTATATATTTTTTTTTCAAAAATACATCTTTCTAAGTGATAAAACCTTATTTTTTACATATCTATTTAAAGGGAAAAACACATTTTTTTTTAGAATAAAAGAAAAGAATTATTTTTTAAAAAATTGAAAAAAAGAAGGAAATAGGAAGGAAAAAAAATACAAAGGGAAATATTTAAATATATATATTTGAAGAAAAAAAACAGGAGAGAAGATTTTTTCAATTTTTTTATTTTTTATTTACTTTTTTGGTATTAATTAATTAAAAATGTAGGAAAATAAAGGAAAAAGGAAACAAAACTCAATATGGTAATCAAGTCAAGCATAAGTCAAAACAAGAGTTCGGGTCAAGTTCTTAGGTCATTTGACCTAATCTTGTGTAGCATATGTATGCTTGGTAAAAAGAAGAGCAAGGAATACTCTAGCACCCACAATTGTGATCGATGGTTGTTGGAGGTACAAGAGACGTCAATCTAACTTAATAGAGGATGATGAACACAATAGTGCTATTGGATCTCACCTAGAACAACCTTAAATGGTGGTTCTTCAACAACTGTACCGACCAAACTAGGGTAGCTTCTTAGATGATGATTTTGCACAAATCAAAATGAAAGTTTGCATTAATATGGATCTAGTGATGCCCAAGAACCTATTGGAATGAAATTCATGCTTTGAAGTGGAGTATAAAGAGACTAAACTTAGAGAGAAGTTAAGCACACAAGTTAGAGTTTGTAGAGAGAGAAAACTTGTATTTAAAAGTTGTTTTGAGTATTGCTTGATATTGAAAATGAATGGAAAGGGCTTATTTATAGGTTTCTAAGCTTGAATGAGCTTGGAAAACTCGTTAATGGTAAATTCTAACATTGATGAACAATCACGGGTGATTACATAATCGAAATGCTAATACTCTTGCTCATGTAATCAAAATAAAGCATTCTTCCCTCGTAGCTCAGATTTGAAGATTATGTAGATGCTAAAATCTCAAGTAATATTTTTTTTTATTTTCTAAGGCCAATTTCAATGAGTGAATCTAATCGCGTTTTTAGGTTCAATGCAAAGTGATCCATGTAATTTATACAATTTTGCCATTAGTTTGGCGAAATCATATAGAAAAGGGGACCAAAAATGGCCTCAACACTATCCAATTATGGAGTATGTAAGAAAATAAGAGAAAATGTGGGAAAGAAAAAAAAAAGGACCTAGATCTACTAATTAGAGGCTGACACATGGCACTTTGACTCAAAGAAATAATAAGTGTTAAATGGTTGATGTGAGGATCAAACCTTGGACCAAAAGATTGCTAACACATGCCCTTACCAACTTTAGTAGCTAATTTCTTAATTAAGTTACGCAACAAAGTATTAATAAGCTTTTATGGGCTGAATTTAACAAGTTCAAGCCTTAAAAATCGACTTAAGCCTTTTGAGTTTTGAAAAAAAAAAAAAGAAAAAAATATTTTTCTTCACATGCAATTATTAAGTCTATTAGACATATGTGAAGAATTAATTTCATAAATGTACCAATTTGATAAAATTACGAGCTTAATTTCTTCTAGTGCTTAGTTTCCTTTTAACTTCAATTGCTTATGAAATAATCAATTTAAGTCCAATTAAAATGTCGTTTGAAGTCATGATCACTTTAAGTTATCTAGTTTCATAATATTTTTAAAAAAGTAAAGCCAAACCTACTCTGAAAAATTATTTCCAATAAAACGCTCTCTTTTTTTTTTTCTTTTTTTGAATAAGCTACAATTCTATCAAATTGCATATGCCCATTTTGATTTCTAATTTTGCACTTTGACCTCGAAACATAGAATGAACTACAAAATGAGACCCAATGCCCCTTAAGTGATGCAAGACTCTTGTTTTTCTAAAGTTCCTATTTTCTTAATTTTCTTTTTGTATTTTTTCATTTTTCCTTTGTTTTTAATTTTTCTATTTTCTATTTTTTCTAATTTTTCTATTCTTTTTGTATTTTTTTCTCAATAACGACCTTTTTCTTTGGTAAAAAAAAATTCTAAAAGCTACAAGAAGCATAAAAATGGGGTGCCTACAATTGGTGTAATGGTTTAAAGGCCTAAATATAGCTAAAAAATGATTAAAGTAGCCCCATTTCCCACATCACCACCAAAACTCACCATCACAATGGAACCCCACCTTATTATCACCACAACATCAATTATACTACTACCATTAAAATACCATTACCATTGAAGCTCTTATCATATGAGCAACACCATTTCACATCACCATCTCCATTAATGTCACATCAAGAACCCTAAGATCACCACAATAACAAACACCACATTAACATGACAACTAGATGTATAATCACGATAACTTAGGCTATCATACCACCACCACAATTATCACTCTACTACCATTACTACAACAACCCACTACAATCACTAACATCACACCATTATCACCATAAATTGCACATCCTTATATCACCATCCCCATGACTATACCATATTGCAATCATGACCACCACCACCTCCTCCTCTATTGCACCACCGATACCCTCATAACAATAGTAGCAATGATGATGGTAATATATGTAGTGCAATGTCGTAGCTATCATAACAACTAGTTTTAGTAGTAGCAGGAATGAAGTAATAGTTGCTACTGTCATGGTGATGGCAATAGTAATAGTAATAGTAACAGTAACAGCAATGGAATTACTAAGGAGATGCTAGTAGGCTACAACGTAGGTATGAGGGTCGTAAGATTACAGTATTGCGATGATGGTTATGATAGAATGCTGGTTGTGCACAATTTTAGTGTTATGATGTGTTCGCGAGGTAAGAACAATGGTAGTTGGTATTATAGGGCGATGGCAATGTTGGATTAGTGTTATGGTATAGTGAAGGTGATGCAATGTAATATCGGTTAGCTTATGCTAATGGTAGGGTCATTAAAGTGATGGTGGTGTATTATTGATACTGTTGATGGTTAGATCTCATAGGGTGGTGATGAACGTGTTAGGTTGTAGAGAACTTGCATAAGGTAGCAAATGTAAGCTCAAAGGGGCGCTAGAGGTGGTTCCACATAGCTACTCTAATACTTATGTCAGAGAGATGCAAGGAAAGTATATGAAGTATGAAAAAGGCAAGAGATTATAATCCTTTATCAAGAGTGTTGATCCTATATTTATAGGCAATTTGGCCGAGCTATTTGAAGAAGGAGATAAGCCTCCTAAAATCCTCTCTTTAGCTATAGATTTTGTGAGGAGGATCTTAAGGACAAGCTGTTGACAGTAACTAACTTTCCTTATCTAGCCAAATAGTTCCTACCTAACCTTCATTCAAACTCATGGGTTAGGCAAGACTAGTTTAGGCTTAAAGCCTAAGATCCATAGAATAAGCAAAAGACAGGAGTTTCATTAGGATTCTAATGAGCTCACCCAAGCTCTAGGAGCTCGATCAAGTCTTCTTTGAATTGGGAAATTAGCATTGTTTTTAATAATGTTAAATAAACTCTAAGGAGCTCGACTTAGGCTCCAATATGGTCGATCGAGGCTCCTAAGGCTAGGCCTATGCTCTAAAAAGGTTAACCTTTTTTTCTTAGAGATCTACATCCAAAATAGCCTATCAACACTTGCTTCCATTGTCATTGGTAATAGGTCAGCAACTCTTGATAGCATCTCCAAGGTATCAATACAAGTTAATTACATGTTTGTCACGAGCTAGAGCTGAAGGGAAAGCTAACTTATTGCATAGTGACCTTACACTTAATGTTAGTGAGTTAAAGCTTCTATAAGAGCAAAGAGGACTAGTAGCAAGCTATCAAAGTTAAACTTATCCTATGTTTTAATGATCATAAGATAGAGGAGATTACAAGGGTCTTAACTAAGCTAGTGTATTGAGGGGTATAAGCAATGGAATTTCCAAGTTGCGTTAACCTTTTGACCCCTTAAACTAAGCTGCAATAACTTAATTCCAACATTAGCTAAATTGAAGTGACTTTATCTTGCAATGAGATGCCAAATCTGAAGTGTTGTAGCTTGCCCTAGAAGATTTGATTTGATTTACGTTGCACATGTTAGTTTCGATGCATTTAATGCATGGGATGCCCATCACTAAACTATTGGGCCATTCATTCCTTTTATAAGGCATGTGGCAGGATTAAGTTAGAGTAGGTCATGTCAATTATCTTTTCAATAACTCCATTTCATTCTCTATGTACACCTATAAATAAGTGAAACCTTAGTCACATTTTGAATTTTATACTTTTGGAGTGTTGTAGCTTACCCCAGAAGATTTGATTTGATTTACAGTGCACATGCTAGTTTCAATGCATTTAATGCATAGGATGCCCATCACTAAACTATTTGGCCATTCATTCCTTTTATAAGGCATGAGGTAGGATCAAGTTAGAGTAGGTCATGTCAATTATCTTTTCAATAACTCTATTTCTTTCTTCATATACACCTATAAATAAGTGAAACCCTAATCACATTTTCAATTTTATACTTTCCAAAAAATCAAAGGTTTTCTTCTTCCTTTGTTACTCTCATTCAAGCCTTCCTAAATTTTGAACTTCTATCAAGCTTCAAGCATTTCTTGCAATTTGATAGGTACGAATACAGTATCTTCAACTTCTTCTCATATACTCATTGACCAAAGAGATACTAAGAGGGCTTTTTTAATGGTTGCAACAATAGGCTCTACAAAACAAACCCCAAGCCCGATGATATTGATAAGTAGAGATGTCTGTAGAACTATTGATGGATTAGCAAAGATCAACAAGCTTCCAAGGGACATTTAACCTAATGATGGAGAGAATAGGATGCAGATTGTACCATTATATACGAAAGCAGGAAGCATGATGATACACCTAATAGTATGCAAATTGATCTAACGAACAAGGAGTTTGAGATGTCTCGATATATTTTAACCTAGTTCTAACTAATTGGATCATTGAGAGACCTATAAGGAATGATCAAGTCGCCTTAACTAGAGGGAACTACTTTTGCCTATATTCTATGCATTCGAGTTCAGGCTCTAAATTCCTTTTTTGAACTTCCAAAAAGGGTCTTCCATTATCATAGGGTGAATTCGAGCTAGCTCATCCCAAACATATATTAGATACTAGTTATGTTTGAAACTCTTTACTCGAGGTTTAGATTGAGGATGACACCTAAGTTGTTCAAATAGTTCTATAGGGTAAAACACAATAACTCAATTGAAGGCTAGTATTATTTGATGAGCCAACCTCGAAGGAAGTTGTTCAAAGGCCTTACTTCATCCATCCATAGCTAAAAGGAGAAGTTCATAATCATTAGGTTAGATGTCATCCTAGACTTCTAGACAAATCAAGTCGAGTTGATTAGAGCAAAGGACATGAAACTTTAGCTCACCAGTGATAAGGTTGTCAAACGTATGAAGGATGAGTTGAGCAATAAGGGTCGACCTTTTAATGCTAAAAGGCAAGTGTGTCGATTCCCTAGTACCGTATTGAATCCTAATGAAGAGGAAGATGGAGAGAAGAGTGATGGAGGTATTTATTGTGACTTTTGTTGTGCCTAGGTGTTCTTACTACAAAGAAGCTATTTGTTTAGTGATATTAGGGAAATGAGGTCCCCTGAAGGCTTGTGCTTGACATAATGTCTTGTTTATTCCCTTATCATGTAGTTTTAGCTCTTTTATTTCTCTTGTAGAGAAGTGGAAATTCAATCTATCCATCCTCAAGCGAGCTAACATTATAATTGCAACAAAAAAGAGGAGAAAGGCTACTTCTATTAAAAAGAAGTTGTTAGAATCCACATGAAAGGCATTTTGATGATAATAAAATATATTAAAATTGCCAATAAAGTTATTAATGGTACAAAAAAGGCTTACATTTTATTGAAAACTCAAGAAGATCATAATTAAGATCAGAACGGGAAATAATAGCTTTTGAACAAAAAGAAACACAAACAAAATGGAAAAACAAAGATCAAAACTTTGACTATGTGACGAAAAATTAAAAGTAATAAAAAATGACAACAATGAATACCAATCAATACATGAAAAGAACATCTACCAATTAGAACTAGAAAAGAAGATTTATCAAAAGCACAAGAAGCAAAGCAACATCATATTCTAAGATGAAGAAAAGAAAAGTCTCAAATTAAACAAAGCTTCATAACAGAAGAGATAAGAACGAATCAAAAGCAAGAAACATGTCATAAACAAAATAATCGAGATCAAAAGACAGGTGATGATTAAAAGCTACACAGAAGAAAAAGACATATCAAAAGCATGAATGATAAAAGAAATATTTTATAAGTTAAGACCCAACACGAAGGAGAAGCTATATTTAGGTAACATATCTAATCAAGCCACTATATATTTTATTAATATATAAGCATAAATAAGAAGCAAAAAACTTGAAGCATTGAAAAGGAAAAGATATGCTTTCTAAAGGAAAGAATCATAACAACCAAGCATATTCAAATGACAGAATCAAAAGAAAAAAATCACAAAGATCGGAAGACAATGGCTTCACCAATGCCTATTACCAAGTTTAGACCATTTGAACTTTGAAACAACATCTATTGGAAGAGATGGAAAGAAGAACCAAGAGAAAAAGTAATAATATAGAGAATTGAATAAACTTACAAGATAATGTAGAAAAAGTTTTACATGATCATAAATCTCTGAGAAGTACTAGAGCTAAAATGTATAATAGATTGTGACATAGAGATTTGGGCTAAAGTGTGAGAAGTCATACTATGATTCTTGAACAGAGCAACTAAACTCTTTAAACTTAGTGGAGTGATATTTGAAAGAAGGAGTGAGAGGACTTTATAAACTTGCGATTACTTCTATAGTATGAAGTAGAAGACTAAGCGAAGTTGGGGAACTATATACCTCATATTGGTTTTTTTCAAATAGTAGATACCTAAGTGTGTACCTAATCCTTAGCACTCAATGCTGGAAGAGTGGACTAACATACAAAGTGGAACCACTATACATCGCTAACTAATTTTCTCATTCCTTAGCTATTTATTTTTTAGTAGTTTGTTTATATTGCTTGGTTGATTAGATGACATTAATTAATCATAAGCATATAAAGATTAATGAAAGATCAAAAGTTAAAGCTTAACAAGATCAAAATCTGAAGTAAAATCAGAATTAAGTTACAGATCAATTTACAAATAAGATTAAGAAGTTTTTGCATGCAAATCTTTAATCTAAATTTGTTATATTTCTGATTCATTAGAAAGTAAAAACAAGTTTTATCTTTCATGGTTAATCTTGAATATCAAGAAGTAAAAATTGAAATAAGGATAAAAATTTGAGATTAATAGTCAATTTAACCCCCCTCCCCCTTCTTGGTTATTCATTAGAACCAATGGAAGTCTTCACTTTATCCCAAGGAGAAGCCTGTATTCATAGATGAGGCTAAAGAGGTCCAAATCGATCTGCCTTAGCAATGATATAATGGTTAAATTAAAATTGAATCATGTAAAGCACTATGAGCTAAAGAAGTCTAAGAAACGTTCATTGGAGCAAGTTAGTAGATAAAGTTCTAAAGTGGCTCGAATGGGCAATGTCGAAGCTTCTAGCCAACTGGTGCATTAGTAAAAGGACAAGCACAAGAATGCCGGAGAGATAGATTGAGGGTCTAAAGAGCTAAAGGGTAAGAGGTAGGTAAACCTTGCAGCTTCACAAACTTTTAACATGTACTTTTGTTCATTTACCTTAGAGGCATAAGGTTAAAATTTTATCCTTAAGTGAGATGTATGTATTAGAGATAGGTCTCTTGGCAATGGCAATATGAGCGTTAAGCTCACAAGGGGTTTAGATCTACTAAAGTACAAATATGCCATCAGGCAATACTCTAAGGATCTAACCACTAAGCAGTTCAAGGAATTAACATATGCGAAGCTCTAAGATTTAAGCATTATTTCTTTTAGACTTGAAGATCTAATGCATATCTTCAATGCCGTTCACATTGTTATTTCTTTGTTTCAAGCAAGCTTGCTTATTGTGGAACTATTCAATGCTTAGAGGGTGAACGGGAAGATTGTAGCTTAAGCTTATGCATAGCACAACATCTTGATAGCAATGAATAACTATTTGCATTCTAAAAATTCATTTCAATTAGAGAAGGCAAGAGGCTAAATATGAATCAAGAGACAAGCAAAGGCCTAGTGAAGGATTGCTGAGGCAAAGATCAATTAAAGAAGGCCTAGGCTAAGGCGAAAAATTTAGCACTACAAGTTGACTTAAGGGCAAAGAAGGTCATTGATCTTTAAAAAAAGCTAACAGCCATCATGTACCATGGTGAAGAACTAAAGGAGAAAGTAAAAGGTCTTGAGTTTGAACTGATGAGCTCAAGGGGTAAGCTAATGGACACAAAGGGAGTCATCATAGTGCCAGAGACAGTAGTATGTCCCTTCAAAGAATAGGAGAAAGAGCATAAGGTAAGGATCAACCAGCTGGAATAACAGCTTAGGTGCCAGCAAGTGCAAATTGACAAGTTGAGAGCTAGAGCTTGTTTGGTCATGGATGACCTCCATTGAAAGATTTTTAATGATATCGTGAATAGTAAGGACTAGTTGAAGCTTCGACCAAACATCATTGTTGATGGGATGAAGGAAACGAGATTAGATGTTAGGAAGAAGTATCTTAACATGGATGTTAGTTTCTTAAACTATCTTGACACGCTTACTATTAGTGAAGACCTTAAGGCATGTCAACAAGAAGGCACTAGTGGAATGCTTAAAGCTAATCATGTGGAGGAGGAGAGCTAGGATTGAGCTAATCCAATAGAAGAGGTTCATCCATTGCTAAGCTCCACACCCCTCAAGGTGATTGAGTCCACAAGGGAACCTATATCAAAAGGGTCTAAGTGAACACCTGAAGTTGGTTAAGCATCTAAAACTGTGATGGAAATTTATGCACCAACTTATTAGAAGACACCTTGTTGTCTATCTTTTTACATTCTTCTTTCTTATTTTTTGTGTTTTTTGTTTGTTTAGTACATGATAAATTGGTATTCTAACTATAAACTTATAAGTGCCACCGGGCCATTGGTTGAATAAAATGAAAGTTCTCTAAGTGTTTACTTAGTCCTTCCTTACTATGTCATGCTCATAACATGCATAAATTGTATGACTTAGTCATTTTTGTGACTTGGGATGTACATAGGATGTGTACAAACTAGAACGAATCTTAGTCTGACTCTTTTGAAGATTAGAGACCAAGGAACTTCAAGTCTTTATTGAGAGTACCTTAGATTTTAGACTTAGGTCTAATTACTATGGTATCCTAACTTGCTATTGAGGGTTGGTTTAACCAAAGTAGATTATTGTTAGACACCTTCTAAGGTTAGAGGGTATGTTTGTTTCCTTGACAGGATTCTCCCATGCTCACTCATATTTTATTTTCTTCTTTGTATACTTAAGGTAGTCAACACATGAAGACTAAGGAACTTCAAGTCCCTATCAAGAGTATCTCAAATTTCAAGCATAGGCCTAATTGATAATGGTATCACAACTTTTAAGGTCTAAAAAACCCATTGACATAGCCTAAATAAGGATGCAATCGAATGGGTCGTTATTAGGTACTCAATTGACCCAATCTAATAAAAACCTTATAAGGTAATTTCCCATAAAGTTTAAGGTCAGGTTTTAAGATATGATTTAAAACCTCATAGGGTTTAGGATAATATTTTGGAATTTTTCTTAAAAATGAAAATGGGAAACCTGACTAATAAAAAATAATATATTAATAAAGAGTATTTGCTCTGAACCTATACAAAGTTTTGCATTATACAATATATTTGATTTTCAAATTTCATTTGTGCATAACTTAGTAAGTGTAACTACAATCACACTTAAATGCTTTTCACTTTATTGTCTTCTTTATCTCTTCTGAACACTATAAAAACCTGCTTTTATAAAAGTGTCTAAACCCTATAAAAACTCAACCCTATAGGATGAAGAAACTTAGAGGAATGGGTTTTATGAATAAGAGGTAAAACCACATAAAGTTTTTATAGGATTTTAGAAAACACCGAACCTTATAAAGGTGGGTTCAGGTTTCATAGAGAAATTTCACCAATAACAACTACCAACAAAATTATTAATCACAACCAACCATAAACAATAACAGTAAAATCTCAACCAAATCATTCACTAGCAACAAGTAACATAATAATCACCACAAGTAATCTCTCTCTTTAAATACAAGCTCTAACTCTAAGTAACATAAACGATAATAGTAAAGTCTCAACTAAATCATTCACCAGCAACAAGTAACATAATAATCACCTCAAGTAATCTCTCTCTTTAAACACAAACTCTAACCCTAATATTCAAATCCAACAAATCGAGGAGTGACACTTACCACCAAATCTCTTTAATGGAAAGCGTGTTGCTCTGTAGTTATGATACCTTTATTTTTTATATTTTAATTTTTATAGCAAAATATGGTACCAATATGATGTGAACCGATCCCAATGAGTCGGACCAAACTTATATAAAAGAAAAAGCTTTAAGGTTTGAAAAGGACAAATGAAGAGAAATATGTATTTTTATAGGTTTTGGGTGCACGATAAATGGTAATAATAAATGCATATGAAAATCACTAATTTAATATGACTCAGTAAATAGGAAAATCAACTGTATTGATATGACGCTGGATCAACGAGGGTAATCAGTCGTCAAAGAAATTTCAATGACTCACATAGATTTCTGTATCGAATGTTGACAGGGTCCAATACGGCACGTGGATCACAAAAACATGTCTCCCTCAAGTTATTGGTGGGTTGATAAGAACAAACGAGTAGGAGATAAACCCATTAATTCATTATGAAAAGAAATAACAAGGTCTCAATCTTTATAGTGAAATATAATTAAAGCCTAGTTATACGCACAAAACCCTAGATAGCTAAACGATAAAAAGAAGGAAGGAAAAAGAAAAAGAAGAAGAAGAATAAGAATAAGAATGCCTAAACTCCTAAGATACTAAAAAGATTTGAAAGACAGAAAATCAGCGATGGTAGCCGCACCACAGAAGGCTAATAATCACTGAGCCAGTCAATTGGTCCTTCAAGGTCGAACCGGTCTTCCTGTTGCATTTAAGGCCGGTCGGTCTAATTATCCTGGACAGCTTTCCCCTGATTTCTCGGGTCGTTTTTGTTTTGATTTTTGTTCATGTCCACATCATATGTTGGCGTACATAGGTAACTTCATGAGTAGACACCAGATTAGGCATAAGGGAAAAGAAAAGAATAAGACAAGGATGAAATGAATGTCTACACATAATCAAACACAATCTGGAAATTTCATGGTAGAAATATATTTTAATGGAGAAAAATGATACACCCAAAAAAATAATAACCAGGGTCATAAGCATAATAAAGTTATGTTAGGATAGCCATCCAACCTTAAAAAACCCCTAGACTAGATATAGACGCAATATAAATAGACCTTTTTACTTATCTTTGAACTAGTCTAATGATCGTCTTGTTGAGATCTAAGGAGAAGACAACTAAGTATCCCCAAATACAGGTTGCTAACACTCACTTTTTGCCTTGATCTTGATCTTTGAATAACAATTTAAAAGAATTTTTTTTTTTTTCTCGAATACTATTATAACAACTATAAGACGGAGGGAATCAAACCTAGTACATACTATTGAAAGACAAATGCTCATGCCACTTGGACTTGGCAAAAGGATATCTTAATAGCAAAACATGATTATAACATTGTATGTGGGTAAACAGTAGTTGAAGAATGAAAAAATGAGTGGTAATCAAAGCAACAAATAATGGTAAGAAGTGGATTAACACTAGCAAAAACCCAATTAAATAACTCAGGAAGTGATCAGGATCTAGAAATTAAATAAGCAAAAGTCGAAGCATGACTAAACTAAATTATTTTGAACTAAAGTTTGATAACGTGTCTTTGTTAGCTAGTATTTTATTACTTATTATAATCCCATGCGAACCAAATAATAGAAAGAACTTGAATTAAAATACTTAATAGCATGCCAATACATTTATACAAAACTTCCATCCCGAGCACATGCAATAGAGCCATAAACAATCAAGTGAAATCCAATATGTAAAATAATTTGATCTATGGACAACATCGTTATAGTAAAGGTCAATTGAGCAACCTGGGCATAGCACCTAGGAGGAATAACCCCTATGTCCCAACTCCAAGTAGACAAGAAGGCTCTGATTGAACTGTATTTCTTAAGGCATCAAAAGTGTTGAGTAGAAGAAAGATATTAGTTACTACCTTTGGCTAAGGTTAAGAGACTTAGATTGTAATGTCTCGTATTGGGAATCCTATATTGCATAAATTTAGTGATGCAGTGCTTTTGTTACCTACTGTGAGGCATTAGAACACATCATGTGAAAGGATCAACCAGCTGTAGTCATACGTAAGAAAATTAGAACGTAATAGTACAACAAGTGCATGTTCCTAATGTCGAATAGGGTGCTTGTGCTATAGAGAGACTCACAATAGTTAAGATCAAGTTAATAAGTCTCAATATTTATGGTACCATCACCAAGGGATGCATTATAGGGGGTTGTTCATGGAGTAAATCAAATTAGAAATCAAATCAAACCATAAAATGTGGTTCTTTTTTATACTATTTGGTAAAAAGAAAAGATTATTTTTGTGAAAAAGTACTTGCATATATAAATAATATGGACTAATTATAAAAGTGTAAAAAGATAATAAAGTTGGTTCAATCTTCTTATTGAATCAACTTGAAATATTTCAAAGCAATTTAATATGACGTATCTAAAGGAAATTTTTTTATTGGTTTTTTCCAAATAAATTATTCGTTTTATTTGATTGATGAAGCCAACAAAAACAATTAATTAATTTAAATTAAATATATAGAGAAACATTTAAAAAAAAAAAGAATATTCTTAATCGAAATGCCTAGTGATCTTCAACTAATTATGAGCCTCAATATAATTACTAGAAGTAAGCGTTATAGCTTGTTTCAAGTACTCAGCAGCTTGATCGAACCAAGCCTTAGCAATTTTAGAATCTCCTTATTGAATGGCCTGTTCTTCTAAGTCAGAAGAAGTAAGTCAATTGGAATTCATTTAGAAAGGGGTTAAGAACTAAATTATGAAATTGGTAGTTTGCTTCAATCTTATCTTAAACCAAACCAAATTGCACTTTACCTTAACTTTATGTGACCATTTAAATTGGGAAGGTAGCATACAAGCTATAAAGGGTGAGATAGTACAAGTCAATAGGATATGAGACCCTACCTATAGCTTATCTTATAGATATAAATTCCTGAATTTTTAGAATCGAAACATACTTTATAGCACCCTAAAACCATCCTGAAATCTATACCGTATAGAACTTATGGGGTCTAGGGTGCCTTGTTGATCTTATAATTTTTTTCTATTTTATAACACTAAACTATAAATATCAGAAGGAAAAAGTACACATTTAGTATTGAACATCTACATACTTTTCTATTTAAGTAATAAATATTCTCTAATTTTTCAAAAAAAACTTCCATCAACTCCATTAAATTTTCCATCCATTATTAATATATTTCAAATTCTAATTGGTCCATGATAATTAATTTGATATAATAATAACGTAAAAAATATATTTAATTACATAATATAATAAAAATTAATATGTAATATATTTAATTATATAATACAGTAAAAAATATAAAAGAAATCAAAATGAAGAAGGAAATGGAGTGGTAAAAGAAATTGTGGAAAACTGCCAACCTTGATTGCCACTCTATGGCTAATCAAATCTAGCACATGTTAAAAATGAATGGAAAATTTGTTGGAGTTGATGAAATTTCTATTTTTATAAAAGTTAGGAAAAAATTGATGGTATGAGTAAAGAGAAAAAAATTAAGAAGTCAAATAAAAAATAGGTAAGTGTTATTAATTAAATGTTTATTTTTTCCATATTAGAAATCTTAAACTCAAAGTAGATTTGCAAATTAAACTCAAATCTAAGAATTTCAATGAAATATTTGTATATATACCACCCTAATGGTTAAGGAAGATACGAGATATGTGGGGTGTAACACATGTTTATTGATCCTAAAAAAAATTATGTAAATACTAATTATATAAAATTAGTTACCTAAATATCATCGTAAAATCACATTTAAAGAATGCAATTTTGCAACATTACATAAATGTTGGGGCAGTTGAAAATCACATCTAAGACGGGTGATTTTCAACTACCCTAAAACAATGTGGCAAGTGTGATACGTAAAATACATTCATTGTCACAAAATCGCATATAAAACATGCGATATAGCAACATAACACTATTATAATAAATTGCATGTTTTAGATGCAATTTTTTATTATCTTAAAATCAATGACATGTGACATTCATATATTATCATAAAATCGCATTTAAAACATATGACACATGCGACATACATTCATTGTCTCAAAATCGCATCTAAAATGTGTGATACAGCAACATTATACTATTGTTATAACATCGCATGCTTTAGATGTGATTTTTTATTGTCTCAAAATGAATGACATGTGACATTCGCATATTGTTACAAAATCGTATTTAAAACATGCAATTTTGCAATGATATTTATGTAATTTTTTTATATAATTAATATTTATGTAATTTTTATCTAAGTAGATCGATAAACATATAAAAAATGTTATAGATGTATAATCAATTGATGCTAAGGCGAATAGATTATGTATTGATATTTCTAAGTACATATAGGCAAGGTAGGTAATTTGAGATGTGACCCATAAGACCCGGACATGATATGACACACAGTTTAAACAAGTTTGTTTATGAAAAAAATAAACATAAAACACAAACAAGATAAACCCATTTAAACCCGTTTAAATTTGTATTTGATTTTGTGTCTAACTCTTTAGTTTAAGGTTTTACAATCTCTCTTCTTCTTATATTTGCACTATGTTACATAAATATCTTCTTAAGTTAGAGATCTCAATTACAGTTATAAGATTCAGTATCCCTAACTATGTATTCTTCTTATTGCATCATAGCGAATAAGTAAAAGACTATGAACACATATATGATTTTTTTTTTTTTTCTGAAGAGTTTTAATCGTGAATAAGATGATCCTTAACAACCACATAATATCATGTGTTTTATTTGTGATATTCTAAGATTTTGCAAGGGAGGTAAATGATTAATCATCCATTGAGAAATCTCCAAGGCATTAGATCCATAATGGTTAAGGATTGCTATTTGTATTTCAGTTTATCAGGTATATTCGAAGATATATGTATTTGAAATGTTTAAGTGGATAATTTTTGCAGATTTCCTATATTTGATTATTTGACTAAACTTTACTTCATTAAGATTTTTGTTTGGATACTAGTTTTATATTGTGTGTCAAGATCCTATATCATATATGTGAGCCATGTACTTGTACGACTAAGTTTAATAGGCGATTTAGAGCATTCAGGAAGGTAACCCAATTATATTAGAAACTTACCGGGGACTTAGCAATATTAGTCAAGGAATTTCTGTAAGCTCAAAACTTAAAAAAACAATAAAATATTAAAAATGTAATTAAAATAGTGAGAATTTACTATATTATAATATAATTATCGATAACACATGAAATAGGTTTTAAAAATTAATAAACACTTAGACATAAATTATAAGAATAATATAAGCAATATTGTACATAAAATAATATATTAAAGACATGTATATACATCAAACATAATTAATATGTTAATATATATACCTATAATTACTAAAAACACCCAAAAATATGTAAATATTACTAAATAAATAAAGGAAATATAAGAAAATTTATAAAAAAAAAAAAAAAAAATTGCACACCACCAGGGAACCATCATGCTACTTGTCAAGTTGAAGAATCAATTGGGAATCATACGGAAGTAAGTTTAGCCATGTGTTAATATAAAGAAAATGTCGAAAAATAGATTATTAAGGGGGTGAAAATTTCAAAGTTATACTAAATCATTTGGTAAAAGTATTAGGGCTCTTTTTGCTGAAAGATTGACTTCATAAGACCTAGAAAAATATCAAGAGTACATTTAACGAAGAGAATTATGAAAAGAAAATTAAGGAGGTGAAGTACAAAATAGAGGGAATTTATGAGTGCCTGAAGGAAACAACCACCTGAAAGTGAGGAGAGGCCGCCACCTGAAGGAGTGGGCAACGGCTAGGCCAACCGACAACTCTACCTTACCTACGGTAATGGGAGCATTAGGTTTTCAATGAGTCACCAATTTCTCGAGTTTAATTAAAATTAGGGAAAAATACTAAACAAGTTCCAAAAATTTTGAAATTGGGTTTTCCTAAATATTTTTGCATGAAAAATTCAAATTTCAAACCAAATTATTGAAATTTTAAGTACTAATATAAGGTTTTTAAGAAAAATGTCCTGCACATTAATTTTTTATCGAATTTTTGAAAAACTAGTTAGTGCAGTTTCAGTTTGAAATTTTATGGTTATACTTCTAAAATGTTATATTTTAATATTAGGTGATTAGATTGTTTAAATGGAGTCATCGAGTACTAGGGAAAATTTTAATTTTGCATAACTAGCACGCTGGATAGGTTGTTTTATTAAGGAGCTTAATCAATTCTATATAAAACAATAGTATAACCTATATTCACCTACATGCAATAGCTAAAAGCGATTTATCATAAGCTTAAGATTGATGATTTTTAAGTAGGAATGGATAATTAGTGGTTTAAGCTTAATTTTTTATGTTTTAATGCATATGCAAATTAATGGATGATATAATGGAGCAAGGTGTAAATGATTGAGGTACTTAATTGATACTTATTGTTTATGCAAGGTTTAGAATTCTGAAAATTCAAGATAAGTTAGTGTATATGTGAAGTAATAAGATTTAGTAGTAGCAACAGCAACAGGTCAAAAACTGAGTTAAAAAGTAAGTCAAAATATAGTCTAGTAGTAAATAACTTGAATACACTAAAATTTACTTGGACTTTATAACCATTATGGAGTTAGAATGTAAGTCGAAACCTTCTTAAATAATAACCTAATTTAGAACAATAGGTTAGAACGTTAGTTAGAAACTAGGTTGGAACTTCTTACACCTAACTAAAACTTGATAAATAACTAAGGAGCTTACTTAACTCAAAATGTAAACATGCTTAATATTGAAAATAAATTCCTACTTCATATAGCGATTAAAACTAAAATTGTGTATTAATTTTTAAGGATCAATAACAAAGACTACATATGCCACTCCTACAAGCATGTAGCGTTTTGTTTAAGTAAATTGGGATCGTAGCTTTACTACTTATTGGGATACTATATCAAAGTATCTGAAAGTTTAAGAGTACTTTGTCTATGGTTGTTAGTTTGTTTGTTTGATCTTGTTTGGCCATCCTTAAATGAAACTAATAGAAATTAGATCTTTAACTTAACTGAATATGCATAACAACCCATTAGGAAAACAATTAGATATGTCAAACCAAATACCAGCCTTTTCGATAAGAATAGTTAAAATGATCCTTTCACCACCCTTAGTCAAATTAAGTGATAAGAACAAAGATCATAACAAGGTTAGGGGCCGTAGTTAGAAGGTAATATAGGGAGGAGAATGTTCTTCATTACACAAGTCTGAGTTTGATCTGATTTGCATCACGTGAAACTTCTCAATCCAAGTTAAAACGGATGAAATTTTTCCAACCTCACAATGAACCGAATAACATTATACGATGTTTCATACGATTAATTGGATTGCATTGCATTTTATTATAATTAATAACCTTATTTGTGTTTTCATAGTACTCTTATCTCCGTCCTATTTACTGAACTAGTAGTACTCATATCCTTATAGATTCTGTTATAAATACCAACTATAAGTAAAGATGTAGTATTATACCCAACAAAAAGTGAATACATGAGAGATTAGCAAGTGAGAAGATATATAAAGGCTACTGAACTAGATCACTTTTGAAGTCTTGGTCTTATAAGAAAACCAACCGGTCTCTTATGGCAATTACTAGTCTTCTAATGAAGTTTGTATACATGTATGTGATTAGAACTATGACCTTTAAAATTATATCTTGAAAAACATGCTCTTCTAATGTAAATATTGTTATGTAAATATAAACTAAGTATTAAAGTTATATATTATAGGATTTCTTGTAAATGTTTGAAGGAAGTATCACAAGTTTTGCTTATAATAGATATCTTGTTGGAGGCTTCAGGCTGATTGAGTTATATTCGCCTTGTATAGATTACATGTACAATATCAACTGTAATATCAATTTTTATCTTAAATTAATTCACATGACAAAACTATTATAACTTTATTTATTCGGGGCATATCTGTATTTATAAAATTTATATACCATTTTTTCTTTGTATCTATAAGCATTTTATAGATTTATTTACAACTTTTTCATCGATGAACACATCCAACTTGAACAAGAGAAACATTAATTAAACAAGTCAGATTATGGATATAAAGATTATGGATATAAGTTTTTATACAAGATTATTAAAGGAGTCATGTAACAAACTAAGTTTTCCAAACATACCTACTTAGAGACGAAAACAAAATACAAAATGATAACACAAATTATAACCCCGATGCCAAGCGTATGCTCATACGCTGTCGCACTCCCTTCGTTACCCAAACAATTGCTTATGACACGCCGTGGTTGTAAGACCTTTGGGGATGAGACATTTTTCGGTAAAATTCTTTCAATTTATCAGCAAAAATTGGATAATAATTGATTATAAAATTTCAAAGATAGAAGGAACTTGTTAGCCAGATGCTTCTGCTTAGAAGTCGACAAGGTCTCGTAAGAAAGAACCTCAGCAGAACATACAGTACAGACATGATTCACTCCGTCGACCATTTTAGGAGTTCCAACTCCCAAACAGAAACCTAAAATGAAATAACAACGCAAGGAGACGACTACTCAGGCTCTTTCAGGTGCTTGATGAATTTCGCTTGTTTTCCTTTTCAAACGATTTCGCTTATGCTCATTATGTTCTCCTCCCTCATCAACAAATACCTTTGGCAAATTCTTGCACTGAGGGGGATCACCGTGTGATCATCAATCGACGGTAAACTGCTACCAGGTAGTAATCAAATCATTGATTAAGCAGCGGATGCGGATACCGATGTGAAAAATGGCTCATAAAGACTCACCTAAGTAGCAGTATTACGCTATTAACCAATCCATTACCACTTCGTTCGGGTAATTAGCCACCGGCAGAACCTGTATATAAACAAAGAATAATTCCTTGCTCCAGTTACATTCTCCACCAGTCGACCCAGCTTCAAAGATTCCGATGTGAGAATTCACACCTCCGGATGAAATTTGAGATCTCCCGGCAACCTCAAAGGCAGAGCAGCACAGCATGGGTAGATCAGCCTCTTGCACCATCTAAAGTCATCTTATCACTGGCATACATCACCAGCACCAGCAGTAAGAAGAAGCTTTGTACTTGCAGGGTTTGGCAAGTCACGAAGTTGGTGCTCATCTTACAATGTGACGAGGATAAGCAATTTGGCAAACCATTAAAGCACAAAAGAATCAAAATGATGAGGAAGGAATGAGCTATTGCACAATTATTTACACTGTTTGCTTCTGAAACTTTGAGGATCAAGTAGATTTACTAATAATTTTTCCAGCCTTTGTGAACCCAAAGTCGGTTTAATAACATTGGAACTTCCATATACTACACAAGGGTCCTTACCTATCCCACCAACTCCCATACACCAAGCTCCAGGTGTCAATTGGCCATCCAATCTTCTCAAGAGCTCTCTATCAATCTTGTCAAGCACAGGATCATCCTTCACAAACCTACGAGCAAATGGGGCCCCACTCAGGACCATGTCATCAAAATGCTTCATTGTCAATGTAATTGGGTGTTGCTTAGGGGGGTTGTCCCACTTCATGTAATGCAAGTCATGATTGACAGTTGTATTCTGGTAGTCCTTGTGATTGCAGATAACAGTATGAAAATATCCCTCCGTTGATGACAGGAAATTCGTGTAGTACATGAGAAGAGTTCGAGGAAGATTGTCCCATCCCCCGATGCAAAACTCCAGAAATGACTTTGTCAACACAACCCACGCAGACCCTGGTGACAAATGCAGGGTTCAGAAATTGATCGACACAAGATATGGTCACAATGTCCAAAGGACAACACAACAGACCAACATGAAAACACTTCCCCAGACAATATATAGATGAATATTGACAGGGATTTAAAAGATTGTTCAAAAAGCCTGCCAAATAACAAGAAATAGTGCCACCAAGCAATCAAGTGAATTATAATACTGGCTCCAGCACATAGGCATCCAAAAGATCCATTCAGAGACTTTCTTTCTTGGGCTTGTGAGTTATCTTTTGTGTAAGTCTACTTGAATAACATTACTATCCATTCATACAACTGCTCAGAAAAATTTAAAAGTCGTAAGAATTCAAAGATCACAGTGCCCGGTTCAAGTAAGGTCAGAAAAAATTCAAAATAAAAATAAATAAAAAATTCAGCCAAAGTATTTATTAGTCGGTACTCATAGCGAATGATAAATACTTTCTTTGTTGCACAAAACTAATGGTTAGTGTTAAAATATAATAAAACCACAAGCGATAGACATAAAATCAACCAAAAAGTAGTGGAACTAAATTTATCAAAGATTATTCATCTGTCCAGTTGATGAACCTCAATCAAGTCTCAGCCCACAAGAAAGGCAGCAAAATATACAAAACTACATCAGACTACAAGTTTAAACCTTTAGATCATATGGTTATCGGTCTAAATCCAATATCTACCAAGCATTAAAAATTTTTTTAAGATCAGGATCCTGGGTATTACCCAGTTGTCATAGGCAAGACCGCAAGAATCAATCCCAGAACCTGCAAACTTAACAAATGCTCATGACAGATTCTTTATTAACAAATATGTCGTAATATTTAATAAACACAACCGAAAAAAAAAAAATACATCTGCAAACAGAGACTCATTTGAGCTGACTAGATAAAGTTCTAAACAAGGCTCTCAATCAAAAATTTACTAAATTTGCTGTACTTCTCCAGTAAAAGTTTCTTTATTGTCTTTATCAAGCAGGATTCTAGCAAATTAATAAATACAGGTCAATAAGTAAACAGATGATATCAACAAAACAATGATGATTGACATATGCCCTGACCTGAAGAACTCTAATGGTTCCCATTCTCTAACAGTAGTTCCTCTGTTGTCTTTAAGTACTCTTTTTCATATGTAACAATTGAAACAGCTCTACTTTGTAAACGTTTGGATAAACTCTACCGTCCAACAATTTGTTTCCATGGAATTTATTTTTGATAATTGTTCCCATGGAATTTATGGCAACTTCTTTCTAAAAAAGGATGAGACTCTTCTCTTACCCATGAATAACTTGAAAGAAGCAGGTAATGATCTTCTCTCTTTTGCATAAAATACACCAGATTTCTTTGAATGGTAGAGGCCTGGGTCTATGATAATAGGCCTAGCACGGTGAAACCTGCAAAATGTGCACATGAAATGGGATAAACACATCTAGTTGAAAAATTGATTTTGTGGAATGATAAAAAGATTGAGATTTGAGAAACACGGTACAACTACTCACTCTTTCCAGCCAATATCACTGCTGTGCTCCAGAAAGTTCAAATCCCTTGGCAAGTAAGAAAAAATGTGCAAAAGATCTGGAATTATAAAGTATACCGTAAATTATGTTATCAATACAAATTTCAAATTGTCCCTACACCTAAGCAAATGAAAAATCATTATGACAGGAATAACATGGCAATGATGCCAAAGACGTGGTAGGCTAAGCTGCCTTGTCAAATTATTAGTGGCATAGCTATTCTTTTCAAACTTGTATGCAAATATGTTGAAGAAATTGCATCCATCATCATTCAATTTGGCCTCAAAGTCCAGTGACTTACATAGCTCAATATGTGGAGTTGAGCCACAATTCGATTTTATGATAAGAACCCTAACATATAGGAAAATACAAATGCAATTTCCAAAAATACAGAGGATAATTAATTTTTCTTTTTTAAATTAAAAGAGACTTAGGGCATAATATATCCAGCTACCTTTAGGCACATGAATCACCCTACAATACCCGTGCACCAGTTTAAGTGTTGTGCACTGCACAGTTAACACCAAAAGTACCAACGGGACTTGAACCTGCAAATTGCCATCATATTTCTTGGGCCTTTTTCACTAAACTAACCCCTAGGGTTTGGAGAGGAACAAATTAGCCTAAACTACTGATAAAAGAAAATAGAGCAAGAAAATATGATGGGTTTTAGAATTAGACAGAAAATTATGAAATTTAAACATAAGGAATAAGGGAAAAAAAAAATTAAAGATTGTCTTTTATTTGGTTTGGTTTTTTCCTTTTTTCTTTTTAATTTTTGGTGGGGCATGGAGTGTTTGGTTGTTTGCAATAGGTAATTAAAGAATACAACAGAACTGGAAAAAAATAACTAAATAAATAAAAGAAAAAAATGTAAAAATAAAAGTAACAAATTTTTAAAGAAGAAAGAACTAATACAAATTTCATTCATCAATGAAAGGTCAATGTATGAGAAAGATGAATTAAAAATTATGTCCATCCATCATATGTCAGACTATTTAGCTCTATGATTCCTCAAATGATGAGATCCACATCTAGCAACTAGACCTCCATGAAACACCTCAGTCCTATGACTTCAAAGGGTTGCCATGGTGGTTAAGACCCAACAGCCATCATGATAATTTGCATGAGATCTTGGTTCAAATTCCACCAAGAACTCTTCATGAGATTACAACATTCAAGCTATACCCTACAAGTGCATGGGTGTAATAGAGAGGTTCGTATGCATAGAAGTAGTCGGCACAATTATGGCTATGTCCCTCTATTTTGTGTGTGTGTTGGTGGTTTTGTTGGGGGGCAGGGGCGATCTACAGTCCTGTAGGCACTGAATTTCAACATTTGTTCAAATCATTTAGAATTTGATAAATTACACAATCACCAAGTTCTCAATTATTCAAATCCGCCTTAATCAAGATTAGTTTTTTTTCTTTTTTGGATAAGTAATCAAGATTAGTTTTCCCTCTTTTTAATTCGGGATAATTACATTGAATGTCCTCTCTATTTGTGGCAAAATCTATAAGGTCTCTATGATTATCCAAAATTTAATTTAAGTCAATTAAGTCCTTTGTGTTTATAATATCATACCATGTAAGTCCTTTATAGACGAGGAAATGCTAATAAGAGACACTTGATTGGCACAACCCTTCCTAAGAGAAAATGACATAATGGACAAGTACGAACCATCTTTCCCTTACTAGTGTCAAGAACTGAATTATAAGACAGAACAACTATTAATGCAGATGTGACACTTTCAAGAAGAGAAGCAGGATCTTGATGAATAAAAGTATGCCTCTCTCAAACTCCAATTAATGGACAACTAAGAGCAAATGACATAGAATAAGATAGCATAGAATGCAAACCAAACTGGAAGGAATTAACCTATGGCACTTGAGGAGTCTTCTAGAGTTTGCAGATTCATTTTATAATAGCCAAGAAGACTCATTGAGTAGAGAGAATATATCTGTTATTATACCATATAAGTCCTTTTTAGACAGTAGGAAACACTGAAAAGAAAAACTCTTAACTGGCACAAGAAGACAAAAATAAAAGGACTTAAATAACCCACTTAAAACACAAGAAACTTGATTGAATTTTGGCACAAAATTAAAGACTTAATGAGATTGCATCAATAAATAGGGAAAACATAAATATCACCATTTCAGCAATATTTAGAAAACATAAGTATAAACATTCAAAAACTTTCAAGAATGTGTATTTACCTCCATGGCCACCAATAAAACTCCCAAAATATTGCTAGTTCAGCAACAATTTAGAAGCTTTAGCGAAGGGTGAATGTAAATATACTTTTTTAAAGTTTTGAAAGGTGATAGCATTTGGGAAGATCAGGGTATCGCTGAAGCTACCCAATGATTTCTAATGCGAAAAAGTCGATCATCCCTTCTTTTCTATCAACAAATAATTATTGGCGCTAAGCATCTACCTATTAACGACAAACCCATCAAAGAATCCTTTAGACGAGAATCCTTTAGATAAGAAACTCCTTAGATTGCTCACACGATCCGTGAATCTCCAACAACACAAATACTTCATTTTAACACCCAAAACATACTAGAAAACACATACTAGATACATGCAATGTACCCAACTGAACATAAATTCATTAACCAACGAGCAACGTAGCAAACTCAAAATGCAATAATGAGCATACTAACCATCCTGCGACACGAGAGGATAATCCGAGGCACTGAGATTAATGAACCAATCCCAATCCTTCTTTTGCTTCAACAAAACCGCGACGGCATGAAGCGTGCTTGCAATCATTGTGGGACCTTTATAAGTCACCAAATCTGCATTCCCAATCACCATTACATTCCTAAACTGCCTCATGACACTCTCCGATTTCACATACTTAGCCAATTCAACTCTCTCGCTATCCGGCGCTTCAAGATCCAAGTGCACTATATAGTAATTCCTGGGATGGTACACTGCTTGAAGCACGCGCTTCAATCGCGCACCATCCCCTTTTGTGCCAATCAATAAGTAAGCAAGTTTCGGGAGCTTTGCAGTTCCGAAACCCAGAACCGAAGCTTTCGATGATACTTGATACGAATCGGAGGTCGATTGAGATTTACTTCGAGTGAGGATTAGTGAGAGAAAGAAAAGAAGAGCGATTAATGAGATTAAGATGATGAACTTTGACCATTTTCTGTACAGGAAGTGGAATGTATGTACGTAGTGTTGTTTCATTGAGGGATGTTTTTTCCAAAAAGATTTTGAGTTTAGGAGGCAAAATTGGGGCTAGGGTTAGGGTTCATAAGATGAAACGAAATTTAATCTCAAATCAGGTGAAGTATCGGTTTCAAGTTCTTGGGAAATTAATTATTAAACCCACGATTAGATTAGAGGATAGATTAATAAATTGTAGAAGTGTTATGGTAATTCGCGAAATCTCTGGCACTTAGCTGTAGTCTATGTTGGAAGAATTAAAAACAAAAAATGTCGCGAAGAAAGAGATTGAGAAAAAGGTTGGTTTTTTTTTTTTTTTTTCTTTTTTTAATGTTGCTATGTCTTGCCCTGTTGCTAGTGGAACTCAAGTTTCAACTTCAGAGTAGAGTAGAATCCAACTTTCCTTGCAAGACAAAACAAAAGTGGAATTTGATATGATGCTCTGGTAAACTATCTTTTACTAATGCTAGTTTTTTGATCGATGGAGAGTAGGCCCACTACGCCCAAACGAATCTAATTTAAGATCTGAGAGTTTTTGAAATTTTGAGTCTAAGCTCAATCGAAACTAGCACTTCAGCAAGCTTAAACTCATTTAATAGAGCTTATTTATTCCGTTTTGATTTATGTGAAAAATCTATTTCTTTTAATCAAATTAATAAAATATCAAATCTCATTATAATCTATATGAACATAAATTTGGGTATTTTTAAATTTGCGTTTGACATAATTTAAATAATAATATCGAACTTAAATAAATATTATATCGAACTCAAATAACTAAATCAATAAAATTGATTCATTTACAACTTTAAACTAAAGGAATCGAGGTTACTGTTTGGCCAAAAAAAAAAAACTTTACCCTTTTTTTACTTTTCATGTGATGGACTAATTTTGAAGAATTACCTTGAAACAAATAAATAAAGGTTTATGGTGTTTTCCATATGCTTCAGAGAGAGAAAAGAAGAGCGGCTTTTGAATTTTGATTCTGAAAGAGAAATTTTACCGACGGGCGAACAGCCCACAGGAACAGGATAGCTAAAAACGGGGGACCTTTACACGCAAGGCTACACCGACGTTGTCGGTCCTTTTCCACTCTATTTAAATTGTAGTTGTAGGTACGTTACTAATTACACGAAATTTAATAATATTTTTTATTTTATATTCTTTTTTAATATATCTTTTTGTCATTACCACTCGTGTGATAAAAAAAAGGAGTTCAGATAGTAAAACAATGAACAAGTAGTCAATAAGTTCAAAAATAGAGAAGTAAAATTACGGACGCTATTTTGGATATATTTAAAATTTATGAGTAAAATGTCAATACTATTATACTCATCCATCCATCTTCATTTAACAAATACCTTTGGCTATCCATATTTCTTTATATAATTCGTTTTTTTACTCTAGTTGTTTCTTTATTTTCTTTCTTACAATACAAAGCCATTATTTAACTTCTTGTTACTAAAATATATTGGTTTCTGATATATTTATAATTTTAAATACTTATGATGCCAACGTAATGTGTGGTAGGACAGGCTGCTTGAAATTGATTGAAATTTTAGTAAAAAAATTTCTTTTAGGCTTAAAGATTTAACAAAGAAACTGAGACACGTGAACCATTTTCATGGATTGATATGATTAACTATCTAAAGAAATTGAATTTGCTCCAAATCCATTTGAAATTACATACAAAACACAATAAAATCGAGTTTTGCTTACCATAAGGGTTAGTTTGATAGCGAAAATTTTATAAGTGGAATGTAATAAATAACATTAAAAAGATGAAATCCAAATATCTTTAAAAAATTATAGTTGTTTAAACCAAGAATTCGATTGAACCACATGGAGTCGTGGAATGCAAAGTTCTTTTCTATCTCAATTCGCGTTGAGCCAAACTGAACTCCATAACTCCAAATTTTTCCATAAGCAAAAGTTATTCCCCCAATGTCTTCTTTATTTAACTTTTAGTTAAAAGTATATGACTAAAACTCTGATCGAGCCAGGTGTTTTTTTGTGAATGTCATTAACTTGTTCTTTGTACAAGCAAGGGATTGAGTCTAAATTCTTGAAAAAGTTTTGAAAGGTTTTAACTTGGAAGTATTACCTATGCAAGAGGTGAAATACATTACACTACTCAACGTGGTCCCAGCACATACCACATGCTTCCGGTGATTTTTGTTCATGAAAGAGTTCTGATGTGGAACTTTCTTTTGTTAATTAAGTTTGCAAGGATTGTGAAAAAAAAGAGAACTATTTTTTTCAGACCATCCTAGAGAAGATTAGCTCAACTATGCAATATGTTTATGTGTCTTTTCTTAAGAGAATGCTTTTGTCTTCGTCTCATATCTACTTTTACGAAATTTTTGTATGTAACTTATAACTTTGAATGTATAAAAATGATAACCCAAAGATCATCCCATACAATTCAAGGGCATTTCTCAAAGTAGCTTTATATTTTTCTGTCCCATGATCATTTTCTCTCACAATTCTCTAAAATCATGGTGCCATCTCTATGTTGGACAAAGTGCCTCCTTGACTAATGGCAGGTCTTTTGCTGCTTTCTCGTCTCTTAAATTTTTATTACTTTCTTTTCTTTTCTTTTTTTTTTTTGAATATTCTAGAACTTTTTTCTTATTAAAAAAAATTAGGGGAAATATTATTATGGCAATGCTTATTCATTTATTTTAATTGTTTGCTTTTTGGCTTACTGCAGAATTAAATTGAACAGAATCAAAACAAGAGAGATTTTCATCAAAAATCCTATCTTGATCGAAGTGCCCTTTCAGGTCTTTAATTATTAGGGGTTTTTTGCACCAAACCTTCCATTATTAGGGTTAGAATTTTGTTTGAATTTGTATTTTCTTCTATAATCTATACATATTTTTTTTTTAGGTTGTGATCAAGTTTAAGTGTTTATGGTTCTTTGTTTGAAGTTTGTCTTTTAGTTGTATTTTCTCTCAGAGAAGTTTTATTCAATTGAGTTAAGATTAAAATTTCAGATTTTGACATAGAAGATTAAAGTTTAATCAACTTTTAAAGTTGAAAAGAAGAATCTTTCCATGAATTCAAAGTTGAATCTGAATTGGGGTTTCAGGTTTGTTCATAATCTAAAAGACGTTTATTGGAAAGAAGAGTCTTAACCTGAATACATGTTTTCACCTCATTTCCCATTTGTCAAATTCCTGCTTTGATAGATTTGTGTTTGAAGTATAAGTCTTAATATATGAATAAGTGTGGTTGGATTTTTTTTTTTTTTAAGAATACAACCATTTGTATTTTTTTTTCCCTTAATTGTTCAATTACCACTGTGGTGTTTATTGGTTTGTTTTATCTTCGCGATTCATTTCCTAAAGTAAAAGGTTAAACTTTTAATTGTATTTTCTACATCTTTCGTCTCTGTTGAGTTCCATTTTTTCCAACTAAGGGGAATTCTTTAATTCTTTATCATGTGATAAATTAGAAATACCATCTAGATCATACAGCTTGATTCAATCTAGACTCTAAAAGATACATCACGAATTAAGCACCAATGACCCAACTGCCAGGAAAAAAAAAAAGGAGGGACTTTCTGTTTTAACGCATTATCTAATAAGTTTTATTTGATTAGTATGATTTTCTTTTTTACAAAATATCTTGATGAATTTTTCCACTATGTCAATATGAAGTGAAAAAACTATACAAGTTTCAAATATTTCATCTCTTTTCGTAAAGATAAACAAGTAATTTTATCGTATAGGATACCTACCCTTACTCTGCTTAATCTAATTAGTTTTAGGTGAATATTAAAAACCATAAAATAACTTTCAATTATAGATTTTTCAGAGCCTACTCTCATTGATTAAGATACAAATACAAAATTTCCCTATCTTATATCTAACTTGGAACATGTACTCTAAGATATAAGCATACAAGCTCAAAGTATCATATATCTGTTCTAAATAATTGTTGGATAATATTAATAAATGAATAATATATGGAAATATTGTATTTTTCGATTAAGAAATATATTTGTAAAACTGAAAAAAATAAATAAATGGAAAGTCCAACCCGTAAATTTATAAGCCTAAATGGCTAAGCCTATTATTATATCACTCACATTACGCATTCCATTCTTTTCCTCATTATTTACCATTTTCTTCTCCAACTTTATATTTTTCATTATCTCTCCTTAATCTTTTCCATTAATTTAGTAATAAGATCACATAAATTGAAATAGTGAACATAAAAAAAAAATTAAATTTTTTCAATTTTACAAATTTTGCATATGAAGAACTTATATAGATTACCATATTGATATCATATAAATGTGAAATTTATAAGAAAAAAGGCAAAAGTTATAGATCATATGGAATATAAGTTTTAAAGTGGTTTCAAAATGCTATAGAATAAATTCTGATTCAAAAATTCAAGAAGCTATACCTCAAAATATGAAATATCAATGAGATCTCATATCCTATTCAACTTGCAACTACTTATCCATATTTCTTTTATGAATTTTTTAGATTATATGTATATTATTTTTCTTTCTAAAATCATCAATTTCATATATAATTTGATTCCATAATTGTAATATATTCTAACTTTTCAATAATACTTCATTTAATTTTTCTAGAAAATAACCATGCATATCGACCGATGAATGTGTGTATGTATGTATGTGTATGTGTGTACACAAAATGTTATTATTTTTATATTCCTATTACCACAGATTTATTTTATCTTTTATATTTTTTTATTTTATTCTGTATCTTCATTTAATACCTTTTTTTTTTTTTTGGTTGTTTCATAATATGACAATGAGTCAACAAATAACAGTCTAACCAATATTCAAATATATTAGAGTATAACACCTGCCCCGCCGTTTAAAGAGGTCTTCAAGATCTTAAGAAAAGAAAGAAAAACTAATATCCATCTATTTCTTGGTAGTTAGCAACATGATGTGACAAATCTAAGAACTTGTCCTCCATGAACTCTGACAATGAACTTGCATCAGAGAGATGGACAGTATGAAGTTGACTCCCCACCAACTCCAGTGTCTTTAGTTATTGTCAGAAACCGTTCGATGCCAACCTCTTCCCACATCGGTGATCTTGTCCGAAGTTAGGTAGAACCGTAGAATTAAAACCTGCATGATCAAGTACCAGTCTTCTTACATTTTAAGCCAAAACAAATAATCCTGCCTTGATGTGTCTGGCATTTTTCTTGGAAAAGTCGTTGGTACGGCATTACCTCTCCATGATCAAGCGCTTTGGCCCCTTTAAAATTCCTTTGTCACTCGGTTCCATTGGTGTTCACGATCCTGGCTTCTTGTCCGTGTTTGGTAGGGTTGGGTTGGGTTGGGTTATCGGTTTTCTTGGGTAGAAAATCGTACCTTTCTTCCTTAAAATTTTCCATTTCTTCCAAGATTGAATGCCAATTAATGATCATTGCTTCTCGAAGTTCATCGAAAAGTTTATGTTTTTAATTTCCACTCTCTTCGAAAGACTTTTGAGAGTTTAGATAATGTTTCGTTTTAAATAACATTTGTTCCATTACAATCTATAATTTGAGATTTAAACTTATAGATTTGTAGGTCATTATGATTAGGTTTGTTTGTGTATTCCGAGCTCTTTTTGACTCCTCTAATTAGTTATTAGAATTTAGAGGTATTATCCGAAAGGTAAAAGAAAGGGAGAAATAGAGATTTAAAAAATGGGAAAAAGAAAAGAAGAGAAGAGAAATAGTTGGCACATGTTGAAGGTTCTAAAATGTTCTAGATTACTCTTCTGTTATTAGCTAATTTGGTTTGGGAATAGTGTATATTCTTATAGTGCATGTTACTAATTATGAATGAAAAACCTAGAAATATTCTCCCCATATTTGCTAGATTTGTCAAAACCCTTTCTCTATATTCAAAGAAACCTAATAGCTGTATTTGGCTACTATATTCTCTTCCTTAATTTGTAATTTTCATTATTTTATGGCAATTTCAATTTCACTAATTCCGAATTACAATTTAACTTCACTAGCATCATTCTAGTGTTCATGCTATTAAATTTGCTCTCATCATTGTTCACTAAAGTAGTATTTAGTTATAAGTACATTGGACAAACTGAACTAAATAGCATAAGTATGAGAAGCACAAGACAGTACAATTTTGTTGTACTATGTTTTACACAATACTAAATATAAATTTTTATGATATCCCTTATTTGGTAAATATATATACTGAACTTGTTATTGTATTTTAATATTTATAATCTCAATACTGTATGATATCTATAATATATTTCTATATTATTTAAATAAATAATATTGCAAATTTTTAAGACTTTAAAAAACTTATATTTTTTTCCATTGAAGTTAAGCTTTGTACCATACTTTAGGTGAGATAGTCTTTGATGCCGTTTTTGTCAAGTAATCAAGTTAAAATTACAAATCAAAATTAGATAAAAAATTTTATTTAGTCTAATCTCACAAATTTTGCGCAACCAAATGATATCTAAACTACAAACCCCCAAATTTATATATGAACAAATCACTTCTAAACCCTATAAATCCACAACATTATAAAGTCTCTCAACAAAAATGCCAAAACAAATCTTGTTGGTCTTCTTGATTCTTTTCCTATGGAGAATCTTGATACTTCGGAGTCAAAACTCTCATGAGTGCAATAATGTTTGTAATTCAATTTCAAAAAATTCAATATTCCATATACCAAAGTCATTAGACTTTTTGTCATTATATATATATATATATATATATATATTCATTCAATAAGTGATGACCGAATGATTCTTACTCAAGGACTCTTTGGACTTAGTTCGACGTTTTATTGAATCATCGTGGTTCAAGTATGAATCTGGAGTTATAATTGATTCTTAGGGTCTTAACAATAGAATTCCTATTCGTAATAAAGAAAATAAGAATAAAGCAATATAAGAATAGAGAATTTACAATGTTTCTTCATTCTTTGCATTCTCACTTAATCTAAACATAATCATTTGTTATTTATCAAATCAGATGGCATTCATTTTATTACTGTATTTTTCCATATCAATAATATTTTGTTGGTGAGGGAGAATTTATCCATTATACAAACTATTAATGCTACAATAGACAAAGCATTTTCAATAAAGGACCTTGGGGAAATCCAATTCTTCTTAGTGATTGAGTTTTGCAGAACTACTTTTGGTTTTTACCTTAATCAAAGGAAATTCTCTTTAGATGTCTTACAAGATATGAGTTTGACTATAGCTAAACCAATTGCTATTCCTTTTCCACCTAGTGTTTATCTTGATAATGAAATGAGGAACCTATTGAAAGATCTTAGTATATACAAAATGTTTGCAGGTTAACTTCTTTACTTAACTCTAACATGACCAAACCTTTCTGTTGCAGTACAACAACTAAGTCAATGTGTTACACATCCATGGACATCTCATAAGCAAGTGGCACTTTATGTATTGTGCTATTTAAAAGGGACAATTAATCATAGGCCTGTTTCTTTCATTATTCAGTTCTCTATCTCTAATTGGGATGCGAACTGGGGTTCATCTCATATCGATCAAAAGTCATCGTCTAGCTACTATATTTTCTTAGGCACATCTTTAATAACATGGAAAACAAAAAAGCAATGAACATTTTCTACCTCTTCAGCTGAAGTAAAATACATAGCATTACTTTTGCTACAAAAGAGCTTTTATGGTTATATTTTATATTAAGTGATTTTGGTGTCAAATTCTCTTTGACTATTTCCCTATTTACAAACAGCCATTCTGCAAAATTCATAGTCAAGAACCCATGTTTTCATGGGTGCAATAAATATATAGAAACGGATGTCCGTTTTACTCGCAACCATGTTTCTTCTAGATCCTTACGCGTTGTAGAAGTCCCTTCTACAACTCAACTTACTGAACTTTTAACCAAGGTGGTGAATGAGAAACAATTGCTTACTTCCGGTTCAAAGTTATTAGGACTTATCCCAAGTCCAATGTAAGGGGAGGTGTTGAAATTATTTTCACATTTATACATATTATATTTATCCTCTTCGCTATGTATACATGGCTTGATATATAAATACCATATAGATAACGAATTAGTTAGTTATCATAGTTACATTTACATTCTACTAAAAGGTCATCTTGTTTTTCCTCTCTTCCTCATTCATACTTCCATGGAACTCTCTTCATAATCTTTTGTTTAATGCATTGTCTTTTTTTTTTCTTGAATCAATACGCATTTACACATACACAAAAATTTAAAAAAAAAAGGTAAATAGAATATTCAAGAGGCTTGTTGTAATGCCTAAGAAAATTTAAAAGAAAATGATTTCAAAAATAAGGATACTTTTAGGATTTCAAAAGCTTACTAAAACTTACTTACTTTTTCCTGCTAAGACCCTTAAAACTATTAAATAAAGTATAAACTCCTCTCTTATGGCAACAAACAAAGGACTCCTTCTTAAACTCTACCAAAAGAGGAAAACAAAGGTGATTAAGGTAAGAACCTTGAAGCTTAACCTCAAGTAAATTCGTATTAAGCTTTCTAATGCTCTAAACCCTCTTGTTCCTTATAGATTTCAGCCGGTTTCTAAGTGTATCAAGTGGGGATTATTGAATTCTTTTAGTGTCAACTCATTTAAGATATTGATGGTGAAGGAAATGCCTTTTCTAATTCGTTCTTGGTGGGTTTTCATCGTTTGACTAAGGTTTTCTTAGGTTTTAGGACTAAAATGAATTTGAAACTCCTTATTAGTACCTTATTTGCATTTGGATCAGTAGCATTTTGCATTTAGGGGGCTTACTCGTTCATTTCATGTAAGCTCTCTTCATCTTTCCTCTTATTCTTTAGTTTAGAGTTGGTTTCTTGCTATTATTGAAAGGATTAGGGTTTTGAGTCAATGTTTGATCTAAAATTTGTAGTTTGGATTGTGTAAAAATGTGTTATATTGATGGGTTGATTTGGATTTGAGGATGAAATTCGAATCTTCGTTTGCTGTTCTGTTGGAACCGAAGGGCTAATTCTAGTGGAACCGTAGGACTAGTTGTAACCAGTCTTCTGGTCACAAAAAGGCTAGTTAGGACTATGCAGCTGGTTCCCTAAACCATGCAATTGATTCACACTAGAAATATAAATCAAGTTTTCTTCCATTTCGTTTTCTTAAATCACTTTCTTTGTGTCATAACCTATTTCCTAAAGCATATTTTATCTTCTAAAACCATTTTTGAACATCTAACCATTATAACTTATTTATAAACATGTTTTACAAAGAATCAAACTTTATTTTCAAACTTTCTTCCTTAAAGCCCCCAAATCCTCATTCCAATATTTTAATCATTCTTTTCCTAAGCCAAGGTTTAATTTTTACCCTCTTATTTAACTATAGTTACTCTTAGAATCTTAAAATAAGATGGGAGTTTAAGGAACCTTTAGAAAGTGTTATGCAAAGATGGGTTAGGTTGCTTAAGAAGTTTGAATTGGATTGTTTAGAATAAAGATTAAGAAAATTTTATTACTTTAACTACTAGCTCGTCAAATATGGTTCATGGTTGATTCTTGCTTTGTATTCAGTTTAGATCTAGCTTTCTAAGTATATAGTGCTTAGTGTTACATCTCAAAACCATAAAGTTGTAACAGTCTCGCTGTATAAACCAACCTATGATAGTAACTAACCTTACAGTCACTCTCATAGATAGAATTTACACAAGGCATCCACTACTCCTCTTTTTGAAATAAACAGCCCACTCATAATTATAAACAAAATTTATAAATATAACTAAAAACCTTAAGTTGTATTTACATAAAGGTACTTATATTATCTTACAATCCCAGGAAATATTTATATACCATATAAGTTTTATAAGTAAAGTATTACAAGACCAGTACATAAACCTAAGAGTACTAATAATAAAACACTAAAGGACTCAATTCTTTAGCTAATCGATTCTCACTCCCCCAAGTCACTTCAAAAAGACACTAAGTTCAAGATAATTATATCGTGGCATCTCAATCGGAGCTTGTAAAAAAATCTATAAGGATATAAGCAATCAACAGCTCAATAAGAAAGGATTGAGACTTAAAAATGCATAACAAACACAAACAGGATTTTCAAACAATTAATTATATGCAATGCAACACGCAAATACCATTACGCAATGTGATCTAATCCATTATGAAATCAGAGTAATTTTACTAACTTTAATCCTGGTTAAGGAGTTTTCATATTTATGCAACAGCTCACAACCAAACTCAGATTTATGCAATAAAGATATCACTCCCCCCATAACTATCCTTCGAACCATTGCCCTTATCCTTACTACAATCTCCTCTCATGTCACTTAGTTTAGTTAAGGATGAAAAAAAAACCATTATGCTATCTAGCACTATCTTTTTTGAAGGTGTCGATATTTTGTTGAAGAATTCTAACTGTCCCTTAAAGGGTTGCAATGCATATCTAATTGATGTATTTAAGTCAATTATAATTAAGTTTGGTTTACGATGATCAAATAATCTCACACCACTCAATCACAACAATCACCAAAACATAATATAAATTTTCAACAAGTAATTAGATACACACAAACACATGCACATATAACTACCTATAAATACAATCACGTACAATCTTAAGTCTTCAAGTACTTTAATATGGTACTTCAAAATACAACAATATATTGAGCTCAACTTACTTGAAATCGAAAAAATCTACATTTTTCATATAATCCACTCTATTTAAGTTTCTTATTGGATTTATTATATATTACTATTATTATTATATTATCAATCTTAACCTAATATTTTCTATTTATTACAAATCCAATTTCACTTATTATCAATTTACACATATGTACTTCATAATATACATAATAATCATATCTAATACTCTAAATACTACAATTATCCTACTACATCAAATATTAACATCTTAAAATACCTAATTATATACGAAATCAGTAATTATTCATTTAATTACTAAATTAGCCCAAATGGCTAATTATATATATGATTTAAAGGCCTAAAAATTATCTAAAAGTTTTGAAATTTCATTTCTCAAAAATCTCATCAATTCTGAAAAATCTCATCATAGCACTGCTTTACATCCTCTAAATAGCCTAAACAAAAATTTTAGGCTTAAAACTACACTATTAAAGCTATTTATTTCTAAATCGAAATAAGCTTAAGTTTGTAGGATTTCTTAAACATTGTATATTTCTAGATACAAATTCATCAAACTAATATTTTTTCCTAAATCTACATACATAAAAACCTCAAAATACCAAATTTAATAATTTTCTAAATAAATTAAACAAGGATTGGTTTGAAATCAGACCCACCTATCTAATCAGCTTCCTGCCACCAGAGGTAGCTCTAAGTGTATCGACAACAAGAGGTGATGGGGGTAGGGTGTGGTGGTGGTGGCCGTTTGCTTCCAGGTGACCGTTAGTTATGGGTTCTTTCTCTAAGTCCTAATTGCATACTAATTTTGCTATTTTTTTGTAAAAAACCTTAACTCTCTTTTTTGTTTTCTCTTTAATTTTCTCTAATTCCTAACTAACCAAATGAGTTCCAGCTGAAGTTTGGGGTATTTATAGAACTGCTTTGATTTTTTTTTTTTTCAATTTTTGCATGTCATTTGTCCCTTATCCTCTTCCATTTCACTTTCTATTTACCTTATTTTAATTAGTTAATTTTTTCTTCTTAATCCCAGCATGCCACAACCTGATTCTAGACATTTCCATTTTTTTCCTAATTTTTATTTTTTTCTAATTTTCTTTAATTATTTACTATTAATTTAGTATATTTCGAACATTTTAAATAATTTCAGCTATTTTTACTTACACATAAATATATATTTAGTACAAGTAAATACTCATAAATATTATTTATGTTATTTTATAATTTTTAGTGTACATATGATTTATTTTTATTGATTCATTAGTTATCAAAACTTATTTTACATATTTCCGATAAAAAATGGATAATATGCTTATAATTCAATGTTCTGATATTTAATTATTTTATTACTTGTTTTCCTAAATTCAAACTTACAAGGTTACTTTTATTAATACTTATAGCTTCGTTGTATATTTTAGGCTCAATTGGACACTTTATCCGATTACCATAAACTTTACATATCGATTCCAAACTTTTAGTAACAACGCTTACCCTTAGATGATTGCTTGTGCTTGTTAAGACTTAGAATTTAATCAGATTAACTTTTATTCTACCTAATTAACCTTGAATGTTGGTTGTGCTTGACCGCTTACCCTAGGAGCTTACAATAGCAAATCCTTAGAGATGCAACTACTGATCATATGTAAAGTTTTCCTAGTGGACTCATATATAGGACAATGCAATTAGAATTTTAAGTTTCATGGTCTTTGAACTCTAGAATCAAGTATAAAGGATTTAAAGGAAAATGCATATTTATATTCACTTGTGTATGTAGACAAAGATTATGGTGTGGTGGAGTCATGAATACCCTTTTATTGGATGCTAGCCTAAATTAAACGAAATTAAATTGTTATTTACTTTATACCTAACGTAATTGCATTATGTGCATATGTATGATTTAACTTGGCATCCGCGTGTGCTTGTGCACCATGTACTAAGTTTCGGCTCATTCTTTTCATTTTTATAACTGTAGGTATTAACATGAAGTTGTTACTTACATTATGAATGGGACTTCTACCAACATGTCAGGTTTGAGAGGCATTTATAAATCTATATTGGTGACTTATAGATGATTGGTGGAGCTAAATGATAGTATGCAATTCAGATATATTTTTAGGCTCTATTTTTATATAAAATGTGCATAATGTTTTTAGGGTGTGATTATTGTAAAGATAACTTGCCTATGTGTTGTTTAGGCTGTTATGGTTTGTCAAAATTGTGGAAATTCATTTTGTTGTATTGATGACAGTTACTAAAAATGATTTTGGAAATTGTAGTTAGTTTTAAAGTCTTAACGTATCATTAGCAAACTAGAGACACATGGCGAGTTATGATGCCCTTAGATAAGTGGTATTAGAGTTAAGGTTGGAGAATCTTAGAGAATTTAGGATGACGAATCAAGAGTAGCTAAAGTTATTGATCATAAGGAACTTAGGTGATTGATTTGTAGAGAGCTTAGGTTAATTGATCTCTCAAGAGCTTAGGTTGTATGATCCTTAAGGGGCTTATGTTAGACCTTAGATGAATTTTAAGTTTATGAATGATAGAAGAGCTTAAGTTTGATGACTACTAAGGGGATTAAGTCAATGGATGTTGAAAGAGCTAAGTCAGTGGAACTTAGTAGCACTTACACTAAAAGATTATAAAATAGCTTAGAAGATGGATCATAGGAGGACTTAAGTTGATGGATCACTAACAACTTAAGATGACTAATCATAGATATAGTTAAGTTTATTAATCCTAGCAAAGCTTTAGGCAATTGATTAGAGTGGTACGGTGAAAGCATGGTAAGAAATTGAGAGAAAGGAATAGAACTTGGCTTCTATCCAAACTGAAAGTGAGTAGTTACCTTAGCCTTATCACTTATAGATCTAATCTTTAGCTTTCCCTTTTGCTTTCTAGCTAACTTATCTTCTTGCTTTTCCTTGCTACCTTGATTTTGTGATAGGTTACTTATTTTCATTACTCATATCTCCTAACTCTTGTTTCCTTTCAATTCTTCTTATTATGTTATGCTATACCTTGCCTAGACGTAAATTTGTCAAGATGGGAGCAGAAGTAAGGTAGAGGATGATAAAAGGACTAGTTGAGCTTGTCTCCTCTAACATGATTAAATTAAATTCATAAAAATCAAGAGTAGACATAAAATAATTAAGGAAACTTAACTAATAGGACTAACCCTTAGTAGTGAAGAGATAAACTTGAGAAACAAATCACATATTGTAACTTTAAACTCACTTAACTTGTATAAATAGACGCAACTATTGGAGTAATAAACTTAACGCTTATGCACAAATTGTACAAACAAGAGACTACTTACCAAACCTTATACAGTGAGTAGCAACACATAAGAATTGAATGTAGAATGGAAAACTAATTTAAGGAATGGGACATAAAGAATTGAAGAAGCTTAGCATGTGTATGCCTATAACAGGATAGATGGATGAGTCCTTCTTTCATGTCGTAGTATGTCGTGTCAATTTGTTTCGAGTCGTAAGGGTCAAGTCTGGTCAGTAAGTCTGAGTCAAGTCAAGTTAGTGATGAATCAACATCCATTAACTTCGTTATATGTATACTTATGTTAAATTGTAGAGAATATAAACATTTTAATAATAATTGAAGGATATAAGTGACAAAATGAATATTAAGAAAAGGAGATCACATAAAACAAATAAATCGACTGAACTTCATTAAATAAGTTGAGAAACACACAAACTAGCAACTAAACCACTAAATTTGATATGAGAACAAGCAAAGGAAGGAGTAGTAAGTGATGTCTAGGTGGAGTACGTTATTAGAAGGAAAGAAGGGAACTTGAGAACCTTTGAAGCTAGGCATGATTAGAAATGATTGAAGAGTAAAGGATGAAGTAAGTTATGATAAAGCCAATCTTTTAGCTTAATATATGTTTTAGGAGTGACATCTGGCTAAATTCTTGGAGGCAAGTGTTAAAAGTCCTTTGGTGATAGATGGTTTTAGTTAAGCTAAGACGTGTGGATGTTTTCTATCCTGTTTTGCTTCTATGTGAGGTGTTGACTTAGAGTTAGACTTAGATTTTTTATCTAATCTGAGAGTTGTTTTCTTTTAGGAGATGAAATTCTTTTGGTGAATATAATAGACATAATGGAACTTGTTAATTACCTTGAAGTTATAGACTCGCTTAAGGGCACATGAGATTTAGTGATCGATGTCTTTATTACTAAGAATGATTTGGATATTTTGGCAAACAAGGATTGTATTGGAGACATTATATGACAATCATATTGCTATCATATGTTATGATTCTCTACCATGGTGGAAAGGTGGAATTAATGTGTTGGAGTTAATGTGTTAATATTATGGTTGCGAAAATGATGAATGAGAATACAATGGTTGACATGTCGACAAATATGAAATGGATTGATCAGTCTAGTAATGAGGAAGTAAGTACCTTGCCATTTTGAAGACAAGAGTTGATGTATACAAATCAAAAGTACCATGAGGTGAACAAATCAAGAGCAGTTGGAAGTTGAAGAGTTAGATATCGACTAGAAAGGCTTACTAAGAGTGGGAGTGCCTACGAAGGGTTCTTTAGGAGGTGAATTGACAGTTCTGTAAGAACCAGCCAAGTGAGCAGTCCTAAAGAGAACAAGACTTAGGAGTTTAGGAAAGAAATGAAAAGAAAATAATTGGTTATTTCAAGTATTAGATAACTTTCAAGGACAAAAATCTTTTTAAGGGGGGTAGAATATAATGCCCAAGAAAATTTAAGAGAAAATGTTTTCAAAAATAAGGGTATTTTAGGGATTTCAAAAGTTTACTAAAACTTAGCTCCTTTTTTCTTGCTAAGCTCCTTATAGCTATCAAATAAAGTATAAACTCCTCTCTTATGGTAGCAAATTAAGGACTCCTTCCCAAACTCTACCAAAAGAAGAAAACAAAAATGATTAAAGTAAGAACCTTGAAGCTTAAGCTCACATAAATCCATATTAAGCTTTCTAACACTCTAATCCCCCTTGTTCCTTATAGATTTCAATTGGTTTCTAAGTGTTTCAAGTGGGGATTATTGAGTTCTTTAAGTAGCGACTCACTTAAGGTATTAAAGGTGAAGGAAATACCTTTTCTAATTCGTTCCTAGTAGGTTTTCATTGTTTTACTAAGGTTTTCTTAGAGAAAGTCCAATACAAGAAAGAAGTTAGACCCCAACCCCTTTTTGGTAATTGAGTGTAGGTGCCCTTGGTTTAGGAAAGAATCTTACCCATGCTCTAACTCATTTTCCTTTGCCAAAGTAATAGAAATCAACTCTCAGGACCAGTCACACATAGCTGAGCTAAAGGACTCCAAGGATTCACACAGAGAATACTAGCTTGAAGCCCTATCTAAGATGAGGATTCTTATTCCAATCTCCATCTTTCACTTTATTGTTGACCTGAGCATCAAACTCTCATGTGTGTAAACATAGTTTCCGAAGCTACCAAGTAGACGTACCAACCTGCAAAGTAGACATACCTATCGCCAAGCTCTTACCTAAAACCAGACAGTATCTGAGCAGACCAACCTTAAACTTATGTCTGAGCTAACCAGCATCCAACCCCAGTCCAAGCCAAACTATGGGATACTCGATCTTGAAGGAGTGTTAGACATCCTTGAGTGATCTAGCTCCAACCTGAACTAGATTATGTTAGCTTTGACTATAGACTATGTCCTTCACCTTCGTTCAAATTGTATTATAATCTAGGTCGCCAACCACCATGTGACATTGTCTTTTGGTACAACATTCTAGAAGGATTCTTTACTTTTCCATACAAAACATTCTTTATCTCTTTAACTCATTTTAATATGTTTCATGTATTCTATTTGTAAATTACCCTTTTATCTTTTCACATATGTATTGTAACCCTAATGGGGCAAGTATTTAAACCCCCATTTATTGTATGCGGACACCATCATCTCATTATTAAATATTATCGGTTTCCTTATTGAGCAACCTTAGTATTCTCACTTTCTCTTAACTCTTATCTATTCTCTTTAACAAGGAGTAGTAACGAATGACCTTATAGTTCGAACCGGTGAGTCATATCTAGTGAATTGTAAATTGAGTAAGATCAGTTAGTGTATCATATCCAATTGGTAACTATCTAGATTTGCTTATCCCCTTTTGTTTTCTTTTGGTTCCTTTCCATTGTAGCGCTCCTCCATTTATTCGACCACGGAGATGCATCAATTTCGTTAGTATTAGAGCATAGTTCCAAGAGGGAGTATGTAAAGTTATAAGTGAAGTTTTGGTTCGTATTTGCTGTTACTGGCTGCTATGTTCCTTCCGTAACTACTTCAATTTGTTCATATGAAGGAAGTTTGGAGTTGGAAGCTATAAAGTGGAGGTTCATGTGACAATAAGTATAGTTCCTGTCATTACTCTATTATGTGCATTTCTATTGAGTTTGAGCAAGTGTGAGGTGTTGAAGCTGTTATGAATGTGTTAATAGAAGTTTTAAATAGTGAAGTAGAAGTGTTTTTCGTATATTATGTTGTTAATCCGTTGTAGCAGTATCACACAATGTCGAATTCGAGTGTTCAAGGTGTTTTTGGTAACTAGGGTAGTTGTGCTTATGTTGATCGTAGTCATAATGGTAATAACACTCTAGTATCAGTTGATGATAAGCTTAATAGACTCGCTAATCTTGTTGAGAGTCTGGTCACTACGATATAAGTTAACAGATAACAACTCTAGGGTATGCCACATCATAACCTACTTGAGAATGCTCTAAAGAGATGCTATGGCCAAGGTATCACACCCTGAAGCAGTAGAGTCATAACAATCCCACCATGAAAACCATTCTAGGATAAAAGCCAACCTTACAGCTATTATCTTAGACCTAATCTACATAAGGCATCCACGACTAACTCGCTTTAAAGTAAACTGTTCATAAATTAAATAAGTTATTTACCTAAGAAAGTATGGAAATATATATATATACTAGGATTCAAGTATTACAAATAATGCTTATAAGGTTTTATTGTCTTATACTTCCTAAGTAATACATTATTTGAAAATGAAAGATTCTAAATAAAAGCTAAGACCTTAAGAATGTATCTGTTCTTCAGATGTATTTTCTCACTCCCCAAGATCCAACAGTTGCAAGCTTCAAGGTAAATGTAAACCTCTTTCTAGCTAGCACCTACAACAATGTCTATAGGGATATGAGCAACCATAGCTTAGTAAGTTAGGATGGAGACTTAAAACTATACCTCAAACACAAATAGGGTTATCAAACAAATCAATTAGATGCAATGCATGTACAATCAAATGCCATCACACAACTATGTCTGGCCCATCATGAGATTAGAGAAATTATACCCGCTCTAATCCGAGTTGAGGAGTTTCCATTATGTAACAGTTTACAACTAAACCTAGGCTTATGTAATGGAGACACTGCTTCCCCCACGACTACCTTCAAACCATTGACTTCACCCTTACTGCAACCTCTTCACATGTTACTTAGTTCGACTAATGATAAAAAAGAGACCAATTGTACTATCTAGCATTATTCCTTTCGAAAGAGTCGGTATTTGGCTGTGGAACCCCAAGTTTCATCTAATGGGTTGATATGCATATCCGATTTAGAATTTCAAGTCATATATTTAATTAAATCTAATTTAAGGTATTCAATCATTTCAAACAAATCACACGAATACCAGCCAGAACAGCAACTTAGAATCACAACATCAAGCTCAAAAACAAGAACATATAGGCATACGCACAGTTAACTATATAATAATCACATCTTAATATAATCTCAAGCCTCCAAGTACTACAAATTAGTATTCTGAAATATAGGAACGTATTAATCTCAACTTATCTAAACTCCTCACTTGCTCACTTGAGGTGCAACCCGTACTGAGCATCGCCAAAAATCCCTATAATATAAATATTGTTTTAGTTTTTCACATAACTGTTGTAGATTGATTTTATCCTATAATGCTTATTATTATCTTTGGTTTAGGGTTTAATATACCCAATTATGTAGGTTTTCAAGTCTTTTATAATTATTCTTGAATTAGGCTAAGTTTTGGTTCGGTTTCCACATCAATTTCTAATTTAGGTTCTAATTCAGTTTTTTATTACGATTTTATACCTGAACCCTAGAAACTCATTTCAACCTATAATGTGAAATTAATCACATTATTTTCAAGTATCCTAAAGATCATTTTTGGTCTCTAACCAATATTCTAGTTCGTGCGGTATCCTAATTTGACTATCGAATTTACTTCTACTGTGAGAAACTTTTACATTTTTCACATAAACACCTAAATTTAAGTTTCTTACCAAATTTATTATATATTTCTATTATTATTATTATATCAATTTTAACCTTATATTTTCTTACTCATTAATTTTTTTTACTTACATATTATATATTATCACCTAATATGTACATAATATACACATCTAATATCCTCATCACTTCAAATATCACCTTCCAACATCAAATAATATTTCAAAATATCTAAATTCATCCCAAGTCAGAATTTATACCTAATTACCCTAAATTACAAAATTAACTTAAAATATACTGTTTTTACATATCACTCATTCACTACATAATACCCTAATAATTACATCTAAGACCCTAAATACTACAAATATCATACTTCAGTAGATATGAATACCTTAAAATCCTTAATTATATACTAAATCAATAATTATTCCATTAATCATTAATTAAGCTAAAAAATCCCTAATTATATATGTATTTTAAGCACCTAAAAATCACTTAAAATTTTCAAAAATTAATTTTTGAAAAAGGACTTCGTGGCACTGTTCTATATCACCTAAGTAGCCTATACAAAAATTTTGAGTCTAAAACTACATTTCTAAGCCTATTTATTTCTAATTTGAAATATACTCAATTTTGCTTAGTTTATTAAGGATAGTATATTTCTAGATACAAAATCATCAAACTAAATTTTTTTTCCTAAATCTACATACTTAGAAACTTTATAATACCAAATTTTATAATTTTTTAAGCGTATTTAGTATTTTTAACAAAATATGAAAACTCATAAAGAAGATTAGGCTCATTGGAATTAGTGGCCCTAGGTTTGTCGACCGGTCCAAGTGCTAACACTACCGTGTGGTGGTGGTAGCCACTCACTCCTAGGTTGCAGTTAGATGTTGGTTCTCCTCTAAAACCTTAATTGTACAAATTTTTATTCAAATTTTGTAAAAACCCTCACTCTTTCTTTTTTGTGTTCTTTCAATTTTCATGGATTCCTAACTACCTAAATGAGCTTTAGTAAAAAATTGGGCTATTTATAAAGCTTCCTAGATATTTTTCCTCATTAATTTGAAGTGACATTAGCCTTATCTTATCTTTTTTTCTACTTTCTATTTGTTACATTTTAATTGGTTGATTTTGTTTTTTCTATTTCCAAGCTGCCACACCTCAATTCTAGAAAATTCCATAATTTTCTTGATTTTTCTTTAATTATTCATGCATTTTCTTTAATTAAATAAAATTATTTTGGCATAGTTAGCTTATTTTAAATAATTTTACGTATTTTTGCCTACATGTAAATACATATATGATATAAATAAATACTTCCAAATATTATTTAAGTTATTTTATGATTTTTAGTGTGCATATAATTTATTTTTATTAATTCGTTATAAGCATTTTCGATAAATAACGGATAATTTTTATAATATTCAATATTATATTAATTAACTATTTTATTACTTATTGTCCTAAATTCAAATTTACGGGATCACTTTTACTAAAAATTCTAACTTCATCGTAAAATTTAAGCTAAATCAGACAATTTGTTTGATTGCTCTAAATTCTATAAACTAAACTCCAAGTAGCTGATTACAAATCTTACACAAGGCGACTGAGCTAATTGCCCAGTTTGACCCCATCTAGTTGGAGGAGTTAAAGATTGAGTTGCTAGACGAAGGTTGGATTTGGAGGAGATAAGAGGATGATGAAGAGATAGATGTGGAGACTGACAAGGAAGAAGAAGAGGCTAGGTACTACCAAGTGTGAGAGCGAGGACGTTGAACTCTTCAAAAACTTGACAATGTAAAGGTCCAAATTCCACCATTTAATGGAAGTAGAGATGCGGATGAATATTTTGAGTGAGAAGAGAAGATAAAAAAAAGTGTTTGATTGTTACGGCTATACTGACGCCGTCAAAGTACGACTTGCTGTACTTAAATTTTCTGGATACGCTACTATGTGGTGGAAAAATCTGAATGCAGCTAAAGCAAGGGATGGAAGACAAGGTGTATAGACATGGGAAGAGATGAAGAGACTGCTAAGAGGGAGATTTGTGCTCGAGACATACTTGCAAGACACGTTTGCAAAGTTATAAGAACTTCGCCTAGGAGGCCAATCTATTATTGACTATATACGAGAATTTCAAATGCTAATGATCCGAGCAAACGTGGATAAACCCAAAGTTTGCATCGTGTCGAGGTTCATTTTTAGACTCAAATATGAGGTTCGTAATATTGTAGAAGTATAGAGGTTCTATACACTAAAAGAGGCCATTAAAGTAGTGTAGAAGGTTGAAAAGCAAAGGAGAAAAACTCCAAGCCAACTTGGGCTAACATTTTCTTGAGCCCCTATTTCACGTTAACCTATTCATTTGGAGCCAAGGAAAAAAATGACCGATCTAATGATAGCCGAGTAGGCTAGTCGGGCCGATATGAGGAAAGGCCAACCTCGAGGGTATATGAGAAGGGATAAGCCTCTAAACAAAAGATAAGCAAGGTGAAGTGCTTTAAATGCTTGGGTTTTCGGCATATGGCTACTGAATGTTCGAACCAACGTACTATGGTGCTCCGTGGAGATGTACTGGATAGCACCAATGAGAGTAAGCTAGAGGAAGAGAAGAATACTGGAAAGGTTGAAGCCGAAGAGGAAGAGGAGACCCCTGTTTATGCTGATTAGGAAAAAGTGATGACCTTAGTACTGAGATAAATGCTGAGCTCCTTGCCGAGCTCCAAAGAAGACCAGAGGGAAAATTTATTCCATACAAAATGCACCATCAAAGGACAATTTTACACAATCATAGTAGATGGAGGAAGTTATACCAATGTTATTGTACAGTACTTTGTGCAGAGGTTAGGACTGTCGACCTCTAAGCACCTCCAGCCTTACAAGCTATATTGGCTCCATGATATGAGTGCTCTGTACATTATAGAGCAAGTAATCGTACTGTTTAGCGTTGGGACTGTCTATAGGGATGAAGTGGTATATAATGTTGTCCCCATGGGAGCTTTACATCTATTACTTGGAAGACGCTGGTTGTTTAACCAAACATGTTACTTATGACAGATACAAGAATACCTATACCTTTGTTAAGGATGAAAAGAAGATTGTGCCACAACCTATAACACCAACCCAAGTTAATGAGATCCATAACCAACTCACCCGAGCTAATAAGAGGAAAGCCCTAGTGATGAGCTGAAGAGAGCTCCGACCTTAATGCAAACCGTAACCAAAAACAAATAAGGTCAGTCATTCGATAGGTTCAAGCTTACAGAAAGCCTAAAAGAAATAATGGGGAATGATGCAAAATAGGACCAATGCGAATGAAGAAGTAAGCAAAACCCACGAACAAGTCCAAAGGATATGATGTACTAATGAAACTTCCGAGGACTCACGGCACAATTCAATATGACATACAGATTAATTTGGTGAAGTTACTTGCTACCTAGCCTTGCTCAAGGGTTAGAATAAGAGTGATGCCAAGAGTAAATAGAGTGTTTACATAAGGAAGAAAACACAAAAGTGTATTAATAATAATCTGAATTCTCCTTCTAGTTATAAGTATAAGGATATTTATACCCATAAGTTATGGTAACTTGCTCAAAAAGGGAAAAGACAATAAGTGCATTTCCTAAGAAAATAATGTATAAGATACAAGAGAGTAAAAATGAATATATAAGGAAAACAATCATTGGTGCAATGGATTTTACATATGATACTGTACACGTAACGATGCTACATTGGCAAGGCTGTTAGAGATGTGGAAAAAAAGTATGGACAACTTACTTGTTCGAGTGGGGTTACTTAGTTAACCTAGAGTCTCTTTATCTCGACTTCTTAGCTTGGGGGGTGGGGGCTCAGTCGCAAGTGAGTATTCTTTAATTCAGCACGCTATAGAAAGATAGGTAGTCATTTGGCTCAATATGAAGGGTGACTTAACAAGGAAGTACTCAGCCTCAACAAAGGTTGGCTAGAATAGGAGGATTCATCTTGCCGATCCTTCCAGTCCTCGAGTTTGGCTGCAAGTCAGTGGTCTGGTGGCCTAATTCCCATCATTCCTTCTGGGTTGTTTTGGATTTGGGATCAAATCCAAATGGCCTTTGTTTAGTTCTCCATTGGGGTGATACAAACTAAGGTCGGTACTGTTGAAGGCATCAGAAACCCCATAGTCCTCAGGTAATTCTAATCTATAAGCATTATCATTGATCTTCTAGAGGATTCTAAAAGGTCATTCAACTCTTGCAGATAATTTGTTCCTCTTCTTGTTCGGGAATCGTTCCTTGCTGAGGTACAGCTATACCAAGTCTCCTGACTGGAATTGTCTAACCGTCCTACCCTTTATCTTGTCTTATATTATACTAGCTGCTTAGTCAATGCACTGAGTGACTTTATCATAAATGTACTAAAGGGATTATGCTCTAGCCATTACGTCAGGGTCCTCTTGCATAGGTATAAGTGTAGAGGTGTGATCGAGGGGTAACTTAGGATTGAAACCATAAACTACTTCGAAGGGAGTCTACTTAATGGTGTTATGCACTGTTCAGTTGTAGGCAAACTCGACTACTAGTAAGTAGGCATCCCAATCAACTAAGTTCTTTCCTACTGTAGCTTGGAGTAGTTATCCCAAAGTGTAATTAACAACCTCTATTTGGCTGTCAGTTTGGGGGTGATAAGAAGTACTGAATAATAGTTTGGTCCCCATCCAATGCTACAAGGTCCTTTAGAAGTAGCTTAAGAACTTTAGATCCTTGTTAGAGACTACACTTCTCAACACGCCGTGTAATTGCAGAATCTCCTACAAGAAAAGAGAAGCAATAGTCGAAGCATCGTTAGTTTTTTAGCAGGGCACGAAGGGCGCAATTTTGCTGAATCAATCCACGACAACCATTATAGAATCTTTACCTCAAGTAGTTCGTAGTAGTCCGAGAACAAAGTCCATGCTCAATTCAGTCCATGACTTCGTCAAAACTGGTAAAGGAATTGCTTTACCTAGCTCGATTTGGCTTGACACTTATCCCTCTTGCACATAGCATAGCTTTTGACAACTCGGTACACATCTCTCCTCATTCTTGGCTAGAAGAAGTGACCATTCAATAGTTTATAAGTCCTTCTTTCTCTAAAATGTCTGGAGAGTCCTCCACCATAGGCTTCTCTGATCAATAGTTCCCACAATGAATAAGTCGGCACGCATAATTTTCCACTTCGGAACAAGTAACCATCCTCCACATAGTACTCATCTACTATCCTTCCACCTGCTCATCACATGATTATGGGTCCAAAGTATAGATCCTTAGAATACTCCTCTTTTATACTTATAAACCCAAACAGTCTGGTCTATAGTTTGGTTAAAAGCGCAAGTTTCCTTGAAAGAGCATCTGCAACTACGTTGCTCTTTCTTTGCTTATATTTAATCACAAAATTGAATCCTTCAAGGAATTCAACCCATCTTGCATGCCACTTCGATAACTTCTTCTGACTTCGAAGGTATCTTAGAGATTCATGGTCAATATAAATGACAAACTCTCTCGGCAATAGATAATATTACCATATTTGTAGTGCTCAGATCAATGCCAAGAGTTCTTTGTCATACATGGAGTAATTTAACTATAGTCCTCTAAGCTTTTCACTATGGAAGGCAATTGGTTAACCTTCCTGCATTAGGACAACGCCTATTCCAATGCCTAACGCGTTACATTCCAGTTCAAATATTTTCTCAAAGTCAGGTAAAACCAACATCAGGGCAAAGGTCAACCTCTCTTTTATCTCGACAAAGCTCTTCTCTTCCCTTTCTCCTCATCGAAAGTCGGTGTTCTTCTTCATGAGCTCAGTAAGAGGCGCAGCGAAGGTGTTGAAATTCTTGATGAATTGTCTATAGAATGAAGCCAGTCCATGGAAACTTCTCACGTTGGTACAAGCAGTAGGAGTCAGCCATTCTACAATTGCTCGGATCTTTTCATCATCTACTCGTAAGCCTCTTCCACTAATTATATAGCCCAAGAATACCACTTCCTCCTAGCAAAAGCAATACTTTTTAAGATTGCTGAATAGTCTCTCTATATGAAAGATATCCAATACTTCTCGGACATGTTTGTAGTGACTTAGCATGTTGGTACTATAGACCAAAATGTCAGATATCTTAATACGTGGTTCATCAATCGCATGAAAGTGCTTAGGGCATTTCATAGGCCAAATGGCATGACCATCCACTCATAGAGTCTATGCCAAGTTTTAAATGTAGTCTTCCATTCATCTCCCGACCTCATGCGAATTTGATGGTAGCCAAACTTAAGATCAATCTTACTGAATATCTTGGCTCTACTTAATTCATCCAGTATATCTTCCAACCTTGGGATAGGATACCTATACTTGATAGTAATCTTATTCACAACGCAGTTATCTACATACATCCACCAAGTTCCATCCTTCTTTGGCACTAAAAGGATTGGTACAACGCAAGGGTTGGTACAACGCAAGGGTTGAGGCTTTCCTTCATATATCTTCTTTCTAACAACTCGTTGACTTGTCGTTGAAGCTCAACAACCTATTCAGGATTCATCCAATAAGCTGGCTTATTCGACAATGAGGTGCCGGGTACTAAGTCAATGTAATGCTCTATGCCTCGAATTGGGGGCAACCCCTCAAGTAACTGCTCTGGGAACGGATCGACATATTTGTTCAGTAACTCTTTGATTTCCTGAGGTAGTTCACCTCGCTCCTTCATTTCTAATAGGTACTCGGCTAACATGAAGGTTAGCTTGTCAACATTGATGGCCTCTTGGAGCTTGGCTCTAGTCATCACCAAAGCCTTCTAAAATCCGTAAGCAAGTTTTGTCTGTAACTTGTTAACTTGTCTCAGTGGCATCGGGTTTAATGTGATCTTCCAATCATCCTTCTCAAACATGTACATATACTTGTAGCCGTCGTGGATAACTCTTCCATCAAACAACCATGGTCTACCTAGTAACACATGGGTAACGCACATAGGCAGTAAACATAAGGAATCTGGTCTAAGTAATTCTTTATAGTGATTGGCAGTATTTTTTGCTGAGTAATATATAATACTCCTTTCTCGCTTAACCAATACAATTTGTACGGCCTTGGATGTGCAACAGTCGACAACTTTATTTTTGAAACAAGTTCGGCTGATGCCACATTGGTGCTGCTTCCATTATCTATAATGAAGGCACACACCTAATCATTTACCTTACAGATGATATGGAACAAATTCTCTTTCTACTCCTCCTCTCGTGTGGGTTCCATGTTCATAGTGCATCGGACAACCATGAGTAACTTATCCAAGTCCTCAGTAAACACGTCCTCCTCAATTAGCTCCTTTTCAGTAAGGCTTCCTCCTCTTTAGGTTCCTCATCAATACTGTCTACTTCTAGCTTCAGGACATCTCCTTAATGACCATTGTCCTATGATTCGAGCACGGAGCAGTCATATGTCTAAACCCTAGCACTTGAAGCACTTAATCTAGCTAGTCTTCCTATCAGACCCTTGCCCTTTCTCATAAGTTCGAATCAACACTTCACCATCAAGTCAACCTTTTTGTTTAGCTCAAACATCAATCTTTCGGCTCGGCTTAGTACTCGATTGAGTTTGGTGACTTACTTGTCGAGGTTAGCTAGTTAACATCTTAGCCTTTAGTTGGTCCCTCCTTTGCCTTTTTATTCGCTGGGCAATCCTAACAGCTTCATCTATTGTGTCAAATTATTGGAGCTGCACAATGTCTCAAATGTCTCCTCTCAACCTAGAAATGAATCTGGAGACCGTTCAAGCTGATGTTTCTTATACTTTGCAATGGATCATAAGCATTTGAAATTCTTAAACATACTTGTCAATAGTCCGACCTCCTTATCTCAGCTCTTGAAGTCGAGTGAAAGTATCTCGAAGATAAGTTTCTGATACGAATCTATTTTTGAATATTCTCTTCATCTTAAGCCAAGTATTAATCTTTCAGTAGCCCTATCGTCTCTTCATAGCTTGGAAATTATTCCACCATATGGCGGCATATTTGGAGAACTCAATAGCAGCAATTCTCACTTTCTCGTAATGATAATAATAAAAAACACGCTCTACCTTCTCTTCCTACTCCAAATACTCATCAGCATTCCCAAATCCATTAAAGCTTAGAATATGAAGCTTTACATGATCAGATGCTCTAGGGACTCGTATGCGCTCCTCTTTGAAATACTCTTCCTCATCTTCTTCATTAAGCTCTCTCAAGTCTATCATTCACTTTACTTGTCCACCTACTCCTCCACCTTGAATCGGTTGAGCTGAGTTCTAACCTCTAATAAGTTAGGCAACTTGTGGGATATTTTACATGACCTCAGTAGGTCAGTAAGTTAGCGCATGAACAGCTCAGGTCAAATTTACTAAGAGGTTAGCCACCTTATCATGTCTCTCGTCGATACTTCTCGGTGTCTCCTGTGATTATCGTCCATGGTGGACAACTCAACTGTTGTCATCTCCAGCACCAACATTTACATTTAGATCAGTCATTTTCTTTATTGATTCAAAGTTTAAATAAACACTCTCATTAACCAGAAAATCAATAGCTAGCAAACTTAGCAATTAAAATAAACACAGTAACTTGCTTTATTTTATACACGTAGAATAGAGTATAAACAGAACTTTAAAGAAACTAACAACTCAAACAAAACCTTCATTCTGATACCAAGATGATGTGAACCATAACCAAGAACATATAAGGCTGGTCACTAGATGGGTTTGAGCTTGTAAAAAGCCTAAAAGAAATAATGGGAAATGGTGTGAAATAGGACGAATGCAAATGAAGAAGCAAACAAAACCCACAAACAACTCCAAATGATATGACTCACCAATGGAACTTCCGAGGACTCATGGTACAATTCGATATGACATACGAATTGGTCTAGTGAGGTTACTTGCCAACTAACCTTGCTCAAGGGTTAGGATAAGAGTAATGCTAAAAGTAAATAGAGTGTTTATGCAAGGAAGAAAACACAAAAGTATATTAATGGTAATCTAAATTCTCCTTCTAACTATAAGTACAAGGATATTTATACCCAAAAGTTAAGGTAACTTACCCAAAAAGGTAAAAGATAAAAGGGGAATTCCCCAAAGAAGTAATGTACAAGATACAAAAGGATAAAAATGAATATACAAGAAAAACAATCATTGGTGCAATAAATTCTACACATGATACCGTACACATGGTGATGCTATATTGGCGAAGTTGTTAGAGATGTAGACAAAAAGTACGAATAGCTTGCTTATCCTAGCAAGGGTAGCTTAATCAACCTGGAGTCTTTCTATCTCAGCTTCTCGACAACAAAGATGCCGAGTCATTGGGGGTAAGGGCTTGGTCGTGAGTGAGTATTCTTCAATTCAGTGCACTACAAAGAGATAGGCAGTCGTTCAACTCGGTATGAAAGGTAACTTGACAAAGAAGTACTCGGCCTCGATTTGGGTCGGTTAGAACAAAAGGATTCGTCTTGCCAATCCTTTTAGTCCTCGAGCTCAGTTGTGGATCAGTGGTCTAATAGCTTGATTCCCATCAGACCTGCTGAAAAGACCAATGAGCCTATGTTTCTGTTGATTAGGAGATTATTGGAGATGAGAGATCCAGAAGAAGTACCTGAAGAGATCCAATGATTGATGGTTTTTCAAACCTATTTCTTGAAGAATTGCCTAAAGGACTACCCCTAGTCCAAGGCATAGAGCATGGTATTAATCTATAACCAGGCGCAGCTCTACTAAACCAGCATGCCTACAAAATGAATCCTAAATAGGCTATCAAACTAAAAAGGCAAGTAGATGAGCTTATAAAGAGAGGTTATGTAAGGGAGTGCATGAGTCTTTATGATGAATTGACTGTACTCATCTTAAAGACAAATGGGTTGTGGCGCATATGCATCGACAACTAAGCTATCAACCATATCACTATCACGTACAGATATCTAATACCAACGCTCAATGACATATTAGATGAGCTTCAAGGTACTAAAATATTTTCAAAGATTAATTTGCAGAGTAGTTACCACCAAATTCGCATAAAACCAGATGATGAGAGCAATACTACCTTTGAGATGAGGCATAATCTCTATAAATGGTTAATTATGCTATTCGGACTTACAAATGCACTAAGCATATTTATGTGATTGATAAATCATGTGATATGCCCTCTAATCGAAAAGTGTGTGATCGTGTACTTTAATGATAAATTAGTGTACGGTGCTAACTTAAACAACCATGTTCAATATCTAAGAGTTGTTTTGTGACATTCTACAAGCCAAAAAGTTATATAGGAACCTGAAGAAGTGTACATTCCGTCAAGGGGAAGTAATTTTTTTAGGTATGTAGTATCAGGAGAAGGAATCCAAGTAGATAAGGAAAAAGTTCAAGCTGTCTTGGAGTAGCCAATGCCAAAGAATATCATTAAAGTTTAAAGTTTTCATAGCCTTGCTTCTTTCTATAGACGATTCATTAAAAACTTCAATACCATTGCAACCCCCTTCACCGAGCTAATGAAAAAGAATAATGGATTCCGATGGAATAACCGAGCTGAGCAAAGCTTTAGGGAGATCAAAGCAAAGGTCACTATTGCCTCCATTCTGTCCCTCCCAAATTTTAACAAGCCATTTGAACTAGAATACAATGCGTCAAGCATTAGAATAGACGTCGTCTTGATACAAGAACGATAACCAATTGCCTACCATAGTGAGAAGCTCAGTAATGCAGCATTGAACTACTTTATGTATGAGAAACAATTATATTCTCTTTTTCAAGCTCTTATTGTCTGGTATCTCTATTTGCTACTACGAAAGTTTCTAATTTACACTAACCATGAGTCATTAAAGCATCTTAAGAGTCAGAACAAACTTTCGAAAAGGTAAGCCAAATGGCTAAAGTTTATGGAAAGTTTTTTCTATGTGATCCAACACAAGAAAGGAAGTGCCAATGTGGTCGCTAATGCTTTGTTAGGTCGGCAAATCTTGCTAATTACCTTATAAACAAAATTATGGGGGTTTTCACTTATCACTAAGCAGTATGCTCGTGACTCCCATTTTTGCCTCATTATAGAGCAACATAGAGTAAGAGTTGCTGTTGGAGGATATTATCTTAAGAATGGCTATCTATTCAAAGAAAGAAATCTATGCGTACCTAACTGTTCCATAAGTGAGTTATTGGCCAGGGAAGCTTATAATGGTGGATTATCTGATCATTTTAGAGATACTAAAACAGCCAATCTATTGAAAGAAAACTTTTACTGGCTTAATTTAGCCAAAGATGTCTATAAGGTAGTCGGTAGTTGGTAGTCAATAGTTGCAAAGTATGCAAGAGGACTAAAAGAAAGAGGGAGCCACACTAAGAGTATATGCCTCTACCTATACTGACCTTACCTTAGGCTGACCTTAGCATGAACTTTGTCCTAAGGTTGCCTCGGATACCTAGGAGAAAAGATTCAATCTTTGTTATAATGGACTACTTCAACAAAATGGCACACTTCATCCAGTACCATTGAACTAATGGTGCTTTATATGTTGCTGATTTGTTTTTGCAAGAAGTTGTCCAACTACATAGAGTACCGAAAACTATTGTTTCAGATCATGATACTAAATTTCTAAACGATTTTTGGAAGACTCTTTGGAGAAGACTTGGGACTAAACTTATGTTCAGCTCTAGTAGTCACTTTCAGATTGATGGCCAAATTAAAGTAGTGAACAAGTCACTAGGCAATTTACTCAAAGCTATTGTGCCTACAAGTTATGGAATTCGCATACAACTAAATTGTCCATAGTACCATTGGAAAGACTCTATTTGAGGTCATCTATGGCCTCAATCCTACTATTTTACTAGATTTGATTAGTACTTGCGCAGCTACTAAAGAGAGTCAATCTAAAGTTGATTGAGCCCAAGAATTACAAGAACTACATCAGTTTGTAGCAAGGAAGATCACCAAGTTCAACCAAAGACAGTAGACTTAGTATAGATTTACCTCAACCGAGAGCGATTTCTACACCTAAGATAGATCAAGCTATCTCTACGAGCTGATGGTCTACTCAAGGTCCTAAAGAAGATCGACCACAACACCTACTAGATCAAACTACCCAAGTACTACGATGTTTCTTCCACCTTCAATGTGTTTGACTTGATTCTCTACCGGCCAGAAGAAGAAGACCCAATAAATGCTATAACAAAGCAAGAGCCAAAAACCTCTTCAGAATTGAAAAAAAATCTTTTCAACTCCTAGGCAAATGATAGGAATCAACTCCTTGAACCTGTCACACGCAATCAATCTAGATGACTCCAAGGACTCATACGGAGGATACTAGCTCAAAGCATTATTCGAGATAAGGATTCCTATTCTGAACTCTATCTTTCACTTTATTACCGACAAGAGCATTAAACTCTCATGTGTGCCAACATAGTTTCTGAAGCTACCAAGTGGACATGCCGACATGCGAAGCAGCCATACTTATTGTTAAGCTCTTACCTAGATCCAGACAGTATCCGAGTAGATTGACCTCAAATTTCTATCCGAGCCAACCAGCATTTGACTCCAATTCGAGCCAAACTATGAAATACTCGACTTTGAAGGGAATTTAGACATCCTTGAGTGATTGAGCTATCATGCCTCGAAGCAGTAGAGACGTAATAGTCCTACCATACAAACCATTCTAAGATAAAGGCTAACTTTATAGTTACTATTTTAGACCTAATTTATACAAGGCACCCATGATTAACTTACTTTAAAGTAAATAGTTCACAAATTAAACAAGTTATTTACCTAAGAAAGATTGAAAAATATATACTGTAGATACCTAATTTTTGCCCTTTCATAGTCTTAGTTTTTATTTTTACAAAAAGGGTGCTAATTCAAAAATAATAAACAAAAAAATTAATAAAAGATAAAAATAATAAAAAAATTAACAAATAATGAAAATACGAAAAAATAAGAAAAGGAAAAATTATAAAGATTTCGTAAATTTTTAGGAAGTAATTTATATTAGGAATAATTAGTTTAATTTTAGTTTAGTTAAAAATTTTAGTTTGGGGATTCAAATAATTTAAATATAATTTAATTGTAATGAATGTTAAGACATAGACCAATAGCCTACTGGATAAATAGCAGAGTATTTAGGTAGATTTACTTGGAGGTCACGGATTCGAGTATGAGATTAGTTAAATTAAATTTAAATTAAATTTGAATCTAATTTAATTAACAAATCAGATATGATATGGTTTGGCTTATATAAAAACACACTCCTTAAAAGAAAAAAATCTCCCACTGTTACTTTATTAGCAGAAGGGACGCAACTCCATTAACGTACGAACAACCATCCTCAATCTGACATACGTTACAGCAGGCCACGGGAGTCCCTCTTCTCTCTCTCTCTCTCTCTCTCTGCGAACATGCCGGCACAACTATTTCCCCTCTGCTGACCAATCTCCCTCACTCTTTCTGCTGGTGACCACGAGCACGGAGCGAAGGACATGGATGCATCGTCATCCTCATTTGTCTTAAAAGCAAGGACTGCCCTCCATTCAGCAGCAGTTAAAGCGGAGCGTGTTTTCACCGATATTAAATCCGACCTTGTACACGATCGAGATAGTGAGAGAAAATCTTCTGCGAGTATTAGTAAGCAGCCGGAAGATGAAGTTCAGGAAGTCGTTGTGAAGCCGAAGGGCAACCATGAGACGAAGCATTTGAGGTGGAAGCCCCCCTCCAATATCAATTGGGACTAAACGGGAGTGGCAGGATAAATTGAAGAACATAAGGCTAGGAAGAAAATAGGTCAATAAGATCGAGAAAGTTGAAAATTTAACTATGTCCTTTCCTATATATGACGAAAATCTGTATATTCTTTATGCCATCAATGATGCTGAATCAAAGTTTTCAATCTACATCCTCGACGTACAACACGAACGATACATGACTTCACATCCTCGAATAGTGCCTTCTCCGATCGTCTCCAACCCGACCTACACGCCTTGCAGTACACGCACGACTACACCTGATTTTCGACGCGCCCACTGCTTCAGCACATCCAACCAACAATGCACGTTCAACACTCTCCATCGAAGTCCACGCACTTATCCTCTCCGACTTGAATCGACACGTCGTTCACTTCACCACACCTGACTAGTCCATGTGCACAATCAGTGGAGCCTAATAGCAACGAACGCGTCACTCTTGCACACGAGCACAACCGCCATCCTCTGAAATGCATCCATGCACGGACCGCAATAAACAACAGCAATCAAACTCCACCCTTCGTCGTCACAGCAGTACAGAACGCACGCGACACCAACACACAACCACACTCCACTGTCCGACCACAGCCGTGCTCAGTCATCATCTACTGCCACAGCCTTCGATCAGCCACAGTCCAGTTGGCCCCTTAACGGCTGAACTCTACAACTGCAGCTCTCCACTCACGCTACTGTCCAACAACACGTCGCAACATCCACTCATCATCACACAACAGCAGCAGTATACGCCAACTATAGTACTCAAAGCACTCACTGTTGATCGATACTATCTTCGTCCAACAATCCACGCGTAGTCACAAGCAACTCCACCGAACAGAGTAAGTTCTGGTTTATTTTTCTCAAATTTTCCGACATATGTATTGTTATTATTTTATTCATTGCTAACATAATATAAGTAATTATGTATATTAATATAATAGGTTATTTTGGTATTAGTTCCTTTATATATATATGTATATCACTNAATTTATTTCCTTACTTCCTACAATCCAGCAATTGCTAGTATCAAGGTAATTATAAGACTGCTTCCTAGTTATCACCTAATTATCACCTACAACCACATCTACAAGTTGGGACGGAGACATAAGACTATAAATTATGCACAAACAAGGTTATTAATCAATTATTTTAATGCAATGTGATAAGCAAATACCATTGCACGACGTTATCTAGTCCGTTGTGAGACTAGAGAAATTACACTCGCTCTAATCCCGATTGAGGAGCTTATCACGCATTTCAACAACTCACGACTAAACTCAGACTTGTGCAATGGAGACATCACTCTTCCTGCAACTACCTTCGAACCATTGACTTCACCCTTACTGCAACTTCCTCTCTATCACTTAGTTCAATTAAGGGTAAAAAAAGAACCAATTATGCTATCCGATGCTATCCCTTTCGAAAGGGATAGTATTTGGTTAGAGAATTCTAAATGTTTCCCCTGATGAGTTAAAATGCTTGTCCGATTAATTTTATAAGTCGTATACTATTAAGTCCAATTAAGGTGATCAATCTATATCTCACAATACATAACAATTGCAAAGTAATATAGCAAGCCAATAATACACTGTACAATTAAGAACACGCATATACAAGCATACACACAATCAAACTATTTGTAAGCACAAACAAGTATAACCTTGAGCCTCCGAGTATTATAAAACAGTACTCTGAAATATAATGATGTATTAATCCCAACTTACTTAAAGTCTTCGATCTACCCACTCAAGTTTAATATAGGGTCAAATCATGGTCATTCAATCTTATATTATAAATATCATTTTAGCATTTATATTCTTATATATATAAGCTTTAAATCATTAGTTTTTAGTTTAAAGTTATAATTTTTATTCAATTATTCAAGTTTTGTATTTTCTATGACCAAGCTAGTTCTAAACTAATTTTTGATTCAATTTTTGAATCAGTTTTTGAATTAAGTCTTATTTTAGCTTCTGATTACTGTTTTTTATTTGTAAACCCTAGAAATTCCTCTTGAACTTATATGGAAAATTTATCTAACTATACTTAGATATCTAAAATCTCCATTTTGGATCATAACTAGTATTTTGGTTAATACAACACATCTTATTCCTAATTTAACTACTGAATTAGCTCCCAATATAAGAATAATGTACATTTTTTACATAATTACCTAAATTCACATTCCAAATCAAATTTATATTATATTCTTAATATTATAGTACCATTAATTTTTACCTAATATTCTCTACTCATTTAATTTTTCAATTTCACATATTATATATTATTACATAATCTACACTTATATCACCTCTCTAACATTTTTAACATTACATATATAATCTTTTATCACCAAATAACATATCAAAATGTCTACTTATTCCCTAAATGAGAATTTATACATATTAAATCTCTAAATCACAAAATTAGCTTAATTATTCACATTTCTCATTATTCATTTCCTAATATGCATAATACATACAATTAACACCCCAAACTCCACAAATACTATCCTACATTAGAAATTTACATCTAAGGAAATCTAATTACAAAGTAAATCGGAATTTTCAACAAATTAACCTTAAATTATACAATTAAGCCTACTGATTACCCTTTATGCATGATTTTAGAGCCTAAAAGTTAAGTAAAAATTTAGAAAATTAAATTTAAGAAAAACTCTTGATAGCACTATAATATATATCCTAAATAGTCTGCAAAAAAATTTTAAAGTCAAAACTATATTATTAAAGTCATTTAAATATAAATAAAAAACTAACTTGGGTTTAGTCATTTTTTAAGAATAGTATATCACAAGGCCTAAATTTATCGATTTGATATTTTTTTCCTTAAATCTACATACTAAAATATCTTAGAATACCATATTTCAAAAATTTTCATAACTATTTGATATTTTTAATAAATTAAACAAAAATTGAAAGGAAATTGAAACTCACCAACATCACTAACTCTAGCCACCATGGCTTTGTCAACTAGGTTAGACACTGCCTCCACCGTCTAATGATAATAGCCTTCCACTCCCAGGTAGTCATTGGGCATATGTTCCCTTTGTAAGCCCTAATTGTATACTATTTTACTATTTTTTTGTAAAAATACCCTCTTCTCTTTTCTTAAGTACTCTCTAATTTTTCTAGACTAACAACTGGCCAAAATGAATTTTTGAAGAGGTTTGAGAAATTTATAGTATGGTTTAGGGTTTTTCTTTTGATTTTTTATTACCGAGTGTCCCTTCTCTCTCTCTCTCTTTTTTACACTTTCTTTTTGTTCTAATTTAATTAGCTAATTTTCTTTCTTTAATTTTTTGCTTACTACACCTCATTTCTGGACTTCTCTACATTTTTCCTTAATTTTCTTGATTTCTTTTTATTTTTTATGAATTTTGTTTAATTAATTAATATTAATTTAGTGTATGTCAAGTATTTTAAGTAATTTCGTTTATTTTTACCTATACGTAAATATATATATATGGTACAATTGAATACTCATAAATATTATTTAAGTTATTTTATGTTTTTAGTGTGCATATAATTTATCTCTATTGATTCATTAATTATCGAACCTCGTTTTATGCGTTTTCGATAAATAATAAGTAATATACGTATAATTTAATATTATAATTTTTTAATTATTCTATTATTTATTTTCTTAAATTCAAACTCACAAAATCATTTTTACTAATATTTTTAGTTTTGTTGTAAAATTTGAACTTAATCAGATAACTTACCTGATCGTCTTAAATTTTACGTACTGAACTTCGAACACTTGGTTGTGTAGCTTACACAAGCTCCAACCTTAACCAAATCAAGTCGGCTATGGCTGCAAACTCTTTCCTTTACCTTTGTCCAAATTGTATTATAATCCAAGTCACCAACCACCATGCGATATGTGTCTTTTAGCACAACATTCCAGCAGGATTCTTTACTTTTTTGTGTAGAATATTATTTCTCTTTTATCCCTTGTAGTATGTTTCTTGTATTCTATTTGTAAATTACACTTTTGTCTTTTTATGTATGTATTGTAACCCTAATGCGACAAGTATATAAACCCCCACTTATTGTACGCAAACATCAACATCTCATTATTGAATATTATCGGTTTCCTTATTAAGCAACCTTAGTGTTTTCACCCTCTCTTAACTCTTATCTACTCCTTTTAGTAAGGAGTAGTGATAAGTGACCATATAGTTCGAACTAGTTAGTCATATCTAATGAATTCTAAGTCGAGTAAGATCAGTTGATGCATCATATCTAATTAGTAGTTACGTGGATTTACTAATCCCCTTTTGTTTTCTTTTGTTTTCTTTCCGTTGTGGTGCTTCTCCATGTGTTTGACTCTAGAGACGCATCACAAAGTGGATCTTATCCCATCTTTATAAAAAAATGCGACAATCATTTGTCTAATGAGGAAACAAAAGGCATCGAGAGAGACAATAGCAATTTTTTCAAGGGAACTTCTTTTTAGAGCAGTAATAGCCTATTCTGTCTTGCTTTCTTATTCAATTCCCTCAAATCCTCAAGCTCTTTTGATTCCGACCAAGATTAAGGGGAAATTCTTATGGTGTGAAAACACTTCGTGATCTCAAATTCCAAATATTACTGAAAGGTTCCCTACTCTTCTTTGATTCGTTTACTTTCAATCGAGTTTGTTATACCAAGCCTACTAGCTTTCAACTCAACCTAAATAAGGAAATCTTTTAGCATTACACACATGTTCAAGATAGTTGTTATAAAATTGATAGAACCTAAAATGGATGAAATACCAAATAGATGAAGACTAAAAATTGCTAAATTAACTGCTCCCCCAGAATGGATGGTTTTTGGGCTAAAACAAATCTAAAACTCCTTATTAACAGCTTATTTTCATTTAGGTCAATAGCATTTTGCATTTAAGGAGCTTTCTCATTCATTTCAAGTAAGTTCTCTTCGTCCTTTCTCTTATTCTTTAGTTTACAGTTGGTTTCTTGAAGGTGTTGGAAGAATTGGGGTTTTGAGTTGCTGTTTGATCTAAAATTTGTAGTTTGAATGGTGTAAAAATGTGTTATATTGATGGGTTGATGAGTAATTGAAGTGCATTTAAAGTAAATTTAAAGAAAATTTGGCCTTAAGTTAGTTTCAAGATGGAATTCAAATCTTCGTTTGCTGTTCTATTGGAATCGTAGGACTAGTTTTCTAGTCACAAAAGGCTAGTAAAGACTAGTCAGTTGGTTCCCTAAACCGTATGACCGGTTCATACCAGAAAGATGAATCGAGTTTTCTTCCATTCTGTTTTCTTAAATCACTTTCTTTGTGTCATAACCTATTTCCTCAAGTATATTTTATCTTCTAAAACCATTTTTGATCATCTAACCATTATAACTTATTTATAAACATGTTTTACAAAGAATCAAACTTTCTTCCTTAAAACCTCCAAATCCTCGTTCCAAGTATTTTAATCATTTTTTTCCTAAGCCAAGGTCTAATCTTTACCCTCTTATTTAACTATAGTTACTCTTAGGATCCTAAAATAAGATGAGAGTTTAGGGAACCTTTAGAAAGTGTTATCCAAAGATGGGTTAGGTTGCTTAAGAGGTTTGAATTGGACTGTTTAGAATGAAAGATTAAAAAGAAAAAAAGAAGTTTATTATCTTAACTACCAAGTTGTCAAATTTGGATTTATGGTTAATTTGTGCTTTATATTTAGTTTGGATTCGATTTGGATTTAGCTTTCTAGGTACATGGTAATTAGATAATTTCTTATGCTTATTAGGACTTAGAATGTAACTAGATTAATTTTTATTTGGCCTAATTGACCTTAATTGTTGGTTGTACTTGACCCTCTTATTTTAGGAGCCCATGGTGGTAAATCTCTAGAGGAGCAACTGCTGATTGTATGTAAGATTTCCTTAGTAGACTTGTATATGGAACGACATGGCTAGAATTCTAGATTTTATAGTCTTTGGACTCTAGACTCGTGATAAAGGACTTAAAGGAAAACGTGTATTTATATTCATTTATATATGTAGGCAAAGATCAAGGTATGGTGAGGTCATGAGTACCCTTTATTGGATGATGGCTTAAATTAAAGGTAATTAAACTATTGTTTGCTTTATACTTAGTGTAATTGCATTATATGCATGTGTATAACTTGGCTTAGCATCCGTGTGTGCTTGTATTTTACGTACTGGGTTTCAGCTCGTTCTTTTCATTTTTACAATTATAGGTATTAAAGTGAAGTTGTTGCTTACATTGTGATCGAGACTTCTATCAGCGAATTAGGTTTGAGAGGCGTTTATAAACCTGTATTGGTGACTTATGGATGATTAGTGAAGCTAAATGATAGTATGTGATTTAGATTTACTATTAGGCTCTATTGTTATATAAGTTGTGCATAACGTTTTTAGGCTATGATTATTGTAGAGATGATTCACTTATGTATTATTTAAGTTGTTGTGGTTTGTCTAAATTATGGAAATTTGTTTTGTTATACTGATAACAGTTATTAAAGATGATTTTAGAGATTGTAATTAGTTTTAGAGTCTTATCATATCATTAGAAAACTAAGGACACGTGGCTAGTTGTGGCGCTCTTAGGTTCTAGGGCATTACACTTGTAACAATCAATATAAAGACAAGTGCACCGAAACTTGTTTGACATTATGACCACAAATAAGAGTTTTGGTAATTTTACTCATTCATATCCTCACTCAAAATAGGAGATCAACACCAAGGAACATGTACTAGACTGTATGCACGACTCGTTTAGATCACTGCTAGAACAAAATAAATGAAGGAAAGTCATTTTCCAATATCAATGATCAATACCCATTAAAAAGAGAAAAGGAGGTAAACTTTATTTGAGATGCGATCGATCTTCCACCAAGAGTAAAGAAAGTGATATATAAATTCATTGATTTGCACGAATTGAATGAATGAATATGCATTTCCCGTAGGTGCCTATAACACCTCACTAATACTTATAACTCTCTATCTAATATGAAGATGACTCAACTAGTAACTTACCGATTATGTAACCAAAATTCCAATATACCGAGTCATAACGCAAAATTACTCAAAAGCTTCGATCCTCATGTTAAGCTGATTTTATTCGAATGCCCAGAAGGGGTGTTATTCCTCGAAGTCCATAGGATTTGCAAAGTTGGCGACAGTGTTACCGGCTATTATGCCTCCTGAAGCAATAAGAAGTGAAGGACTAAACATCCTAGGGTGCCAAAATGAACATCATACTCTCAGGTGTAGAATATAGATCCTACATGCAAGCTTCTTTTTTAAGCAACTCTCTATTTTGTAAAAAAAATATTTGACTAAGGTTTCTTACTAATTTTTTAACCTTTTTACGTCCATATCATTACCATTTTTTGAACTAATATATAAAATATTAATTCAAAATTAATGTAAATAATTATTTTACTATTATCTTATATTACTATAATAATATTTTACTAAAAAGACAAAAAAGGAAATCAGTGTTCAAATGGCCAAATTATGGCCATGCCCTTCATCGTCTGATATTATGTCAAACAAGTAGAGATGCTTCTCTAAGGACCCGAATGCTCTTATAAACATACTCTAAGGTAAGAATTCGTGGGTCTTGCAGGTTAAGCTCTTGAGACTGGTGCTGGAGTGATTCGATCCCTACACATGAAGATTTGTCCACAAATCTATAAGCTTTCGATTAACTGCAAAATAAAGAAACGAGTTCGAAACATCAAATACGGATAAAAGTCCTTGGGAAAATGCGTTGTGTGCTCCCTTCTCTTTCTTACAGTATTGTAAGGGTATGCACAGTTCAGTTTCATTTGATTTTACCTATAAATTAAACCAAATCTTAAAAATGTGGTTGGATTTTTTTATAATTTTGAACAAAACCATATAGTTTAGATAAAAAATTTGTCCAAATCATAAAATTTTAGTTTGATTCAATTTAGTTTACGAATTGAACCATATCTTCCAGTTTAGAAAAGTACATCTAAGAAACATATAATCTTATGTAAAAAGTATCGAATCGATCTAAAAATAATAAGTATTATTATAATAAAGGTTGATAAAATTAATATTCATGTGATTAAAAATTTTCAAATTTTTGTTAATAACTAATTTCATTTATAAAAATAGTATATAGTTAAACTTAGAATTATACTACATATATAATTTATACATTATAGTAATTAAAAGTTTAATACATATACATTTCAATAAACGTAAATACAAATTTTCTTTTATGTGTTATATTATAATAGAAGACATTCTCTAGTTGAAATATAGTATCATTATAATTTTTTGTAAAATGGTTTGGTTCGATTATATAGATTAGTTCAGTTTATCTTTTCATACCAATCATAAATTTTTCATTTGAATTGAATTAGAAAATCTCTAAACCAAATAATAAGAAAAACCATATTTTCAATTTAATTTGATTCGATATGCGACTTGGTTCAGTTCAATCGGCTTTTTTCACCTACCCCTACAACCACCGTGAACACTTGCCTAATTCAATGGAAAGGTTATAAGAAAGAAGAAACATCTATCCTCATGCAATCTAGTTGTTTCTACTCACCGTTATATCATGAATTCATATCCAATCCGTTGATTGAAATTCGTGGTAGTTTGATTTCAATCCAACTTCCGGCCAATGTCAACGGTAGTAAAAGTTATAGAACGTGATCATTAGCTACTAACATTCTATTAGTAATTTGTAAATCTTATCTATGAAACTTATCAATTATATCATTTCTAGTTGAATAAGAGGAGACAATGTGTGAAACTAGAAGCGACAGTGTGTGAAAGTATCTTTGCATCCATAGGAAGTCATTGGGCTGTGAAACGCTGCTATAGTACTAATATAGCACATAGAATGAATTAATAACAAGTAAATACTAATTAAATTCTAACATTTAAAAATATGGATGATAAGTTTTTAACATAAAAGTATACTTTTAGTTGTTAACATTTATCCACTTTTATATTTGAGTCCTCAACCTTTTTTTTTATTCTATTTGAGTTCTTAACATTTTAAAAACCTTTAAAAAGTAAGACTTTTATTAAACCTATTGAATTATTCATCAATCCATTACATGTCTCAGCTTCAAATTGGTCCACAACAATTAATTTAATAACATGATAATATTAAATATATTTAATAACATAATATAATGAAAATGATATAAATAAATATAATTATATAATATGAGAAAAATTATAAAAAAAATACATAAAAATTTATTAAAAGAGAAAAATGGCTAGAAAAAATTTTGCAAATCTTAACTATATTTCCCAACTATTCAAAGGCCAATGAGAAATTGACACATGCCCAAAATGAGCAAAAAATTTAACATTTAAGGGAATATTTATCTTTGTATAGTTTTGAAAACATTAAGGACTCAAATAGAATTAACAAAAAAGTCGAGGACTAAAACAGAAAAGTAGGAAGACCTTGAGGATTAAAAATGTACTTTTCCCTTTACTAGAAAATACTTAATGTTAATAATAGCCTTTATACATAGGCCAACCACCTTAAGCCCATGGCTAAGTAACCCAACTTAAATGATCATTGCCCAAGTTGGGCTTAGGCTTGCCTAAGCTAAACATGGTGGGCCTACGACCAAACAATCTAGTTAGCCATCCGAGCCAAATCAAGACTGGCCACACTGGACTCAAAATCCAAACAAGGTAACAAGAAAAGGTCCCCTTTAATACAAACCTTTCCTTATAGCCTACATTCTAAGCTCCTTGGAGCCCCAATCTATCCTTTATAAGCTAACCCCTCTAAAGTAGCTCCAAAGAGCAGTCGTAACCTCTACAAGGCCCCTTAGATACTTAGAGAGTATCTATCCAACCTCTAGTGTGAACCTTGCATACTTGATTGTATAATGATTATGTCTCATCTAATGGGATGTAACGTCTAACAACTTCTCCTCTAGTGAGCCCATGCGACTTAGATTTTACAATATGTCAAGTATTTATCAAGAAGAGATAAGTACAAGGCCAAAAACAATCATTCCTTATTGTCATCAAAAAATCTTACCAACCCTAAGTCTCCCAAATCTAAGGCCACACACTACGAGCTAACAAGGGGTCGGGGTTCATACATATACCTTAATTTCTCCCAGCCTTAGTTATTTGGATTGCATACTTCCTATAAGTATCACTGACAAAGGCATTAGACTGGCCCTGCCAAATAATCATATGATTATTCTACTTACCCTTGTCTATTTTTTAATTAGGCCTTAAGTACATAAAGCCTCCCCAATCCACTATGTCTAACCTTGGAGGCTTAATACACTTCACCAACAAAACTTTGAGATGACACCTACTATCACTATATGTTTAAATATTATTTATAGTTACTCACCATTCATTTAAATACATAGGGTATTATTATTAATGAATATTTTTCCTATTAGGTTAGGAAGAGTCATTAGGTTAATCAGTTAGCTAAATATAGGACTAGGCAAAATGATGGCAAACCACAGATCAAACCATGAATTGAACCCAATCAAATCAAAAAATCAGGTTTTTTTTTTTTTTTTGCAAATCGTTTGGTTTAAGGTTCGATTCGGTTATATATAAACGGTTTACAATTCGATTTAGGGAAGCAGACCGAATCGTACCGATTAAAATCGAACCAAACCGAACCGAACCGTTTAGTTAAATAAAAAAAATCATGTAATTGTTTTGTACCTTTTTATATTTTTTTTCATTAATTTTCATAAATTTCATCAAATTTTTCATATTTTATTATTTTTATCTTAATTTTATGTTAATTATTAAGATTAAGTTGAGTAAATTTAATTAAAGATTTCATCTTTATTAGAAATAAAAATATTTAGTGAAAATTTGACATAAACAGTCAAATTGAACCAAATCAGTTTTAATTAGGTTTGAAAAATTTATGAACGAAACCGTATGGTTATGTTCAACTTAAAAAAAAAAAAAAAAACGAACCATTATATTAGGTTCAATTCGGTTCGATTCAGATAGGGGGGGAACCATACCTAACCAAACCATACTTACCTCTGGCTAAACATTATGTTATTAAATGGCTAGGTTCCTTATGTACTTTGTAAGCTACTAATATTATTGTTGCTTACCAAGGTCAATTGGCATGAACACTAATTGTTAAGCTTGGTTTTTCTCCTAGTTTTTAATATATAAGTTTTCTTTAAATTGATCAATATTAAATCCTACTCGTTGAATACCGATTCTTAACTAAGGTTTAAAAAAAAATCGATTCTTTTATCTTTTGAAAACATTTTAGAGTTACCACCCGATCGGAGTTAGGAAAAAGAGTTTAATTATAACCAATTGGGTGGATCAATTATAATTTAGTTACTAGTCTTTTCAATAAAACCAATTTTATAAACTATTTTACAAACTAGAAATTGAGTCAGGGGATTAGGATTTTTAAACCTTTACGAGTACCAATAGCTTTCCAAATTTAGTCTTAATCTCTAAAACTCACCTTTTGTTAGTTAATGCATTGAATGATTTAAACTAAAAATGGAAAAATAAGTTTTCATTTTTTTACTGTCACCCCGTAAGTACCTATATACCCATTATTCGTGATCAAATATACATAGTTCTTTTTGTAAAACTTTATTGTATTGGATTTTATTTTAATTTTGAAAAATACATCGTGTTTATGTTTTTAAGTAAATTTGGTTTTATTAAGAAAGATTTAAAGGGTCTTAAATCCAGGTTTTATTTTTGGAAAGCTATAGAAAAAGGTCCTAATTTGAAAAAAGGTTCGTTTACTTTTATTTCAGAAAATTGATTTTCTAAATAGTAAGACAATTTTTTATCTACTAATATATTTTTATATTATTTATTATTATCATTATTTTCCATTATTATTTATTATTATCCCTTCTTATTTAAGTCTTAATCGAAATAAAAAATATAAAAAGAAACAAAACTAAGCTTTTCTATCCCTTTTCTCTTTTTCTCTTCTTCTTTTTTTTCTTTTCATATATTTTCTTTTTCCTATTTTCTTTTTTTTTTAGTTTTTTTTAATAATTACATTTATAGATACATGAGTAATGAAGAAATAAATTTAAAAAAAATTAAAAAAATAATCGAAAATAGAAAAAAAATACGAACCAAAGACAAGGATGCAGGTCAAAACTAAGATGGAGTGTAGGTTACGGGTCGGATCTTCGGAGCTCCAACAAGTTGTGGCTTGCACCTTTAGCAACAGTAGCTTAGGTGCTCTTTTGGGCTTGTTCCAATCATCAATTCGAGTAGAGAATGGCTTTTTTGTGCATTTTGGATTAAAGTTTTGTGGGGGAGGGGAAGGGGGTAGAGGGGTATGTGTGGTGTAGTAGTAGTAGGTTTAATGCTTAGGTCGATTTATGGTGTTTACGGTAGTTTGGTGTTGGTCTGATGCAATGGTAGTTAGGTCACGATAGCTAGGTGTACAAGAGTGGTTGGGTTGGTTATCCCAAAGTACAACAAGCTTAGCCGTATGATCGGTTCATGGTGGAATCGTATAGTAATGTTGGTTTCAAAATGGTGGTGGCGGTTGTAGGTTAAGGTTTAGTTAGTGGCTATGTTATCATGTTGTAAGGTACAACAACTTGCAAGGGGGGTTGGGATCGAAAGCTAAGGGTCTAGGGAACTCGGCCATAGTGGTTATGTGTTTCTAGGGTAGCTTGAGAGTGAGACCAGAGAGAGAGAGAGAGAGAGAGAGAGAGAGAGAGAATGGCTATCGACTAGAGAAAGAGAGAGAGAGGCCATCGACTAGAGAGAGTGAATGAGAGGGTGAGAGCTGATTTCGGATGTTTGAGGAGGATAATGAGTTAATTCTGAAGTGGGGAAAGGCTTTAAGAAGCCCAATTTATAGTATTCCAAGCTTAAACAAGCTTGGAAACTCCATTAATGGTAGATTTAAGAGTGAACGCAATGACCTTGGATTCTAGTTTTTTTCTTTCAATTTTGAGAGATGCTTTGGGTACAAAAATGATTGAATCCGGCCTTATTTCAAGTTTCCATTCGAAGATGGCCATGTATGGAATAAGCTTAGACTAAGAAATCATGCATGTATGTGTGGAATTTGTGTAAAAAATTGAGTCAAAGTAAGGGGGGTAAGCTTGTTTTTTGATAAGAAATTTGGGGAAGAAGAGGGAAAGGTGGAGAAAGAGAAAGAAAAGGGAGAAGAAAAAAAAGGCTAACATAATGCCACATCAGTCGTGTTATCTAGTCGTATCATGCCACGTATCGTACTGTGACACATGGCAACTGACGTAACGTCAATTGCCTACCCAATCTGATAGTACCATGTGCCAAGACATGTGGCCCAATGAACTCCTGATACGTAGCAACGTATCATGTGTGTTTCATGGTAAAAAGAATAAAAGGTATTTTTGTACCTTTAGTAAGGTTCAAACCCAAAATCCTAATGCAAACTCCAATGTAGTGCTTAAGTATTTTTTCGTTAGGTTGTTGGCCTATGTCTTATCTATATTGTACATATGGATTAAGACAGCTTATACTAGATTTAAATTTAAATCTAAGCTCAACAATCATCTCCTTATTTGTATCTAAATTAAAAATTCTATTCTATTAAACTATTTAAAAAATTTATTATTTTCTAAAATTCCCAAATCCTCTATTTTTTTATTTTTTGTAATTTTTTATTTTTTTCTAAATTTCTTTTTTTTTTTCCTAAATTATGACCCTTTACCTTATCTTAAAAATTCTAAAAATAAATTTAAAAAAGGGGTACGAGAGCAAAAATAGAGTGTTTACATAGATTTTCTAACAAAATGGACTAGATTTAACTCCTCCCCTCTCCTAATAGTTTTAATATTAATATATAGTAGTTGGGACAAAATAAATTAAAAAAAAAAAGCCTTGCTATTTATCTGTAATCATTCACTTGAAAATTTAAACTTATCGAGTGGTATTAATATATATTATTTTATTAATATAACCTTTCACTTATAAGCTTAACATATTTATTCGCCATCAAATTCACCCATTAATTAAATATGAGGTTATACTGCCCTATGGATTTTCAAACTTAGAACTTTCTTCTATGATCCAACACTAAATTTAATTCTACAAGTACTAATCTGAAAGTTTAAACTCGAATATTGACGTGGGCTACATATTTCATATTAGCATCTAATGGGAACTGGGAAGTATCATAATTTGTTATCACATTTGTTACATGCCTTTTGTTTCACGTTACAAGTCACATGTCTTTTGTAATCACAAGTCAAAAATATATAGAAGAAATTTCCTAGCCAGTGCTTGTACAGTAAGAAAATGACAGGCCGAGTCGAAAAAGGAAAGCCCTAGCATAACAATTGTTATGGCATTGAATGAAGAAGACTCTTCTTCACGTGGATTCAATTTTCAAGACTTGTGGAACACCGTATGTACTGTTTCTCTTTATGGGATTAGCCTACCCTTGCTACTCAATTCATCGGGTCATTAGAGTTTTCATTTTATATTATTAGTTTTTATAATCCTTTTAATGGTTAATTTAACGAACGATACATCTGTATTACAAGTACAAAAATAATTGAAATGTTTTATTTCAATTTCAAATATGAGAGTTAATGTGTTGTTCACCAACATAGTGTAATTAAAATTACATTAAAATGTAACAAACTTCTTGTTGATGGGGCCAACCTAATTGAGCTTATAGCCTACTCCGTGCCTCTCTGAATTCAATCTTCCAATCCTTATGTCTGACCTCAACTAAGGCTCATTATTCAGCTTACTTAGCTACGGTGGTTACCAATGGTTATGAGACTATAGATAAGATTAAGTGACCAAGTTCATAACTACCCCTTACATTCATGGACCATGTTAGGCCTTGTAACTCCATTACCTAATACTTGTGGACATGGCTTCTGCTCAATAACTTCTCTCCATTTGCCGACTTTACTCCTCTACAAATATAACACTATCATCTAATGGTAAACTACTTAATATTTTGCATACTAGAGCTTACTCTTTATATTTGAGTATTTTTACTCTCTTTAATACACCCAACTGACTTAAGTATTAGAGTAACCATGTCACACAACACCTTAGCACCCCTCACTATTCATTGTCTTGTAAGCACATACAGCAATGCAAAGCCTAATCTCAATTAATCTCTACTAGCCAAAACTTGAAGACAATATTTGGCATCGTTTGTGGGGAATAGATCCAATTCCCTACCTGAATATACACTAAACACTCTCCTAAACATCACATCGATTGTTAACATGTCTCGCATCAACAACCCTAAAAACAACCAGTTGGTGAACAACCAACCTGCCAACAATTAGCTTCTAGCTAGGGACATGCTTGAACAACGCTTGGAGTACTTGCTTGAGGAGTTTATTACCTAAAACAGGTTGCTCTACACTCACTTAAGGATTCCAAGAGGCATAGCACATAGATCCATCCACTTAAAAGCTTCTAATGCTTGCACTAGGCACAACAACCAACAACAATAGTAGGAAAATGGCAAGTATCAACTACTTAATCCCTTAGTATAAGAACAACAGGTACAATTTATAGCCACTCGTGATCGTGCCTTTATTGGCAATGAGCAAGTGGCTGACTCCCACGAAGTACCAGTATACTCTACAGCACCACCTAATAGACAATACTGACTTCAATGAGCTTTACACAATTGTTAGAAGGCTCTCCAAATAATAGGGGAGTAAGGCAGCTAACGACACTGGGCTAGTCATTAACAACAAGACCTCCTTCACCAAGGGTGTCTAAGACAGAGTTTAGCCTCTAAACAACAAACCTCCTATCTTAGACTAGTATGATAGCACTATTGATCCTAATGATCCCCATGGGGATGTTATAATGTATGAGGCTTTCTAAGGAACTTTAAGGAAAGCAGCTTAGACATGGTTTAACCACCTATCCGAGAACTCTATTAACCCCTTTGATGAGCTAGCACGCAATTTTTCTCTCTACTTAAGGGCTAGCAAGCCTCCATCCAAGAATACTTCATCCTTATACTTGATAAGGTAGAGCAAAGGGAGACTCTGTGAGAATATGTGGCCCGATTCAACAATACTGTAGTAAAGATCCTTTAGTTGGATGAGGGAGTAGCACTACATGCTGTACAGCTTGGCATAAGACCCTTAGGAGACTTCTTCTGTTTACTTGCAAAGAGCAAACCAAAGGCCTTAGCCAAATTCTAAAATAAGGCCTAGAAATACATGGACTAAGAGGACAACATCTGCGCTAGGTATAATGTCGACCAAGAGAGGTCGAGAGGAAAGAAGGATAAGGAAAGATTGTCCGTAAAGAATCATCTCGGTAGCAAGGGATTGAGTAGAGCTGAAGGGGGAAGGCTCAGGTAGTAAGAAGTGCTGAGCTGAGCAAAACCTATCTCCTCCTCCCATCTACATACAGCATACCCCTCTGAACCAACCAATTGCCCAAGTCTTCACCGAGGTACAAAATAGAGGTTTATTGCAGAAGCCCCCTAAGATGAGGGGGAACCCCAATCGTCGAGACTCGGACAAGTACTTCTAGTTCCATGACGACCACGTCCACACCATGAAGTAGTGCTTACAACTGAAGAATGCAATTGAATGTTCTATTTAACAGGGCTTCTTCGATGGGTATGTAGCTTAAGGAAGGAATGACGACCATTCCGATGATGATGAAGATAAGGTGCCTCACAGGCAGCGAACCAAAGGCACCCAAGCAAAGTAGAAAGAAGAGTGCCATAATAACTGAGCCTCTAACTATGTGGTTAACATAATCATTAGGAGGCCACACCTAGAGAGCTAATAAAGCACCGGCAGCTCAATTAACACCCCGTCCAAGGTGTTGGTCATCAAAGAAAAGAGGTAGAAGATTGATATTTAAATCTCTTTCTCAAATGAGGACCTGAAGGGGGTAAACACCCCTCATCAAGATGCCTTTGTTATTAGGGCAAGAATCACAAATTTTGAGATCCTTAAGATTATGGTGGACACTAGCAACTCCACTAACATCCTCTTCATGCATACATACGAGAGGATGAGAAGCAAGTTCTCTATCAAAATGAAGGCTTACCACCATAATCTCATTGGCTTCAATGGAGGAATTGTCCATGCCAAGGGAATCATCACTCTTGACATGGAGCTTAGATGGTGACAATGTCGTATGATGACTAGTAGAGTTCATCGTAGTTGATTACCCATCCCCCTACAATACTCTCTTAGGACGAATGAGCTTGAACACTTAAGGGGTTAACCCCTTGTCCCTCCAATTGAAGGCTAAGTTCCTAACCCCCACCAGGGTGGGAATCTACATGTGCGATCAAAAGCTCTCTCGAGAGCTTTATGTCAAGGCCACTAGAGCTGATGGTGTCTTCGCTCTAAAGACTAACCCGTAAGAGAAGTCGGCTAAAAGAGGTGAGTTGAGTGAAAAAAAAAGAAGAGGTATATATTGGCACCTCTCTCGACGAGACCATTAAGGTTGGGATCAAGACCCCTTTCGAGGAAAAGGAAGAGATAGTTGCCCTCCTATGGGCCAATGCAGATAAGTTTATCTGGTTGGCGTCAAACATGCCTAGGATCTCCTTTGACCTAGCGACCCATAGCCTTAATATCAACTCTAGTACACAGCTTGTCAAACAAAAGAAGAGGCATTTTGTGCCAAAAAGGCAGGCCGCTATAGAGGAAGAAGTATAGAAGCCAATTAAGGCCAGCTTTGTTGGAGAGGAGAAGTATTCAACTTGGCTGGCAAATGTAATGCTAGTGAAGAAGAAATCTAAAAAGTAGCACGTATATTGATTATACTGACCTTAATAAAACTTGTTCAAAAAGACTGCTTCCCTTTCCCTAGGATCGACTAGTTAGTCAATTCCACATCAGTATATGCCCTGCTCAACTTCATTGATACCTTCCAGGCTACAATCAGATTAAGACAGACCCAAAAGAAGAAGTCTATACCTCTTTTATCATTGACTTTGACATGTACCGCTCTACTATCATGCGCTTCGGCCTTAAAAACGCTAGGGCAACATATCGGCGGATGATGACTAAGTTGTTCAAGCCCTAAGTTGGGTGGAACATAGAAGTGTATATTGATGACATGATAGTCAAGAGCAAACAGCCTGGCAATCATGTTAAAAACCTACAAGAAGCTTTTCACCAGATGAGAAAATATGACATGAAGTTAAACCCTTAGAAGTACGTATTTGGGGTTAGCTTCGACAAATTCCTAGGCTTCCTAGTCACCCAAAGAGGAATTGAGGCCAATCCTGAGAAGATATAAGCTATCAAAGATATAAAGCCCCTTCCCTCAGTTAGAGATATACAGAAGCTCACCGACATGGTTGTCATGCTAAGCAAATTTATCTCTAAGAGTATAAATAGATGTGTTGAGTTCTTGAAATTCCTTAAGAATCCTAAGAGTTTTGAATGGTCTCCTTAATGTGCGGCAGCCTTCATGCAGTTGTAGGACTTCCTCACATACCCCCCCAGTCCTCTCTAAGCCTATTTTAAGGGAGGACTTGTATTTGTAACTGGCCGTTAGCTACTGGGCACTCTCTTTTATACTAGTTAGAGGATAAAGGATATAGCACATGCCCGTATACTACATCCGCTACATACTCTAGGAGCCTAAGGTCAAGTATACTAGAGTAGAAAAATTTACCTTGGCTGTTGTCATCTTAGCATGTTGGCTTAGTCCTTACTTCTAGGCACACTAGATCATCGTACTTACAGACTAACCACTGTACACACTGCTATAGAAGCTGAATGCAACTGGATGGATGGTGAAGTACGCAATAAAGCTCGGTGCATATGGAATTTAGTATCAACCATGGATGACCTATAAGGCATAAGTGCTGGCCGACTTCATTGCTGAATACATAAGAGAGGAGGAAGCACTACTACGGGATGATAAGCTAATGTGGACTCTCTGATGGATCATGCACTTAGGGGGTTGGAGGTACAAGTCTCATATTGATCGAACTGCATAAGATCATAATCCACTATACACTTAAGTTCGGGTTTAACACTAGCAATAACAAATCTGAATATAAGACCCTAATAACCGGTCTCAAGCTGGCCAAGGAGGTTAGTGCTAAGCACCTACAAGTTTTCTCGGACTCCATGCTTGTCGTCCAGCAAGTCCAGGGTGAATACGAGACTAAGGACGATACCATGGCAAGATACTTGGAGAAAGTGAGGAGTCTCCTAGCTGAGTTTCCTTCATGGACCATCACTAAGATCCCTCAAATCACAAACTTGGTAGCAAATTAGCTATCCAAGCTCGCTCTATGGAGATATAGAAGCCCAAGGTAAAGGAAAAAAACATTTTCATAGAGTACTTGCTAGAGAAAAGCATAACTTCGGGCTTAGCAAAGGTCTTAGAGATCATGGTAGTACCATCCGAACCAAAATGGATGGACCCCATCCAAAGTTACTTAGAGCAAGGCACGCTCCTTAAAGACAAGAGAGAGACAAAGAAGTTAATATACTACACCGCCAACTACATGTTGGTCGATAGCATCCTGTATCGCAGGGGAGTCAACCTTCCCCTACTCAGATGCCTCCGAAAAGACGAGGGCTTGCATGTCATGGAGGACCTATATGTTAGAGTGTGTAGCAACCACATCTAGTCTTAAGCCCTCTATATTCGAGCTTTACAACTTGAATACTACTGGCTTACCATGAGGTAAGATGCTAAGACCATAGCCCAGAAGTGCTAGAAGCTACACCAATTAATTACACCCTTAAAACCAATCTTCAGCCCCTAACCAGTCCGTAGCCATTCACCCAGTAGAGCATTGACATTTTTGGCACCTTCCCCAAGGCCTCGGGAGGTTAAGAATATATCATCATCGCCGTCAACTACTTTACCAAGTGGGTTGAAGTCAAGGTTGTAGCTAAGATCACTACAAGAGCATCGAGTTGTTCCTTTAGAACAATATCCTCTCCAGATTTGGGGTCCTTTACATCCTCATCATAGATAACGAGTGTTAGTTAGACAACTTTAAGTTAAAAGGATTCTATACCAAGTACCACATCACACTACACTTTACATTGGTCACCTACCCTTAGTCGAATGGTTAAGCTAAAGCAACTAATCGAGTCATTCTCGAGAGCTTAAAGAGGAAGGTGGACCAAGTTTAAGGCACTTAAGCAAACAAGCTACCTAATATTTTGTAGAGATGCAAGACCACCCATCGTACCTTTATAAGTGAAACCCCTTTTCGTCTAGCGTTTAGGTCAGAGGCAGTTCACCCCATCAAGCTAGAGCTTCCCAACATACAAACTCAAAGTTTTAATGCAATACTGAATGAGTCCTTACTATAGGCTAACGTCAACACCATAGAAGAAATTAAAGACCTCACCAATGCTCGGGTAACTTCTTACTAGCATTGAGTAGACATATACTATTATTAGACATAAAGAATTCAAGGTTAGTAACCTAGTTTACCGGAAGTTAGAAGCTACAGGCTTACGAGAAGAACAAGGTAAGTTGGCCCCCAGTTAAGAAGACCTGGTCAGAGTAAGAGAAAGCTTAGGGAATGTAGTATATAGGTTGGAAAGATTGGATGGTGAGCTCATCTCACGTACCTAAAACGCTGATAATCTTAGGCCATACTTTGATTAATGTACAAATCCCTTGTAAATCAATTTATGAATGTCAATAAAAGTTATGTTCCTCCTAAGTACCGTTTACTTTTTTCCTTCCCTTACTCATACTAAGTGCTAGCCTTCAAAGGTGAATGGACCCATTAACTAAGTAGGTTAAAATGCCACAGACCTGATCCCCCTAAGTAACCTTAACACAGGTAACACGCCTTACATAACTAAGGTAACTTCCATTAATCGGGCAAGTTGGAACACCATCAACTTGACCCCTTTAGGTAACTTCAGCAAAAGGTAACAACCTTTGCACGACTAAGGAACTCTCATTATCTGGGTAGGTCAAAATGCCACCAACTTAACCCCCTTAGATAACCTTAGGAAAGGGAAACACCCCTCACATAACCAATAACTCCCATTATTCGGGCAGGTCAAAACACCACCAACCTAAATCTCTCAGGTAACCTTAGTAAAGGGCAACACCCCTTGTACAATTGAGGAACTACCCTATAGATACGCAGCAGATGTTATCCCTAAATTAGCTCTACGACCAAACAAAGAGGCATAAACACATAAATGACTAAGTATCTAGCTATGCTACTAAATAAGCACAACATACCAAACAAAGAAGTGAGAAGTATTGACAGAATTTGAAGAACAAAAAGCAAAGTGGGTACACTGAATGCAAAAGTTCAAATTCCATTAACAAAGAGGGGACTTATTAAGGTTAGCATCCCAACCTATTATACAATTTCTCTTACTTAAGTATGGAAAAATAAATATGTACAAAAAAAAAAAAAGAGGAAAGGGGATGAGTCTTTATTATTTTAGCTCCAGGAGCTCCGAAAAGTTTAATGCTTCAATCTATTAGAAAGGCTAATCTGTTCATGGTCCCTACTTATAAGATGTCTTATCCTGAGCTATGGAGGAAGAGGCTTAAACCTATTGGCTTAGCTAAACAGAAGGATCACCCCAATCCTGATCAATTCAAGAAGTGCTTTCGAGTGTGACCCTTTGCTATGCTGCTGGAGCAAAAATGAATGGAAGAGAGTCTTGTCCACCCCCAACAGTAAAAGAGACAACCTAGACTGCATCGACAGCTTAGGCAGCAGCCTTTTTTACTTAGAGAGCCTCCCTCTTCTCCTTATAAGTGGGAGCATCCAGCCAGCCTAGGAAATTAAGGTTGAGCTCAAGATGATGTGTAAGCGCCTCGTTTTGAATAACCCGAGCCCATTTAGTAGAGATGTCCTCTAGCTCCTCTAACTATTGGTCCATCTTGTAAAACTCCTTGACAACCTTGTTGGTGGTGACCTCACTAAGCACTTCCCCACTCTCCAAATTACAAATGATCTCCTTTATCTCTACATTTTCTTTTTAGAGCTCCGTAATTTTCTACTCTAGCCCAAGCTTTTGATTAACCAGCTTTAGTAAAGTTGTTTTGGCACTACAACATTTAGATGCCTTTATCGTTGACTCAATCTTTAGCCTAAAGATCGAAGCTCTCAGCTTTGCATTTTCTTTTTCAAGCTCTTCCTTATCCTTCTTCTCCTCATCTAATTTCTAAGAGAGTCGAGCCTTAGTCCTCTGCTTGTCCTCTAACTGAGTCTTAAGTTTGTTGGCCCGCTTGGCTATCTCCTTAGCATTGCCTAACCCTACTCTATTGCCTATAGCTTCACCTTAAGTACAATCATCTGCACATAAGAGTGACACAAGTGTCAGTTAGCCTTGCTAAATTTTTCATAAAATTTGCTAGAGGTGGACTTTACCTCCCTTGGGCCCTTATCTGCACTAAACACCATCCCACAAGGTCCCTTTACCTCAATAAGCAACTTATTGTAGTTACCGAGCCATAATAGCACTCAACCATGGTACTATAAAGAAACACATGAAGTGTGACCAAAATAGTGGCATCAAGGAAAGATGCTAACTTAAATAAACAAAGACTTATCAGTCGAATGAGCAAGTTTAAGTGACTTGCCATTTCCATAGGAGTGTCCCTTTAGGTCCTCGATAGGTCTTCAAGAATAGCCTAATCACCAGAGGTGAAGAGTCCCATCGAGGCCTAAAGACTAAGATCTCAATGGTGCAACGTAATGTTATTGCCTCGAATGTCCCACTTTAGCTTAAAAAGCTTCCCCTTATCCTGCCTAGTTTCAGACTTGCTCCCTTAAAAGTGCAGCTCCTCATTCTAGGACTCATACACCGTGTCTTTAAACAAGTTTAGCGTTATCCCCAAACATTGAAACTTGTTCAAGACCTTATAAAAGGCATCCCTAAGGTCATCAATACACCCATAGGGATGACTTAAGGGCCAGTCATAGATGAACAATCGGCTGATGGACTCCCTTCCCTTCTTCATCTTAGGTTCAAAGGCTTTATCCCTGCTAGTTTCGAGGGCTTTCCTCTTTTGCCCTGTTAGCTAAGCTGCATCGCTGGCTTCAGCCTCCCTTACCCTTACCTTGAGATAACAGGGGGATCTCCTCCATATTTAGTCCCCTGGATCTAGCATTCTTGTCTACCAAGGTGATGGGCAAAGATGTAGGAATGGAAGCATCGATGAGGAGAGCCATGTTCACAAGGTTGGCGACTAGCGACTTGATGGGCTTACTGCCAAGGGGAATCCCCTGTGGAAGAGTTGTAAGGGTGACCTTACTCATCTCTCCCGCCCCTAATCTCGTCTACATAGCTTTACCCTTGGGGCAGCAGTCTTGGTCAGTAGTTGAGTTCTACTAAGACGTTGCCTTAGTAGCTCGAATGTTGATGGATAAGGTATCTTCTAGGCCAATTTCTTGCTTGTAAAGAATCAAACAAACACTGTCGGCATAAACATAAGTATGACACAATCATTAGCCAACTTTGCCATGATCAGCACAAGCAAGGTCAATCCTTCCCTTCTCCTTAGAAGGATGTTAGATGAAGCACAGTTCTATATAGACTCATATTAGTATGATGGAAGAAGTTGTTCATGAAAAAAAAATCTATACCTTCCATCCATTTCTTCACCACAATCTTCTTCATGCTAGGGAAGAGCTCGAAGATTAGATATTTGAAGTATCTCTCCATTATCTCTGCAGCGTTTATTTGTTGGCCATGTCTGAAGTCCATGAAGGCTGATACCTCTCTTGTGGCCTCAGTATCACTGGGCCCATGCTCCTTCTAAGCACCAGTGTAGTCCACTGTATCCAGAAGTCTATTTGGTCTGGTAATTCCACCATCAAGAACTCGTCCTACCAACCTTTAACATAATTTGCCAAACCTTTAAAAAGCTTTCTCCCCAAACAGTTTTGTAGGTACATCCATCCAGTCAAACTCTTCCATAGGTAGAAATGGTTGAAGAGTTTTGGAGTAGCCCTTATCACCAAGTACTCGCATTGCCCCTAGAATGCTTTTAACACCCTCCACCTATTGGGAAAGATTTGTGCCAGACTGTACTGGTGGAAATCAAAGAGTTCCTTTTTGAACTCTCTTAAAGGGAAGCGCATCCCATAGTCCAAGCACTTTTTGAACACTGCAAAGCGCTTCCCCAACAGTAAATGTATCTATTCCTTTCTTGTCGACAATCGTACTACTTAGGTCGGAGTTAGTCTAACCATAAAATTCTACAAGACCCAATTAATAGCAAAGAGCTTACTTTTATTAATCCGACCATTGGGACCCTTGTATACTCCAGCTCGATAAATAGGTTTGCGACCTTAGGGACAGGATTGTACACATAAACATCCTTAAGAATGGCACTTATGAGCTTCGTTTTGTTTAGCATCTCAATTGCCCTTCTCGAACTATCATCTATCCGTACTAGTGATGAGACTTCATCCTCTCCTCCATAGGAAGGATCACTCCTTATAGATTCAAAATCGGTTGTCACATTGTATTTAGACGCATCAGAAGGTGTCTCATCTATGTTTTAGTCCATTGTTAGTTAACATTTGATGTTGAAGAAGTAAAGAAACATGAAGAGTTTTGAAGTAGGTTAAGATTTGTTGATGAAAAGAAATAGTAAAGTTGCTCAAATTGCAGTAGGAAAGTAAGAGAAGTTGTGAAAGAGTAATTTGTTCAAGCAACTATAGTATTTATAGGCCGAATGCTTTGGAAAGTGAATCGGTGGTTATATGGATCTATATAGGCACAAATCCCCCAAAATATTGTGATGTAGACATGTGGAGATAGTTTTAATCGTATGGCGGCATTCAAAAGACAAAACGTATGTGACTGCATGCAAGTCTACAGAGATAGGACACCTATCCCATCACATTAACTACATCGTGAAAATGGATGATGGAATGAGAATTTGAAAGGTTAGCTTCCACAAGAAGTTTTCTCGAGGCCCCCTCAACTTCCATGTCATGGATAGAACTCCCTTAGCACTTTAACAGCACTATGCCATAGCACAAACAGATGGAAGCCACTTGGACAATGGTAAGCCCAGCTCAATCCTACTAGCCTAAACTATCCGATGCCTCTGCATACTCAGCACCTTTGCTCTGAACCCTTATTATCTGAAGTACCCCTACTAAATTTTCACTTCGGCTTTGAGTGCCTAGCCTAGCCCATTGAGTATTCACCTTAAGCCACCTATCCAGCTTGGCACATAAACGCTCCGTTCTGACCTTGTGTAATCTCTTTGGATCACTTCTCTCGGCATTGACCTCTGTATTCAGCTCAAACTTTCCTAACAAGTATCTTCTTTACCTTAACTAAACGAAGGGACAACTGCTTAGTACCCCTTGATGACCAAGGAAGATAGACCTCTTGTATCCTACCTTAAGGTTGGAGTACCCACCTCAGCCTAAGTGGCAACCTGCTCGAGCTGGTCACTCTTGCTTGACCCTTAAGTCACTTAGCTTGGATGTCTTCGCCTTAACCTTTTGCCGGTGTGGACTCAAACCATTACCACATCAGCATGGCAACATTATCACCATGTCACCTAACCAACTTGAACACCTCTAAACCAGATTGATTGCATGCTTAAGAAGCCCATCTTTCCCTTTTCCTTCCTTGTATAATGGCAATGAGACTGTATGAGGATGGGAGAGGGGGTGGGGGGGAAGGCAAGTGTTGATGAGACCTTTTGAGCATAGGCCCCTTAAGCCTATGCCGACCTAATCGAGCTTATGGCTTAGGTTGTGTCTCTCTCGATTTAGTCTTCCAATCTTTACAACTGACCTCAGTTAAGGCCTATTATTTGACTTACTTAACTATAGTGGTTACTAATGGCTAGGAGACTATAGATAAGGTTGAGTGACCAAGTCAACAACTACCTCTTATGTTTGCAGACTACGTCAAGCCTTGTAACTCTACTACCCAATACTTATTGATGTGGCTTCTACCCACTAACTTCTCTTCAACTGCCAACTCCATTCTTTTATAAATACAAGACTACCATCTAATAATAAACTACCTAATACTTCTTACACTAGAGCTTACTCTTTACATTTAAGTACTCTTACTCTCTTTTACACACCCAACTAACTTAAGCATTAGAGTAGTCATGTTGGACAATACCTCGACACTCCTCACTATTCATCTTCGTGAGGCTCATACAATAGTACAAAACCCAATCTTAGCTAATCTTCATTGGTCAAAACCCGAAGATGACATTTGTGATGCGTATATAAAAACTGAAAACATTGGTATGATAAAAATTAGATCAAAAAACAATTATTGAATCAAAACAAACCAACATTATAGAAATATATAAAATAATTACTAGATACATCAATGTTGTGATAAAATGACTTAACCACAAAATTAATTTTATGCAATATTGTTTTTTTAGTAAATTACTTGCCAAAGTTATCTAAAAATTTAAAAAGACATAAAAATTCATTAGGCCATTAGAGTTTTCATGTTATATTATTAGCTTTTAAAATCCACTCGATGGTTAAATAATGAATTAAATGATCCCTTTGACAAGAATATAGAAGTTATCTTATCTCGTTATGTTAAGTAATTTTATTTGTTTGTTATTGTGTTTTTATGAAGTTTTTAATCCCATCATTTATAAATGACTTAATTAAGTTTGATACATATTCTACTCTTACATGTTTATAGTAATAATTATATTTGTTTTTAATTTATTAAAAGTTAGTTTTTGAAATGTTTCTTAGTCTTATATTATTATAAGTATATGTTGTAACAAAAGACACAAAAATACTAATTAACTAAGAATTTCATATGGATTTCTCATTATAGATGACATTTCATATAGGAATCTATACCTATCAGTGTAAGATATAAACATACGATTCTTATAACCAATTAGAGCAATACTCCACAATCAAATCTCATATATTTACATGGTTCTTTCTTACAGTTTCGAAATACATAATAACATGTCTAGAAAGTTAAAAATAAGCTAATTCTAACACCTAGCACAAGAAGTTACTTTGGCATTAAGAGAAAACATAAACATATATATGTTACAAGATATGTGTGACATATCAATCGATTATCACCATGGCCATCAATTGCCATTACAACAGAATGACAAACCTTCCCCGACTCATATATGTATTCATCCTTTATCAACATAGCCTATGGCACTTTATTTTTCAGTCTTGTATAAATTTAAGAAGCAATAAGCAAATCTTTATTCTAATTTGAATTTGTACAACTCAACAAATATACAAATACTCAAGCTTTATCTATTCTTAGCTTTTCTATTTTAATCTTGCCAATCATTCACCACTAGGTTACTTTAGTACATTGCACTAAACTGCAAGCTCTCATCATCGCACATCAAAATGACGTTGTTTATTTACTCTAAAATCAATGCCTAGCTATGAACCATAATGCCAGTAACACCTCTTCACCTAACACTAGCCAATACATGTATTGAGTCACCTAGGACATCTTAGTCCTTTAGGCTCCACCTTCCTCAATACATGCATGCCGACTCCATCCAATGATTGTGTGAAGTAAATCTAAACCTTTTCATCACGATTCCAAAAACATAGGTTTTCTTGAATGGCAAATAATATTGATAGAATATTCCATACTCCAGGATAGTTATTTACTACAATACCACTAAGATTTGATAGTCCTTTGTAGTAGGAACAGGTTATGAACTTAACTCATCCCATAATTATCAGACCTCTATATTATGCTTCCATACAAGTAGATTTTACTATATTACAATATCAACATACAAATCCATTAAGTTAAGACACAAGCATTACATATTAATCCTAGCATATTTTTCACACGACATTACATACATTCAAGAAACTTGTAGTATGATCTAGACTCCATCTACTCTAGTAATTCCAACATTTATGCCTATTGACATTTACACATAATTACTCTACAATGGATCATAGATCTATATGGCATTCTCTTGCAATATGCACATAAGTTTTTTGTAAAGTCCAACACCTGATAGAATAACCTTTGATTTTCGAACATAATTTTAAGACACTGTCTTTTGGATAAACTACAACCACATAAATAATTGTTTTACTCTTTAACATTGTTTTTCCTCTCACATGGCTCCTATATTTATAGTGATAGAAAATCACACTTTAGACTTCATAGTCATGGCCATTAAATGATATGTCTCTAGGATCAAACACATGGAGAAGCACCACAAAGAGTGGAAACAAGGGAAAGGAAATGGGTTTAGAAAAATCCAGGCAACTATCAACTGCATATGACACACCAATCAATCTTACTCAACTTACAATTCACCGAATATGACTCATCTATCCAAACTATAGGGTCACTTCCCATTACTCCCTACTAAAGGAAATAAATAAGATTTAAGAAGACAAATGAGAACACTAGGATTGCTCACAAAAGGGAAACTTGTACTAATCTGATAATAAGAGATGATTCCTTGCCACGTACAAAATGAATGGGGTTTATATACTAGCCCCATTAGGGTTATAATAATCTATGAAAAGATAAAAAAGGTAATTTACAATTGGAACATATGAAATATACTAAAAAGGGTAAAAGAGATAATGAATATTTTGTATGGAAAAGCAAAGAATCCTTCTAAAATATTATGCCAAAAGACACGTATTGCATGGTGGCTAGTGTTATGAAATATAGTATAATTCAAACAAAATGAAGAAAAGAGAGTTTATAGTTAGAGCTAACCTGATTTGGATCAAGTTAGAGCTTAGTCAATCAATCATTAGAGAGTATTTGGCTTAGATTGGGATCAGGGTGTTAGTGGTCAACTTGGGAGATCAGCTCAAACAGTCGTTTGAGGTTGGTGTTGATAGGAATTAGCCGGCAACTATCTCCGGGCCAGAGCCAACCTATTGTAAGCCGAGGCCGATCTACTTTTGCTAAGGTTGAATAGATAGCCAAAGGTCGAGAGGTGGAAAAGGAATTATTCGGCATCAAGTGTATCATTTGTCGAGAAACCAAGAGACTACACAGTCGAGGTCTTAAGGCCAAAGATCCACTTAGCATGGCTTAGAAAGATTAATGCTGAATAATCATAAAGCTCAGCAACTGTGGGTCGATCTTTCAGGCATCTTAACTAAGCACTACAAGACCTCAGGGGCTCTTGCCCAAACCTGAACACCCAATTGCCATTCTCACTCAGTTCAAATCCTACTCCTTCAAGGACAGCCTGAATGACTACACGACAACTTTTTTTGTTAAACATACCGTTTTGTATTCTTGTAAATATTTTCTTTATTTTAACTATGAGCCCATTCTTTAGGATTTAAGGCCTTATATATTATTTACAATTTTACCACTAGGGTTTTAGGATTTACTATAAATAGCAACATTTGTAATTAGCCGGATAATAAAGAATATACAGACAATGATTACACTTAAACATTCCTTTTTTAGTAAGGATACTCCTGAGCTCTTAGAGCTTCCTTCTTCTGGATTATTGAGTGCTTATTAACTCTTTAACTTTTCTCATGTTTTCATCAATCTTGACCTTAAGATTGTAGTGGACTCATCATTTGCGTGAGTTAGTGAGTTGCATCCAACCCTCATTTAAAACCCAAGTGACATTTAGTATTTGTGAGTCGTATCAAACCTTATTTCGAACTTAACCTTTGATTGTGTCTATGTCTTGGTGTGTGATATCTATCCACATTCACTGTCAAAACCCTCTTCATACCCCTCTCGCTCATTTCCCCTTGAACCCCAAATACCCAATCATGGCTTGATTCCCGCAGCGTGTACTCATGAGTAGTATTAAGTGCAGTCAAATGTTGTTTATGTCATGGTACAGTTGCTCAGTAGGTCATCCCGTATACTTGGCAAGTCAGCACATCTGCTTAGTAGCTTTAAGAACTATGCTAACACACGTGAGAGCTCGATATTCAAGTTAGTAATGAAGTGAAACATAAAGGTAGGGATAGGAATCCTTGCCTTGGATGGGGCTTTGAGCTAATATTCTTTATATGAGTCCTTAGAATCCTTTAGCTTGGTTGCGCGTGATTAGTCCGAGAAGTTCGTTCTTATCATCTACTCGGGGGTCGGAAAGATTTGTCCTTAAATCCAAAATGGTCTCGGGCTCTTGTTCTTCTTGGGCATCTTCAAGGTCTTCTTCTTCTGGTCGGTAGGTAATCAGGTCGGACACATTGAAAGTAGAAGAAACATCATAGTTCTCAAGCAGTTCAATTTGGTAAGCGTTACGATTAATCTTCTTCAAGACCCTAAATGGACCATCAGCTCGTAAAGATAGATTACTCTATTTCAGGTGTGAAAATCACTCTCAACTCAAGTGAATCCATACCAAGTCCCTTAGTTTATAAGAAATAGTTCGACGGCTACAACTACTAATCTCTTATTGTCTCTAGTTGAACTTGGCAATCTTCCTAACTACAGACTAATGTAGCTCTTGTCATTTTTAGGCTAGGTTAACTCTAGATTGACTCTCTTTAGCAACTGCGAATGTATCGATCAGAACTACTATCTTTAGTAACTGCAAGTGTATCGACCGAAACTAAGGGAATAATGGGATTGAAGCCATAGACAACCTCGAATGGGATCTTCCCAATGTTGTTGTGGATGGTTCAGTTGTATGCAAACTCTACAACTAACAGACATATATCCTAATCCTTTAAGTTCTTTCCCACAACAGCTTTGAGTAAATTACCTAGCATCTTGTTCACCACTTCAGTCTAGTCATCAGTTTGAGGCTAGCTACTAGAGTTGAACACAAGTTTAGTTCCTAGTCTTCTCCAAAGAGTCTTCAAAAAATAACTCAAGAATTTCATGTCTCAATCCGAACAACAGTCTTTGGCACTCCATATAGTCGGACAACTTCCTATAAATACAAATCAGTAATATATAAAGCATCATTAGTTCGATGACATGAAATGAAGTATGCCAATTTGCTAAAGCGGTCCACTACAATAGAGATTGATTCTTGTCCCCTAGATGTTTAGGATAACCTTAGAACAAAGTCCATGTTGAAGTCAGCTTAAGCTAAGGTCAGTGTTGGTAAGGGCATATACTCTCCATGGGGATCTCTCTTCCCCTTAGCTCTTTTGTACACTTCATAACTACCAACTATCTTATGGACATCTTTGGCCAAACCAAGCCAGTAAAAATTTCCTTTAACAGATTGGCTATTTTGGTCTCTCCAAAATGACCAAATAATCTACTACTATGAGCTTCCCTAACCAATAGCTCTCGCATGGAACAATTTGGTATGCACAACCTTCAATCCTTAAACAAATAGCCATTTTTGAGGTAGTATCCTCAAACAACAACCCTTTTCTCGACACTATTTAAGAATGGGACCAAAATGGGGGTCACGAGCATACTACTTAATGATAAGTACAAATTATAGTAATTTCATCTTCAAAGAGGTCGATAACATTTGCTAACATGACAAAGCATTGGTGACTACGTTGGTGCTTTCGTTCTTGTGTCAAATCACATTTGAAAATCCTTCTATAAACTCTAGCCACTTTGCTCACCTCTTTGAAAGTTTGTTCTGACTCCTAAGATGCTTCAATAACTCATGGTGAGTGTCATTAACAAACTTTCGAGGCAGTAAGTAATGTTACCAAATAGTAAGAGCTTAAAATAGAGAGTATAACTCTTTTTTGTATACAGAATAGTTTAATGCAACACCACTAAGCTTCTTACTATAGTAAGCAACCGGTTATCGTTCTTGCATCAGGACGATACCAATTCCAATGCCTAACACATTGCATTCTAGTTTGAAGGACTTATCAAAATCTGGTAATGATAAGATGGGGGTAGAGGTGAGCTTCTCCTTAATCTCCTTGAAGCTCTGCTTAGCTTGGTCATTCCATTTGAACCCATCACTTTTCTTAGTCAACACGATTAAGGGGCCTACAATGGTACTGAAGTTCTTAATGAATCGTCTATAGAAAAAAGCAAGGCCATGGAAACTTCGAACTTCAGTGATATTCTTTGGCATCAGCCACTCCAATATAGCTCAGATCTTCTCTTCATTAGCTTGGATTCCTTTCCTTGATATTACATACTTAAGAAAAATTACTTCAACTTGACAAAATGTACACTTCTTTGTATTCTCATACAACTTTTTTGCTCGTAAAATATCAAAAATAGCTCGAAGATGTTGAATATGGTTGTTTAAGTCAACACTATATACTAATATATCATTAAAATACATGACCACACATCGTCCGATCGGGGGGTGCCTTGTGTGATTCATAAGCTTCATAAATGTACTCAATGCGGTGGTAAGTCCGAATGGCATAATTAACTATTCGTAGAGACCATGCCTCATCTTGAAGGCAATCTTCCATTCATCATCTCGTCTTATGTGAATTTAGTGGTAACCACTTCACAGATCAATATTCGAAAATATGTTGGCACCATGAAGCTCATCTAATATGTCATCAACTTTGATATTAGATATCTGTACTTAACAGTAGTACGATTGATAACTTGATTGTTGATGCACATGTGCCATGAACCATCCTTCTTTGGGATGAGTAAAGTTGGTACAGCATAAGGGCTTATGCTTTCCCTCACATAACCTTACTCTATGAGCTCATCCACTTGCCTTTTCAGTTTGGCAACCTACTTAGGGTTCATTTTGTAGGTAGGTGCATTCGATGGGGTGGTGCCTGGCTATACATCAATACAATGTTCTATGCTTCAAACTGGGGGTAGTCTTTTAGGCAACTCTTTAAGGAATAGGTCAAAAAACTCATCAATCAATTTTTAGATCTCATCAGGAGTATCTTCCAGATCCTTCATCTCCAATAGTCTTCTAATCAACAGAAACATAGGCTCTTTGGCCTTTTTAGCAGCTCGGAGCTCTCTTCAACTCATTACTAAGGCTTTCTTCTTACTAGCTCAGGTGAGTTGATTATGGGTCTCATTCACTTAGGTCAACGTCATGGGATGCAATATAATCTTTTTCTCGTCTTTAACAAAGGCATAGGTGTTCTTGTATCCATCATGAGTAACATGTTGGTTAAACAACCAAGGTCTTCCAAGTAATAGATGTGAAGCTCCCATGGGAACAATATTATACACTACTTCATCCTTGTAAAGATTCTTAACACCAAACGATATGGTTACTTCTTCGGTCACGTATAGAGCACCCTTATCATAAAGTCAATGTAGCTTATAAAGTTGGGAGTGCTTAGAGGTTGACAAACCTAACCTCTGTACAAATGACTATGCAACAACATTGGTACAACTTCCTCATCTACAATGATGGCTCATAAGTCTCCCTCGATGTTACACTTCATATGGAATAGATTCTCTCTCTAATCTTACTTGGAGTTTGATAGGAAACTTAGTACTCGTCTCAACACTAAGGTCATTACTTCTTCCTAGTCGGCATAGACATAGATTTTCTCTTCCTCCTCAGCTTCAACTTTCCCAGCATCCTTCTGCTCTTCGAGCTCACTCTTATTAGTGTTATCTACTATATCTCCTTGGAGTACGATAATATGTCAGTTTGGACACTCAACAGTCATGTGTCTAAAGCCTAAACATTTAAAACACTTTACCTTGCTGGCCTTACGTCCTAAAGTTTGTCTTCTTTCATATGTCCTTGGGGTCAACCTAATCTTAGTTCGACTCAGCTACCATTAGGTCAGTCATTTCTCTCATCGGCTTAGGAGAATCTCCTCGGCTCAACTTGAGCAAGTTAGTGCAAAATAGGAGCTTGAGAAAATGTTGGCCTAGGTCAGCTTGGAGCATTTCTCTTCTGCTTTTCGACCCTATATGCTACCTTAATTGCCTCTTCTAGAATATAAAACCTCCGTACTTCTACAATATTATAAATCTTATATTTGAGTCTACAAATGAACCTCGATACTATGTGAGCCTCTGGTTCATCCATGTTGGCTTGAATCATCAACATCTGGAATTCTCTTACATAGTCATCGATAAATCAGCTCCTTTGGTGAAGTTCTTATAGCTTGGAAAATGTATCCTGTAAGTAGGTTTCGGGCATGAATCTCCCTCTTAATAATCTCTTCATCTCATCGCAGGTCCTTACTCCTTGTCTTCCATCTCTTACTTTAGTCGCATTTAGATTTTTCCACCATATAGTAGCATACCTAGAAAATTCAAGTGCAGTTAGTCGTGCTTTAATAGCATTAGAATACCCATAACAGTCGAACACTTTCTCTACCTTCTCCTTCTACTCCAAATATTCATCGGCATCTCCACTTCCACTGAAGGGTGAGATTTGGAACTTGACATTGTTTAGTCCTCAAGGAGTTCGACATCCTTGTTCTTATGCTTGATAGTACCTAGCTTCTTCTTCTTCTTCTTTGTTAGTCTCTGCATCTACTTTCTCATCATCCTCTACTATCTCCTTCAACTCCAATAGTCATCTAACAACTCGGTCTGCTATTCCTCTAACTCGATGGGGCCAAATCAGGTGATTGGCTCAACTAACTTGGCCATAACGCTTATTTAGAACATTCTCAAGTATGTTATGGTTCAACATATCTTAAGGTTTGTTGAGCTTAGTTTTTGCCTCACGGTTCTTTCATAAATTAAATCTTCTTTAAACCGATCAGTACTAAATTCTATCCGTTTAATTTTGACCCTTGACTAAGGTTTAAAGAAAATTGGTTTTTTATATCTTGAAAATACTTTAGAGTCACTACCCGACCGGAGTCAGGAAAAAGAGTTAAGTTATAACCAATTGGGTGGATTGGTTATAACTTAACTACGAGTCTAATAAGAAAACCAATTTTATAAAAACGGTTTTTGAAAACTAAAGATCTTAATTCGATGATTAATTTTTTTAAACCCTAAACAAATGTCATTTTTAATCTTCTGAATTTTATTTCACTTTTCAGTAATACCCTTTTTCAATTTCTAAACAACTAATCATATCATATGTGACTAAATTAATCAATTTGAACAAATATTTGCAAAGATGGAAAAAATAAAGCATTCTATATTTTAAGTTGCCTTATACATATAGGTACCTATGTATCCGTTATTTAGGATCAAACTTTCGTAGTTCGTTTACTAAAAAAATTAGCGGATTGAGTTGATTATAATTTTTGCAAGGAGATCGGGTTTATGTTATTTACCCATTTTGATTTATTTAAAGAAATTTCTTAAAGGGTTCTAAATCAAGGTTTATTTGTGGAAAGTTCTATAAATATCTTAATTTGGGAGTGGTCCACTTATTTTTATTTATTTTTTTAAAGTCGATTTTCTAAGTGATAAAATAACTTTATTTTTTATTATTTATTCCTTTACTTTTATTTTTATTTTTTTGTTATTTTCTAGTTTTTTGGTTAAAATGTGAAAATAAAAATAAAATTAAATGCTTCTTCTTCTTCTTTTTTCACTTTTCTTTGTTTCTTTTTTTTTTTCTTACTTCTTTTCCTTTTTCTTTTTTCTTTTTTTTTCCCTACTTCTTTTTTCTTCTTCATCTTTTTTTAATATAATTACAATTACATGAAACAAACAAGTAAATAAATTAAAAAAAGAATCCAAATTGTAAGAAGGCCAGACCGATAATCAGAAGCAGGTTGATGCAGTGGACTTAAAGCAAGGGTGCGATTTAGGTCAGTCGAGTCAAGTTGCTGAGCAACGCGCAGCAGCTTGGAGAGGGTGTTTCAGTCCGATCTAGCCACCAAATTGAGTGGGAAAGCGGACTTTTGTGTGCTTTTGATTGGGTTTAAGGGGCTTAGGTTAAATGCCTTGGGTTTCTATGGCAATTTAGGTGGTGGTTAGTAAAGAACGGTTGGCAGTGATGATGGGTAATGCTCATATGGTGGCTGACGGAAACTACGGGAGTGCTTGTAGTGCAATTCATGTGGCTTAATCGTTATTTGGGTATGCGGATGTAATTGTTGGGTTGTGTAAGGATAGGGTTTAAAGTTGAGGCATTGTTGGTCGAGGGAGAACCTGTTGTTCATAGCGTAGTGGTGTGCGTGTCGATGTGGCTATTGTGGTCAGTGCTAAAGTCGCATATAGGAATGGTGCAACTATATACATGTGGGTGTTGTAAAGTGTGATTAAAGGATGGGTTGTGAATGGCTATGTGTGTGTTGGTGGTTCAGTGGACAATAAGAAGGGGTTGCGTATGGGGGTTTGCTCGAATAAGGGGGTGTTGGGTTTAGTGTTTAAGGACAAGGGTTAGCATAGCTGAGTGTAGAGGTCAGTGATTGAAGGATAATGGTAGTTAAGGAGTATATTTTAGTATGTTAGTTGGGTGTGTTTCGTCGGGTTGCTGTTGCAATGGTGGTTATGTAAATGAATAAGGGATGTTGGTTAGGTGTTTAGAGGACGACAATTGAGAGTGAGAGAAAGGGTAGGGGTCATCAAGGTGTATTGGGTGGGGGTCATCAGGGTGTATTTGGTGGGTCAGTTTTGGCTATTGTTGGGCTGTGTGTATTGTGGTTCATCAATTAAGAGAGAGAAGGTAAGAGTTAAGAGTGTAGCCATATTCGTGTGTATGATGTCGGTCAAGTGAGAGAGATAAAGTTGAAAGGTGTGGTCTTCTAGTGTGTGTATTGTTTTGACAGTGAGTGAGGGAGAGGGGATGGTAATAGAGAGTGGGGCCTGCTAGGTTTGATTGGTGACTAAGAAAGAGAGAGAGTTATTAGGCCGAGAGAGAGATCCTTGTAAGCGAAAGAGAGAGAGTGAGTTTGTGTGTGGAGTAAGTTCATGTACGTTTTGAAAATGGACCACCCCCCCCCC